>VZTE01004641.1:317781-341526 GCA_013397775.1 Eulacestoma nigropectus | reverse complement strand
CGGCCCCGGCCGGCAGCATCCCCGGGGTTGTCATGGCAGCGGCTCCAGCGCTGCCCGGCGCCTCGGCTCCCGCACGGCCCGAGCCCCGCACACGGGCGGGCGGCAGCGGGGCGGGATGCGCAGGAGGACACGCACATTAACCCCCGCCGCGCCGCGCTCCCGCACAGGCACCGGGGCTGCCACCGGCCGAGGGACCCCCCCCAACACCTGGACCGCTTCAGCCCCGCTGCGGAGGGGGCTTTTCTCACACCACGCGCCCCCGAGCTTGCCCCACGGCCGCTCAAGAGCAGCACGCTGCCCACACCCTCGCCCACCCCAGCATTTTTCCCTGCATCCACCTGTTGATGCACGTCCCTGTTGGGGACGGGCTCCACTTTTCTGTTCCTGTGAGAAACAGGGTCCTGTCCCCGTGTCCTTGCCCCAGGGGATGCTGGAAGGCATCTCCAGAGGATCTCCTTTCCCTGTCCCTGCTCCCTGACACTGAGATCCTTGAATGAGGAAGCCCGAGGGCTCTCCACCCCACCACTCACAACAGAGCATCAACAATAAATTTCAACAGATTTCCACCTTTGGAGACACCCACCCACCACCATTTATCTCCTCAAAGAGCAGCTGAGGGCACCAAGACCTTGGCGGCCATCCAGACACATCTGTGTGTGCCCACAGAAGAAAACGAACCCCACGCTGCCAGTGCTCCTCACACAGCTGCTCGTGCCCAAGCCAGGCTGGACCTTGGCTGGGTGCCTTCCTCCAAAGGACACCTGCCTCCTCGACTGATGTGTCCCAGGGAACCTGCCCCTTCCAGGGGCTGGAGGAGGAAAATAACCACCAACAAAGGAGTTTTAGCTAATTCAGGACCCTGACCTCATCCCGAGATCCAAACACAGCTGTTAGAAGTGATAAAGAGGTTTTGCAAGGGGTTTTCAGTGATCCCAAGCCCCATTTTCAGCAGAGCAGGTCCTTTGTACGTGGCAGTGGGACTCAGTGACCCTAAACACCCACTGGCCACGGGCTGGCACTGCAGAGAGGTGTGTTGGCTCCCGGCACCAGCTCCAGCACCAGAGGGATGCTCGCTGAAGCTTGGATAAATAGGACAGCCTGGGAGGCCAGGGAAGCACGGAGAAAAGCAGGGCTGAGTTTTCCATCAGGAAGCTCTTCAGCTGCCGAAAAGTTGGCTTAACCCCAAAGGTGCAGGTTGGCGGCTTCCATGCCAGGGATCCTTCGGAGGGGGAGGATGGGAGAGGAAGGACATTCCATCTCCTTCCTGAGCTGCTCCACTCTGGCATGGAGGAACTGTGTCTGCTGGAAGGGAGGGAGCAGCAGGAGCCGGCACAAACCCATGGCAGCCCCCAGCAGTGAGGCCACAGGCACTGCTGAGCCTCCTCCAGCAGCAGGATCAGCTCCAGGGGACAAGGATGCTGCAGGGACCACAAGCTCTGCTGGGTAAAATGGTGTTTACCCCTTGGGATAGAAGCTGTAGACGTAGAGTGAGTGTAGCACAAAGCCTGCCAGAGCCAGAGCAATCCAGGAGAGGGAAGATTTATAGGGCAAAAAAGCCTGTCTGCCTCACAAAGAGACTGAGGAGGCTGGAGAGCCATGGAGCCATGAATGGATGCAAAGGCAGGGAATAAATGGACAGACAGAGAACTAAACTGGCTGCTCCAGACAGGTGAGAGGATAGGAGGCATCAGGGAGGGGAGAGAGAGGGCTGGAAAATTAACATGATCCATATTTGTGTAACTGGGTAGGGACCCAACAGCCTGGAAAGGCTGTGCAGGAGACTGCAGGAGACATGGCTCGACCCCGCTCATCCCAGAGGCCACTTTGGGCATCCAACAGTGCTGCAGGCAGCCAGAGCAGCCTCTCCTGGCTCGGTCTTCTGGGCCACCCCATCACAAATATGTCCCAGTCCCACTGCTGGGGTTAACGGCACCTCCCCAGTGACTGCACTGCCATCAAATGAAGGGAAGCGAGATGGGACACGGGAGAGAAAAGGGCAAGGGAAAAAAGAACTTGAAATCCAGGAGGCTGCGAAATTTGCATGAAGCACAGAGCCAGCAGACACAGAAGCAGAGGCACTTTTGCACCGAGACAGTTGCAGACCCGAGGTTGTACAGGGTGGCTTCAGATCAGGTCCATGTCTAAAAATATCGCCTCGCCGAGAGGGACTCAAGGCTGGCACAGGCCCTGGGGGCACCAGGCATATGGCAGTGGCGGATCCTGCTCCTCACGGTGACGTTAACAAGCCCTGACCTTCTCTCATCATCCCAGAGGCTCAGAGAGAAACTGAGCCGGCAAGGACAAGTCCCTGCACCTCCCTGGCTCTCGCCTCCCAGCCGATTGTCAATCTCCGCTTTTATTAGTGGTGGAGCTTGGCCTCCCTCTCCCTCCGAGATTTCTCCCTCGTTGCTCTAATCAGGAGCTTGCAAATGTCAGGAGTACAGGCCTGGAAGTAATTAGTGAGGGCCCAGAGCCTGGGGGCCGTGAGGCAGCTCAGCCACAGCGCTGCTCCAGCACCGTACTGGGAAGCAGCCTGCAGCCACTGGGATCTACGGATGGCCACGCTGGGTTTCACTCCCCAGCCTCATTCCTGCTCCCAGAGTATTTCCCCTTCCTCCACACAGCTCAGGGCACACTGAAATGCTCACTGTGCAGCAGGGAGTGAGTCCAGCTCCCCTGGGATCAGTGCAGGGAGGGATGGAGTGGCTGCAATACCGGGACACTGCGCACTTGGCCAGCAAGTGCCACCTCCTCCTTCGGGGCACTGCCTCTTCCCAAAGAGATCCAAGGACCATTCCCCACTCCTTTTAAACCTGCCTGGGTAGGGGGATGCTAGGAAACATGGACACAGCTGCACCAGGGAGATGTGCTTCACCCCAGGACAGCAGCGTCTCCCACAGTGGGCACAACAAACCATGCCCTTGTCACAGTCCTCAGGCAAAGAAAACTAAATCTTAAGGCAAAGATAACAGAAAAGAGCATTTTTTTTCTATTTTCCCCCTTTCCCTGAGATGAACTTTGCTGTCTCTCAACCCTTCAGCCTTGTTCACAACAGAAGGGGTTAATGCTGCACCCAGGAAAGGAAAACCCGGCAGGGCTGTAGGGAAGAGCAGTCCTTGGAGGCCCTGGGCTTGTTTAATCAAAGAGTAATCTTTGCTCCCAGGGATTCGCCCTCCAGCACTGGTGGAAGTTCTCCAGATCTCCCTCTGGAAACCCCAGACAAGCTTTCTCAACGACAACAGCTCCTCTCTGGTCCCTGGCTGGCAGACAGCTGCCGGCACTTTTTTCCAAAAACTGGGCTCTTTTAAGGCATCTCTCTCCTGGGGCACGGGAAATTTCTAATCCTGAGCATCCTGGCCACCCTACCTGGCCAAGACATATGTGACACCTCCGTGGCGAGTGTGGAGCTGTGTCTCGGTATCCTGCACCGTCCAGATGGCGTCTGGGCTCGGGGCTATAAGATTTTTAACTAATTTCTTTCCACACTATTATCTCCTCCTCCCTTTCCTCCCACCTCCTCTTTCTCTCCCTCCTTCTCTCCATCTGTCCCTACCCCCTTCCTTCTCCACCTTTCTCTTGCACACTTGCAGCTGCTAATTTTTCCCCGGCATATTTGGCAACCCATCCCGACACCTCTTCCCCCACACCCCGCCGCCCCGCTTCGTGCTCTTCCCATTTGCTGCTGAATATTCTCATTTCTTCACCCAAAAGAGACGGCACGAGCACGGGCAGGAGAAACACACCCCCACCCTCACGCAGGGAGAATCACATCTCACAGTCCTGGGATAAAGCTGAGCATCCACCGGTTTGTGGGAGCGGGGTACAGCAAAGCACCACCCCTTTCCCAGGTGGAAAGCCTTAGGAATGGGATTCACAGCTGCACTGACCACTGCCAGGCCACCGGCGCACACACACCTCCCCCTCTGTCACCTCCGCCTCTTCCCAACAGAATTTATTTATCCCACTTAATTTTTCCAGTTGTTTTATCTTGTTTTATCTTCACACTAAATCAGGCTCTCTCTGCAAACCGAACTTTTATTTTCCGAGCTGTTACATTTAATGCATTTTATTGCATGAATTTAGCAAAAGGAAAAAAAAAAAAAAAACAACGAAAACCTGCTGAGGTAATTGTGGAAAAAAATGTGACTCGTTCTTCACATTGATCGTGGTGCTGGAGCTCCAAGGGCAATTTTTTGCTCTGGGCAAAAAATCCAGACTGGAGGCTCAAGCTCCTCACTTACACCCGGCTTGGGGCTGGTTTAGCAGTCAGTGCCCAGGTAGCCCCTCCAACACCATCCTCGTGCCCTAAATGCACACACAAATCCTTCCCTCCTCCGTAACATCCTCCCAAGACCAGGCAAACCCAGCCTGGAGCCAGGATGACAGCGTGGCGAGGCAGGTCGTGGTTCAGCAGGTCCCAGAGCACGGGGATCCCTGGGGATTTTAATGGGATTACTCTACACTTAATGCTCAGCTGCAATCCCCGGCTGAACCCCGGCATATGGCGCGTTTAAAGCGTGCGTAAACCTGACAAGTGAAATCCAAAACGGAGGCAGCTCCGCAGACACCCACCTGGAGCAGTCAAAGCAGCCTCCTCCTTACACCAAATATTAAAGGAATAAAAAGCACCAGCTCTGAGAACACCCGGCGCTGCTCAAGCAAAGCTCGGAGGGGCTGGGACACCCAGGGGCAGCAGAACCATCACAACATCACCCTAAAAGCTTGAAAAACACGGGTTTAATTTTCCTGCAGCATTACTGACAACCATCCAGGATGGTTTGGGGTTTTTCAATTTTTTTTTTTTCTCAGCAAAGCAAAATGTTAAGATTTTCTCCGCAATGCCAAGATTTTTTTTTGTTGCCATTTCTGATGGTATTTAGGGCATTCGGCCAAATTTTCAACTCCTATGAGGTCCCTTTCCCTGAAAACCCAGCTCTGGAGGGAAGGGATTTGGGGGAGGGCATTACAGACATGTGACATTTTGCTTCATTGCCAAAACATTTCCATATCAAAACAGCCAAAGTTCAGGCTGCTTCACCAAGGACATTGCCTTGGAAAAAAATAAAACCAAACCAACCAGCACAACAAAAACCCAACCGCAGTGCACAGTCTCTGCCAAAGAGACGCTTCCAGGAGCCCCATCCCAAATTTCCCACAGCCCTGGGAAGCAGACAGTGACAGGACAAGGGGGAATGGCTTCAACCTGACATAGGGCAGGTTTAAATTGGATTTAGGAGGCAATTCCTCACTGTGAGGGTGAGAGGCACTGGCCTTTTCCAGAGAAGATGTGGGTGCCCCATCTCCGTAAGGGACCTTAAAGAACATCCAGTCCCACCCCTGCCCTGGGCAGGGACACCTTCCCTTATCCCAGGTTGCTCCAAGCCCCGTCCAACCTGGCCTTGGGCACTTCCAGGGATGGGGCAGCCACAGCTGCTCGGGGCAGCCTGGGTTTAACAGGTTTTTCCATCATTAGTACCTAACGACCTCTTCCTGGGACAAGGTGTGGAGGCACAATCCCATTCCCAAATTAGTCCAGGAGTAGCAGAAACACCAGAAAAGGGGATCTGGACCACAGATGCTGAGCCTGGGCATGCAATGTGCATTTGAGTCTTCCCAGCCATTACAGACTGGAAATGGAAAACAGGGCCCGGGATCCGCTCCTGCATCCACCACGGTCTCACCCTGGCCACGGACACGCAGGGAGGGTGTTGGAGCCTTCAGCTTCCCCCACCCGCCAAGTGGAGCAGGAATGTTTCTTCCCTCTCCTGGGAACATTACAAGGCTCATTTCATAGACGCTCGCAAAGTGTTTTGTGAGCTCTGCACTGAACTAATAAAAGAACAAATAAACAGATACCACATCGCCCCGTTTATCCGGTTTCTAAACACGAAGCCATCGCGTAGCCTCGGGGCTTATTTACAAACTAGAGAGATGCAGGAACGATCAGAGAGCAGCTGTGCCACCTACACTCCGTGCTGGAAGAGGGAAACACCATGCTCTGGGCTGTCCTGGGAGGCTCCAAACGGCATCTCCAGCATAGGTGAGAGAAAGGAAAATCCTGTCTCCCCATCCTCCTCGGTGTGTGCTGCTCTTTTTCACACCTGGATGGCACCAGAGCCTCTGCTCATGGAGCTGGCTGGGCTGGCACCTCCAACTCCCGTGGTCGGGGGCAGCAGGACCGGGTGTCCCTCCAGTAAATCCATCCCCGTGTGATGCACAGGTGAGAGACTGCACACGCTGGAGCCCTGCTCAGACTCAGGGCAGCAGGGTTTGCCTGCCCAAACCAAACCTTTGATATCAGCAGAGCAGCCAAACCAGGAGGATTTCAAGATAAAGAGGGAGGGAAGAGAAAAACATGCCTGACTGATTCTGCGGAGATAAATGGGGGCTTGAAGACTTGTATTGCCCTGCAAGCAACGGCTTGTGCCCTGTGGCACTGAAGTGCTGCACTTGTCTGACCCCTGCCCACCCTCATCCCCTCCAACATGGTCCTCTCAGCTTGAGCAGGACGATCCCAAATGTCCCCATGGTCGTCACCACCACCCCGGGCAGCCCCGTCCTGCCTCTGCCTTAGCGCACTCATTTTTAACGCTGCCCAGAGCAGCTGTGGCTGCCCCACCCCTGGAAGTGCTCCAGGCCAGGCTGGACGGGGCTTGGAGCACCCTGGGACAGTGGAAGGTGTCCCTGCCCATGGCAGGGGTGGGACTGTGTTATCTTCAAGGTCCTTTCCATCCCAAACCATTCCGGGATTTTCACACCTACGCGCGCACCCGCTCTCCCAAATCAACCAACACAAACCAGCCTGCAGAACATCTCACTGCTGGGGCAGCTCGTGGGAGCTCTCAGAACCTGCCTGTGCTGCTGCTGGAAGGGGCAGAGGCAGCAGGGCTGGGAGCAGAAGGGAGCTGGGTGGGATCTCTGCAGAACTGGGGAGGAAATCGCCCTGTTTCCACTCCTCGCCTCTCCACTCTCTCCTGTCTCCAGGCGCTGCCGGGCAGGTTTGGCAGTTCTGTTAAGCAGGTAAAGGTCTGAACGCTTGTTCTCAGCCTGTCTGAACTACCCGGGCTGCTCGTGCTGCAGGTCCCAGGAGAAATAAAAATTCTCAGTATTTTCAGTCTTCCCCTCTGTGGTCAGTGCAGGTGATGTTTTTTCACCCTTGAAATTCCTGCTTCTGAGGGCTGAAGTGAGGGGGAGAAAACCATTAGGTGAGGGAAGGCTCTTGGGTCCTGCCAGGCTTTGGAAAACTTCCCTGGGAGTTCGATGGGAGCTGTGGGTAAATGCTGGTGCAGGTCCCTGCTCTCAGAGGCAGCAGAGCTGCTCCCTGCATGTCTCACTGCTGATTTATTCCCAGTGGTACCGGGCACAATGAGATAAATATGCAAGTGGCACAGCTGGGGTGTGGATGGGAACATCTCCATCTTCCTAGGTCAGTTTTAATTCACCTGTTTCAGTCAGCCTGGTCTCAGCCATTCACTTCTGACTCCAACCCAATTCTCTTCAAAGCCCGGCTCTGCCTGGATGCTGGGATTAAAATCTGTGTTTGCAGCAAACAAAACTAAGCATGTTCTGTGAGGAAGAGTAACCTTGGGGGAGGGTTTGACTGCGGTTTCAAAGGCTGAGCAAGGTTTCTGTGCACAGCTCTGACTGAGTTCTGCTTGCTGTCAGCAATCCCTGCTATCTCCAGGCTGCTGACAACCCGACAATCTCCGATACCGCAGGAAGGAAACAACCTGCAAGCTGCAAAGCCACCATCCCGCTTTGCAGAGAGAATGACAAGGTAGGAAAAGACAAAGGAACCCCAATACCTCTGGGGAAATAAGAGACCTGCCCACAGCTATCCTGGAAGCCCAGGGTCCCTCCAAGGCATTGTTCCCCAAGGACACACAGCTTGGAGCAGCCTAGGTTGTCACCAGGAGCTGCTGCTCCACCAACAAACAGCTCTGAGGCTCCTTCTGCCTTAAAACCCCTTTAACCCCACAATTCAAACAAGGACACAGCGCTTCAAAACCACGACTGCCCCCAGAACAGCAGGCACTGCATCCAGATCAATCTTCCCAGGCTGGACAAGGTGGTGCAGGACACCAGGGTGACCCTGCCCTGGGCTGTTGACCCCCAGGGAAGAGCACGAGAGAGCAGGATGAGCTGGAGAGCCCCATCCCTGCATCTCCTCCCGCTCCTCGTTATTAAAGCCAGCGTTTGTCATGTTAAGCAGCTGTTCTAACATAAAGCAAAACTGCCAAGAAAAATTTGAGTGTTGCAGATGGGCGGCATTTTCTTCCTAACTCCTTTATTTTTATTTATTTGTGCATGGTGTTTTTTTTTTTGTTTTTTTTTTTTTTTTTTTTTTTTTCNTTTTTATTTTTATTTTTTTGTGCATGGTTTTTTTTGTTTTTTTTTTTTTTTTGTTTTTTTTTTCCTTCCCATCTCCTTCACCCTTTACAGCTACCCCTGCTATTGCAGCTGGCTCTGTGAGCCACCATCCTGATAAGCAGCCGCTGGCTCGCCTCTTCTGGTCCTCGCAGGCTCTTCTATTCATTGTTGTTTCTCTGTCGCTACAAATTGGCACTTCTAAAGAGATTTCCAGGCCAAGTATTAACCCCCTCCGGAGCCCAGGCACATAAACACACACGTTATTTGTCAAACGAGAGGAAGGCAGTCGAGCTGCAGGGAAATTTAAGTGACTTGTCTGAAAAAGCAGCGAGGAGCAAAGGCGGAGGAGCCAAGACAGACGTTCCTTACTGCCACAGGACCTGCTCCCTTCCTTCCAGCCCTGTCTGCAGCCAAACCCTTGAAATCCTCTGGCTGCCCCATAAATCAGCAAACTCAGCTCCTTCTCTGAGCTAGAAACAGGACCCAGGAGTCCTGACATCACACAGCACAAAATCAGGTTTCCTCTCATTGCAAATTCTGGTCGAAACTCCTTTTAGAAAAAAGTTTTATAGAGGTTTTTATTTATTGTCAACTCCTGGATGATAAAATGAGGCCGCTACAAGCCCTATTTATTTCCCACCCTCGCAGGAAACAGAGGGGCTGAGATGTGAAACAAATCCAGGGCTCCAGCACTGACCCTGGGCTCGTGCTGGTTCGCAGAGCGCTGGGTGATTATTTTATAATAGCTGATAGCATCTGTGATTTAATGCAGCTGTTAGAAATTAGCAAGGACTCCATCGAAAGCATCCCAGTCACTCATGATAACAGGCTAATAAATCATTCCCCCAGTGCTCTGTGGCATTTATGGTTCTATTTTAGAGATGCAAAGCATAGATCCGGCTGCTCTCCTGGATTTATTTTTATTTATACTTTTAATAATGCAATTAAATAAATAAATTTAGGATGTTGTGACTCTGTTGCCAAAAATGGCACCGATGAGAACTTCCCCTGCATGACTTCCCTTCGTTATTTTCTCCCCACTAGCCAATTAAAGGGAAAACAAATGGCTCCAAAGCTGCTCCAAGGTATTGTTTCCAATGCATGGGGTGAAAAATCTCACACCACGGAAATCCAGGGGAGGCAGGAAGGGAGATGGGGGAGGAGAAGGAAAAGCTGGGGTGGCTGTCACTCTCCTCTCCATCCAGATTTCCTCCTACCACACCTCAATCTGAACATCTAGAGGCTACATTTCATGGATACCTGCAGGAATGCACTCACAGCCTCCCAGTCTTCAATCAGCCAGCAAACCCAGCTTTATTAATTCCTTATGGGGTGATAACCTGGAGCATTCCTTACGCTCCTAAGTAAGCAGAAAAGCAGCAGATTCCCTGTATCTCCCTCCTGTGGCTGCAATCTGGGTGGGATGCCTGACCCCAGAGCAGGAGGAGGCTCTCCCGAGGCCGCCTGGCCAGCCTGGCTCTCCGCGGAGCCACATCACGATGGAGCACACCCTGCCTGAATCCTTCCAAGCAAACCCAAGGGAATTGCGTTTGCTGTCTGGGATGGGGTGTCTGGTTCAGCCATTCTGCTTCCCAGAGAACGGCCAAGGCAGGTGGGGGCACCCCCACGGAGAGGGAGCTCCTTGCTCTGAGGAGAGCTCCAAACCCTTCCTTCTCCCGTTGCTTGTGCCTTGCAGGAAAACACTTCGGGACGCTCCTGTGTCCCAAATGGCTCCATAAACTTCACAAAAGGTGCACCGAGGAGCTCACCCTCTGCTCACCATCCTCTGGGATCCTCCTGCCTCTGCCTTGGCGCACCCATTTTTCCACCTGCCAGAAACCAACACGCACCAGCCTTCAAATGTCTCACTGATGGGGTGTAGCAGAGCAGAGCCAAGTGGGGTCTTTGGAACTGGGAATTCAAATTCAGAACTGGGAGGAAAACCCTGCCAATCCCCAGGCTTGCCTGCCAGGGAGAGGTCATGAACTCCCTGCGTGCAGCATGTCCCAGAACCCAGCACAGCACCCACAGAGAGCTTCAGGGCCACAGCTCCTTTCAAAGGGCTTCTCTGAGAGGTTTCACCAGGCTGGCTTTGCTCAGCCACTTGAGAGCGAGAGAGGGAAAGCCCTGGGGGCAGAATGGGGACTGGAAGTGCCTTCAGTGACTCCCAAGGAAGGCTCATGTTGGCTCACTCCTTGAGCTTTTGTGGAGGGTTTGGGTTTTTTTAACCTCCTTAAAAAGAGCCTCGTCGTGTATTCCCCCACACGGCCAGTGAGCCTGACAAACACACAGATATCCTTGATGCTTTTCAAGGTCAGCTTCACCCCTGGGGGGTTTCCATCACTTGGAGACCTGATCCATCCTGAGTCCTGTGTGGAGAACCCTGGCCTGAGGTGGGGAGCAAGCACCCCAGTGCCTCGCCTCAACATTACCGACCCCCTCACTCTCATACCTGAAATCCCACCAAAATATTAAAATAAGACTGCTCCTTCTCCTTCATCTGAGAGTATTTTCAGTTAATAAGGAGAAGGAACCAATTTATTTCTCAGTCACGCACTAAACTCTGGTGTTAGCAAGTTTAGAGTGACCCAACACCCAATAAAGTCTGCACAGACTTCACTGGAGCTGCAGCAGATCTCTGCTGGGTCCATTTAAAATGCTCTAAGCATTTCCATCATATCCTTACTTTTAAGTAGAGTTACAGTCAGAAAAATTACTCTGCATACATGACCCCAGAGGTTTCATATTTCTTCTCCTGCGGTGACAGTTCCCAACCAGATCTGCTTAATTTACAAGTTGGGAGATAGGGTTGCTTTCCCCCCTCCTTAAAATTGCCAGGCCTGCAAATTCCTCTGGAATGGAAATAACTGCCTCCCCTCACCAGCTCTGCCACTGGAGTGCAGGATATCCAGCACTGGGCACGGCTCCCGAGTGGATGGGACCGGGAATCCCATCCCAGCCCCCATCCTGGCTCTTGCTGACCACAAGCAAGGCAGAAGCTCGGAGAACATGAGGATCCCCAGCAACAGGATGCTGAAGATGGAGATCTTTGGAGCTGCAGAAAGCCTCCATGCCTGGCTGTGAGGTCTCCTTTTAATTATAGAAACTGATTTTTTTGCAATTACCGTTGAACATAATGCAATCTCTCATTAAAGCAAAGGGTTCAACCGCTCTGATCTTTTCCCATTTAATAAAGACGGCGGGAGAAGGCTCTGGGAATTGGCACCACCCACCAGACTGGCATCTCTAGCTCGGGAGCGCCGGCGCAATCAGGTCAGCCAGGAGAGCTGTTCCTGGCATATTCCCAGCTCCCTGCGGAGTGAAAACAAGCAGAGCTGCTCCCCAGTGCCCCGAGCAGGGAGATGGGAGGTGTTCTGAGGAGGAAAGGGCAGGGACCACACAGCGTGGGAGCTCCGTGGTGCTCTGAGCTCCTTCTCTTTGCTCCCCCTGTAAGTTTGTTGGGTTCGCACATCACCCGTGGATGGAGGAGCCACAAGCCCATCAGCCCATCTGGGATCTTTGCTGCCCTTCCCAACACCCTGCTGCCATCCTCAGAGTTCAGCACCATCCTCAGTCTGACACTGAACCTCCCTGGATGTCCCTCCTGGCCTGTGAAGTGTCTTGATCCTGCAAAACCCCGTTAATGCCTTTCTAAAAGAATCAAGTCTAGACAGGCATTCCCATGGGTCCAGCCAGGCCTCATCCCTCACCCGGCATCCAAAGGAGACCTCCTATTGCCTTCTTCAGAAGACATTTGGTACAATTATTCCCTTCCTTGCCCCAAATCCTCCTCTTAGCATGCAAGAAAATGAAGCAGCCTTGATCTCCACAGAAAGAAGAGGGCTTCAGAAAGCACTTGTAGCAAGACTTTAATAATAAAAATTCTAATTAAATTTTTACATGTTTAAATACATTTGTCATGTATTTTCATTAACAGCATTCTGGGCCGTCTTTAATTTGATAATCTCCTCACCCTCTGCAAATAACCTCCTCCAAATCCTGCGGCGCATCTGGCACGCCAGCGGCACGGGGAGCCAAACACATTCCCGAGGGTGCACAGCACATGGGGGGCAGAGACCCACGGTCCACTGCTGGGACCAACAGGAATGGGAATGGGAAACACAACAGAGGGAGCAACCTGGCAATGGGAATCCACAGCCATGTTACCCCAGGTCTGTGGCAAGTGGAGATGTGGGAATGTTTTTCCTCCTAGGACCACCACACAGCAGGTGAAGAAGAAAGAGGGCAACAGGAATCAGAGGCAGCTCTCAGAAAACATCCTATTATCAAGACCATCCAGTTATCAAGACCACTGGCACATTAAAGACAAGCCACTCAATTTCCCAGAGCCTTAAAGATCTCCTGAGCTTCAGCCCTTCTCCCTAATGTGGAAGACAAAAGTGGCAAACAAGAAATGACCCCAAATATGCCTCAATCACAGAGTCACAGAATCACCACAGAATGGTTTGGGTTGGGAGGGACCTTAAAGCCCATCTCGTTCCACCCCCTGCCATGGGCAGGGACACCTCCCACTATCCCAGGCTGTCCAAGCCTCATCCAACCTGGCCTTGGACACTTCCAGGGATGCGACTGCCCCAGATCCTCCGGGCAACCTGTGCCAGGGCTTCACAACCCTCACAGGGAGGAATTTCTTCCCAATATCCCATCTAACCCTGCCCTTTGTCAGGTTGAAGCCCTCACCCTTGTTCCATCAGCAATTCTCAGCAAACATCCTATTTTCGAGACTATTGGCACACTAAAGACAAGTCCCTCAACTTCCCAAAGCCTTGAGGATTTGCTGAGCTTCAGCTCCTCTACCTAACGTGGAAGACAAATGTGGGAAACAAGAAATGATTCCAAATATGCCTCAATTGATTCTGACTTCTATGATTCCATCTTTAGAGGGGGCAAAAAACCAGCACACTGATTCCAGGTGCTTGTTGATTCCTGCCTGGAGCAGCCTGGTGTTTAGTAGCTGGGCAGAGCTCTTCTGCAGTTATGTATTTATTTTATGAATATTATTATTATTATTATTTTTAACCGTGGAATCATTTTATTAATATTAATAAACCCGCAGAAAGTGCTAATTTCCTCCATCATTCTCCTAATTACCTCTATTGAATTGTGAGGATCATCTGCATGAATAATGACTCCCCGTGCATTTGCTTCGCTGTTCAGCAAAGGAATCAGCAAGAGCCGGATCCTGCACCCGCAGATGGCAGGGAAGGAGCTTTGGAACCACCACCAGATGCCTCCTACAGTAACTCACAGCCTCAAAATCCTGGCAGGATTACCAGATTCGTTCTGCATGAACACAAGGGGTGGGACAGGTCTGCTAAGGGGAGGTCACCCTCCCGTGCTGCTTCTCAGGGCACAAAGGCGCTCTCTGCTCCTCTGGAGCTCCAACACCTTCCCAAGTCCTTTCAAACAAACATCACATGGACAGCCCGTGACACTTTGTCCAACCCTCCTGGCTGTTCCAGAGCCAACGGCAGTTTTGCTACGGGCTTTGGATGAGGCAGAACCTCACCCTGGCTCTTGGTCCCAAGAGCAAGGAGCCAGCACGGCATCACTGAGGGACAGCAGTGACTGCTCCATCCCTGGAAGTGTCCAAGGCCAGGCTGGACAGGGCTTGGAATGGGATTGTTTTTCCAGAAACACCGAATCATAGCAATTAACAAGGTTTCAAAAGACCTTTGAGATCATCAAGTCCATCCTATGACCCAACACCACCTCATCAACTTTAAGGGCCCTTCCAACCCAAACCGTCCTGGGATTCCACGGTATCTCCCTTAGTCAAACACAGGGACTGGGACCAGAAGGTCCCAGATCAGGTGGAGGAGGTTATACCACAGTGACAACTATTCCCAAAGTGGGGTATGGAGGACAGTCTTCCCAGGAAAGACCGAGAAGCCTTTCATTTATTTCTTTCCTTGTTGCTGATGTCAAGATGCTTTTCCTCTCCAAGTCATCTATAGGCTACTGAAACCACAGCAGGGGAATGTTTTCCAGCTCCAGAAACACCCCAAGCGCTGGTGTTCAGCACGAAACCAAGGAAGAAGCATCAGCGTCACCTCCACGGCTCCTTCACAGAGTCCCCGCTGTGCTGGCTTTGCAAGACGAGCCGCAAGAAAAGGGGCACCAGCACATCTCTGCCGCGTGTGACTCCAGCCCAGCCTGGCAGTGACAGCTGCACAACCCCCTCGGGCTTGCTGGGGGACCATAAGCCTTTAAAATATGTATGATGTTCTTGGATGGGCTCCATTCCCTGCAGCTCCCCCACGCCAGCGGGGACGCGCAGGGATGCCAGCACACGGCACTGTGACACTGCCACCTCCGCCACGGGCCCTGGGCAGGACCTGGCATCCTCTGCCACCACCGCTGCCTGCTGCAGGACATCTGGCTAGGGAGAAAATTCCGAGCACGGAGGAGATCTCCATAACCATCGCTGCTTTTTTCATGGAAAAGCAGCTCTGACCAGCTGCTGGCTCAGGCAGAGGGAAAAGCTGGGATATTTCTGACTCCCCCAGCCTGTTTCACTCGCTGCGAGCACACTCAGCTTCTGTGACACCATTCAACCACGTCCTCATGCTGCAAGGTGGTCACAGGCTGCCTTTCTGCCTCCACAAAGCTCCCTTTGGAAAAGGAATAGGACACACATCCGTGTTTTCCTGGTGGGGAGAGGGAGGGTAGGTTAGTGAGGCTCTCATTTCACAGCAGAGGCTGCCCGGATCATATTTGTATTCATTTTCATGAAATCTCCATAAAAGTCACTAATAGAACACAATCTGCTAATTAAATTTCACGCAGGAAGGCATTTTCACCTTAGATTAGCAGTGTCCTTGCACATTTTTTGCTACTAATGTACTAATAACATCTTATTTATCTTATAAATGAATTCCGTTAGACTTATCATTAAACTTGAGATATTAACGTGCTCAAATGAACTCAACGTGAAAGGGGGGGATGATAATTCCAAAGGGATGGAAAACACAAATCCATTTTCCTTCTATTTTGTAGCTGGGAAAGAAAGGCAGCGGGCTGGCAGCTCTGGGGAGCAATGGCCTGACTTTAATTGCTGCAGAGGTGTGAGGAGGGGGCAGGGAGCTCTCACCATCCCACAGATCCCACTGCCAGGGATGTTCCATCCAAGCACAGGACACACACAGAGCTTCTGCACCTCCACGTTTTCTTTGTGGGAAGGTCCATATTGGGTGGTTTCACACCACAGGAGAGGATTGAGGTGCATCTCACCCCACCAGGCCACACCTACAGACCTCCATCCCATCTCAGGGCTCCCACTCCCCAAGGAATCTCCCTCCCACCCCAGATGTCCCATCTGGGTGTGCAGACAGGCACCTGTTTCCCAACCCAGGGCTTGGCTTTAAAATATTTGTGGAAAGGAGAAAGGAGGTGGGGGAGAGGCGTTCTTGATCATGAATCTTGGCAGGATACAGCTGCTTCCCCACGACTGGCTGGAAGATGGATAAGGGGGAGGAGGCCAAGCTGCAGTGTTTCAATCCAGATCTGCTTCCTGAGAATCCTCCCCTTCCAGAACTGGATTTTCTGAACACACATCCTCGAAGCTCCCTGGCACCCAGCTCCAAGGAACACATCCCTGTCCTGCTGAACACCACGTAAGGGTGCAGTGCCAACCACCAACACCTCAGCTGTGCCTCAAGGAAGAGGATACATTTTCGTACCCAGCTTTTCATTCTGCCGAGGCTTTTCATCCCAAACCAAGGTTTAATCTTTATGCAGATGGGATCAAATCCCACCCTGGCTGAGCCGAACAAGAGCAGTGACTGATTCCTCCCCGGCACCTTCTTACGTGGCTGCACGGTGCTTAATAACCAACTTCGCCGAAGAAAACAACATCCAACCTGCGATGTTCTGACAGCAGCGTTTTCTCCTCCTTTCTGAAGATCCACGACTTTTCCACTTGTAATTGGATGAGGCAACATTGACATCCAGTGGCCGATGAGATTAATCGCAGCGAAGCCGGAGTGAATTCCCGGGGGATGGAGCGAGCGCTCGGCAAGGGCTGGCGGTGCTGTCTGAGCCGCAAGCGGCAGAGAACAGCAGCATCCCACTGCTGCCCATCCCTGCCACGGCCACCGCCACACAAACCAGTGGGATCGGCGCTCCAGGCTGTTATTCCCAAATCCTCCTCCACGCTGGAGGGGGCTGCGGGTCCAGCAGCACAAATCAGCACCTCTGCTCCGGCTGGAGGTGTGTGAATTTGTGCTTGTGGCCCCCTGATTTTGTGTCCCAGCCTTGTGAGAAGCCCAAACGCTGCAGGGTGCAAGCCAGAGCTGCCCTGCTTTATTTCAGAGAATCATTGTTCCCAGAATCATTTATGTTGGAAAAGCCCTCTAAGACAGTCAAGTCCAACCATGAACACTGGATCTTTCGCCGTGGCTCCCCAGCACCTGGCATGACATTCCACGGAGGTGGGGACACATCTCCTTGCTAAACACAGATCCCTCCTGCCAGCGAGCAGCCTCTCCTCAGGTGTTTCCACCTTTGCCTGCTCCCACACGGAGCCAAAACCTCCCAGGTGAGCGTCAGGCCCTGCCCAGGAGCCTCTCTGCTGACTCAGGTTCGACCTGGATCTACCCGTCCATGTGCCCAAGACACGGAGCTCTGCCCATCACCCACCCACCAGCTCTTGCTGTGTTTTACCTCCACAGCACCGTGGCACAGGCCTGAGACAGACTCCCAGAATGGCTTGGGCTGGAAGGGACCTTAAAGCTCATCCCATTCCCCCCCCGCCATGGGCAGGGACACCTTCCACTATCCCAGGGTGCTCCAAGCCCCGTCCAGCCTGGCCTTGGATGCTTCCAGAGATGGGGCAGCCACAGCTTCTCTGGGCACCCTGTGCCAGGGCCTCCCCACCCTCATTGTAAAGGGTGAATATCTAATCTAAACCTGTCCTCTGTCAATTTAAAGCCATTCCCCCTCATCCTGTCACTCCATGCCCTTGTGAATTTTATGGACACCCGTTATTACATATAATTTGATGACTTCTCATTCTCAAAATGCATTCCAGATGCGAGCTACAGCTGGACACCTGCGAGGTTTGGGGCAATTCCCGTATTCCTCGTTTACAGACAACAAAACTGAGACCCCAGGAAGGGGGGAAGACTGTGATGGATGGGGCAGGGGTGTAAATCCCTGGTCAAAGCCTGAATCCAGGCCATTTTGCCAAGCACAGAACAATTTGCATGCCCGTGGGGGCAGTTCGATGCCGTTCCCTCCCCAGGCAGCTGTGAAAAACGGAAAGACTCCCCCTCCTCACATCTGCTTTAAAGGTTCTCCAATTTCTGTGGGGCTTTAATTTTATTTTAAAAAATGCTAGGGCAGATTACACGCTACACAATTAAATATTGATTGGGAATTCTCCCCAAGTAGGTTTCCCCCTCCATCTCTCTGCCTCCGCCGGGAGATGTCAAGTTCTGTTTCCTAAGCTGTCCCCATCCAGTGATTACGTTCATTAGGACACCAGTGTTGTGGTTAAAAGTACTTTCTTTGCTGCTGTACGTTTAATTAGACAACTCTTTCCCAGAAATTATTTATAGCCAAGCTTGGGAGCTATAGTTAGTCCGAATGTAAATAAGATTCAAAAGGGAAATCCCAGGGCACCCCTGTGGCTGGTGAGCCGCTCGCTTCAATCCATTAGCACTGGTCCCAGCGCCCCAGCTTAGCACAGCCTTCCAGGGCTTTATGGCTGCAAGTTGTGCTATTTAACAAAATAATAAAGCAAACCAGCCCAGAAGCAGGTTTCCAATCCAACTTCTGATGGACAAAGAATATTTTCCCTCCTGTCAGCGTGGGGAGCTGGGAAACTCCCCAGCTTGCAGAAGGAACGGGACGTGGCTGGAGGAGGGCAGCAAAAAGCTTTTGGCCTCAGTGGGAAAAACCTCAAATTAATTAGAGCAATGTAAAACTTTGCAAACCCCTGAGAACACCTGAGCAGGGTTCTGGGTTTGTTTGGAAAGGCTGGGTTTGGAAATGTGCCACGGAAGGAAGGACCCAGACTAAGCCCAGTGTCTCACAACCCTTTGCAGCACATCTGTGACACGTCACTGCACCGCAATTCCTGCAGGAAAAGCAAAGACTCAGCTCTGACCCTCACCAAAATGACCACAGAATTACGGTTAAGACTCACAGAACCATTAAGGCTGGAAAAGACCTCCAAGATCATCAAGTCCAACCCGAAGCTGGAAGGGGTATTTTAAGGTCATCTAGTCCAACTCCCAGCCAGAGCAGCTCACAGACACACCCACTGCCTCCAGGTGGGATGTTCCTCCCAGCCCCAGTCCTCCTCCTGAGCCCCTTCGGAAGCAGCATGGTCAGAAGACCAAATATCACAGAATTCCAGAATGGTTTGGGGTGGAAGGGACCTTAAAGCTCATCTCATCCCCCCCCTGCCACGGGCAGGGACACCTTCCACTGTCCCAGGTTGCTCCAAGCCCCGTCCAGCCTGGCCTTGGGCACTTCCAGGGACGGGGCAGCCACAGCTTCTCTGGACAATGGCTCTGCTTTCAACCCAAATTTAGTACTGGGCTGGACAGGCACGCTCATCCCACCGTCCTGCAAGAGCTTTGCTGGGAGCATTTGCCAACCACGACATCCACCACGCATTAACAGGGCAATCCGGCCCGGATCCTCCGCCTCCCGCCTCTCCAACACACGCATCACTTGATGGGTGATTCACGGGGTTAATCTTGCATTTTCACACCTTTGCCTCTCCTCCTGGCCGTTGAGGGAGAGGAAAACCACACTCCAGCGGTGTTGTGAAGCACAACAGCACTCAGCCGCTCAGAAATCGCTGCTCCAGGCAGGGAGCGGCAGCGCGGCCACGCACGCGGAGCGGCGGATAATGCAGGAAAAACGGTAAATCTCTAAAAACCACAAATGACGAGGAGCATGCTGGAGATCTCCGCACCAGGCACGGCATCCGCTGGCTGCATCCACACGCCACACGTGGCTCTGCTGGGACCAGGAGGAGGCGCAAAATTAAACGCCAAAATCTCAGCTGTCACTTTTGATTTCGGTCGCCACCACGCCGAGCTCCCCGGCGCCGCAAAGCCGCCTGCGCGAGGTGTCCCGGCCCCGACGGTGACAGTGCCAGCAAGTGCCACCAGCACTGCCAAGCCCAGGCAGGAGCCATCACCGTTCTGGAGAGTAGCACCACGGGGAGGTCTATTATTTTAAACATATAATTGATTCTAATTCATCACTTATCGCACGGTGACAGATTTTTATATAGTTTATTATCTCAGTCGCAGCACGAGGGCCCGGGGGGGCTGGCTCCTATTGTTCGGCAGTTCCTGCTCCTGCTTCATCTCTAGCTGCTCCTGTTATCTGTCTGATTAAGTTAGGGATTCTGGTATCTCCGGGTCCCCAGGTAACTGTCAGCGCTCATATCCTCCCCTGGCAGCATCTCAGCAGCCTTTGTGCCCCTCTCCTCCTTGACCCGGCTGTCACCGCAGCCACCGCGCTCAGCTGATGGCTTGGGGGACACAGAGGTGGCCGTGACCCCCCGGCTCCCAACATCCACAACCCAGGTACCACGGGACCAAGCCCCTTGGGCCACGCGGAAAGGAACCTGCACCCTGTTGCCTCCATCCCTCACTGCTGGCACCTCCGCTGGGAAATGGGAAAGCGGCAAAAAGCGAAGGGGCCCAAACCCGCCTGGTTTAACACAGGGATGCACAAACACCTCTCTGCTTCCCAACCCCTTCCAAAACCAATCCAGCCCAAATCCACAGGGCTGGGCACTGCTGCAGACTGGAGAGTCCCACTCCTTTTCCTCCTCCTCCTCCTCCTCCTCCCCAGTGCTTCCCCTCAAGCTACAGCAATAGGGGATCACAGCTAAAATGGGTCGATTTGCAGAATTTCCATTTCACAAGGTGCTTTCAACTCCTCCACGCTTTGTTTTCGTTCGGATTCGGAATGAAAAAACCCAAAAGCAGCCGCACACTTTCTTCCGATGAGCTCAGCAACTCCGAAACTGCCAGAAACCAGAATTTTCCTTTGACGCTCTAAGGAGCCACTTTGCAATTTCACTATTTCATTTCAGCATTTTAGATTATTCTGAATTATTTCTACAACATTTCCCGATGCTAAATGCAACGCTGAGCATCACACAGCACAGCTACGAGGGTGTCATTATGTGACATAACATAATGATTGAAACATTTGATCCTATTTTAAAATCATTAAGGGCTGCTGCTTTTCCATTCTGATTGAAACATCTTGGGGTTGATTTTTTTTCCTTTTTTCCCCTAGATCAAAGCGTGTCTTGTTCAAAATGTAAGGAAACAGTTTGACATTGTTCAAAAATGGCGTCAAACCCAGTTTTTACAACACAAACAGCAGAGACTTTCATCTCCGTGTCAAACTACTTCATTACAACAACAAACACGAGGCACTTTTATCTATAACTGGGATGTTTTAGCTGACTTTAAGTAACAGCTGCCCTTAATTATTTTAAAAACAAAAGGAAACACTGCAAGGATTAATCTGCTTTGGTGCGGGTGATGTCTCGTAGAAATTTATGAATAATAAAAACAAACCTCCGAACACAGTCACATTCAAGCAAAACTTTAAAACAATGGAATTCTTCAGGATTTGTCTGCAGAGGAGAGCGGTGTGAGGGAGGTCTGTGCATCCGTGGGGATGCTGGCAGCAATATCTGTGCTCTGTGAGCCTTTTATCAGCCAAGTGGTGTAAATCCAGGTGTGGCATAAAAACCGACAGCCCTGGCCTCACAGCCGGTCTTTCCCAGCAAACACACCCGGGAAGCTCAGGAAGGAATTTTTGCTGAGGACAAAAAGGAAAGCTCAGCTGTGGCTTGGACTGGACGTCCCAGCAATGCCATCCCTGACGTCCCCTCGCTGTAAGGGGTGCTCTGTACAGCCAGGAATGAGTAACACCCCCTAGACAGACCTTGACAGGCTTTCATTTGGTAAGAGATACAGTCAAAATTCCTCCCAGTATCAGAAGGGACTCTCCAAGGAAGCTGAAGAGGGTCTCTATTGAGAACTGTAGTGCCAGGATGAGGGGAATGGATCAAACTGATGGAGAGCAGGTTGGTATTGGGATATTGGGAAGGAATTGTTCCCTGTGAGGGTGCTGAGGCCCTGGCACAGGGTGCCCAAAGAAGCTGTGGCTGCCCCATCCCTGTTCAAGGCCTGGTTGGATGGGGTTTGGATCATCCCATGGTTTTTTTCACACAGAACCCAGTGCCAGTGGAGCTGAATTGTCCAACCCCTCGAAACAGTGGGAAGGAAACGAACAGCAACAATAATTATAAACACAACTTAGACTAAACAGCGGGATATTTTCCAGACACACACCTACGCACGGAGAGGGGGAGGCTGCAATCTGCCCAGGCTTCAGTGTTGATTCAGATGGGATCAGAGCGATCCAGAGAGAACCACGCCGAAACGGAGCGAGTTAAATACTCTGCCTGACCAGAGAAACTGCCATTAGAAGCACCAGCTTAGGAAAGAACTTTTCCCCTCCTTTGGGTGCCCGCTGACACCACAGTGGCAGGTGACCAGCGGCAGCTTGGGCACGATGCTGCCGTTCCCCAGAGCCCTGCATCCATGCTGCATCCTTGGAAACCAAAACCCTCCACTCTCACAGCACAGAAGAGGCCCTTGAGGTGCTCTCAGCTCGTCCTGGGAGAGGCTGAATATTCCAGAGGTGGGCTGGGGCTGGGCTCTCGGGTGCAGGAAGGAGAGCACGCGTTTCGCGGCCAGCTATTGCCTTTGCTGCTGACATCTTGCTCGGTGCTCCATGAGCTTCCTCCCCCACTTCCCCTAGGAATGACACCGCTGTTATCTCCACTGCATCTAAAGCACACACAGACTCAGTTTAGGGACAGTTAATTTCCAATTCTTTCCAGATGGGTTGGAATAATATCCCCAGGTGGTAAATACATTATTAAGAAGGCAGTTTGGTGTGAAATTGGCTATTAAAATATAGATAAAGTTTAATATATTGAGCTCCTTGTCAGAAAAATCACTTTAGAGGGAGCTTATTATTTGTTTGATATTAAAAGAGTCACAGCTCCGCTCCAAGTGACAAATGGGGAGGGGGAGGAAATGCCACCAGTAATGAACAAAAGCTTTTTAACATTTAAATTTAGGTTTCCGCTCAAGGCCCCATGCTGTTGTGGGCACGCCTGCCCGGCGGATCCATCCGCAGGGGCCGGGAATGCCGGCATCCCTGCCCACCCCGGACCCTGATCCGTCCGCAGGGGCCGGGAATGCCGGCATCCCTGCCCACCCCGGACCCTGATCCATCCGCAGGGGCCGGGAATGCCGGCATCCCTGCCCACCCCGGACCCCGAGCGAGGCCGCAGCAGGACCACACATTGTCCTCCCTTAGGGAATTCCAAAGCAAGGCGCCTCCCCTCCTTGCTCCCCGATTCCTCACCCCTTGGGGCATTTAGGGGGAGAAATCAAAATAGGAATAATTGAGAGGGAAACCCCACCTTATAATCAACCCAATGGGATCACAAATCCCATGGCATGACGCGGGATGCTCTAATGAGGGCAAGACTCCCCTCTCGCTGGAGTGTCCCATCACTGCAGCTCCAAAAGGAAAAAGTCTTACAGCAAAACCACAATAAAGCTTTGGGATGCACTTTGCACACAACTGGAGCAGCAGCATCCCCACCTGGGTGGGATTCCTAAAGTACAATCATGCAAAACATCCCTGCTCTGATACGGATTAATCAGAAGGAGAGAGACAAGCTGCATCTTCCCGCGGCTCTGCGCCGGGCTCGAGTTAGGTCTCCTATTACTAAGACTTCATTAGTTTTACAAAATATCCTACAGAACATTTTCTAGCGGGCTATGAAGAATCATAAATAATTAAAATTAAATTACACTTGTCAAGGAAATGAACGAACCGCTTCTCCGCGATGCATTATCCTCCCGAGTTTATTTCTTTATTTTTAAATCTCTTCCTTAAAAACTTCACCAGTTTTTCCAGGGTTAGAACAATGTGCTCTTTGGACGAAAAAATGCCACCGACCTGATTTTTACCCCAATTAGCCACAAAGCAGAAGAAATGACAATTTAAATCAATGGTGCTGCAGCACATGGACCCACATTTGAAATCAACAGTGGTGTTAAAAGCATTATTAATCAGCATTATTATTAGCTGGCAATTAGCAAACTTCAATAATTGGCACTTATTAGATCTTCCACTTGATGAGAATTTACTGTCAGAAGCCTTTGAGGGGAGGCACAATAACAGTGGAAAACATCTTAACTAATTAATTAAGCCTCCAACAGCCCCAGAATCCTTATAAATTAAAAAAAAAAAAAAAAAAAAAAAAAAAAAAAAAAA
>VZTE01004641.1:298927-317695 GCA_013397775.1 Eulacestoma nigropectus | reverse complement strand
AAAAAAAAGGAGAAAAAAAAAAGGCATTTTGTCACTGCCAGAGTTTGTGTCAAGGCTCCTTATCCCAAATTAAGAGATTGCTCTGGGCTCCCAGATGGCACCTTCACACCACTGCCCCGTGCAGGAACTGGGCTCCTCTCTCACCTTCTTGTGCCTTGTAGCTGTAGTTATTCATCTCTTTTTTTTTCCCTCCCGCTTGCCAGAGCTACCTAAAAGTCCTTTCCCCAAGTTCACACCCCGCCGGGGCGCAGGGATCCCTCTGGGGATGGAGGGAGGTGAGGCAAGGGATCGCCTTTTATTCCCCGTTCCTGTTCTCTCGTTAGGTTCTAATGGTTTGGATGTTTTATCAGCAGTCCTGCTCTGCTGCGGGCAGCTGGAGGCCTGGAGGAGGAGGCAGAGCTCTGTGAGCCTGGCTCAGCCGAGACTGGACCCGTGCCTCAGTTTACCCCTTCACCACGCACATCCCCCTGTGTTCACGCGTCGTTAACATCCGTAATGGGGCTGGAGCTTCGGGGATGAAAGGTGGGATAGCAGCGCACAGCATTAATGAGTTAATCGATACCTAATTCCTTCAATATTTGCAAAAAAACAATTAAAAAATCCCTGGAAACACCGTTTACCCGGGAAGCTTTACACACCCAGATTTACATCCCAGGGTTGCCCACGCTGGTCCTGACACTTCATTCCCCAGAAGCTGCTTTTCATTTGGGGGCTTTTTTTGGCTTTCTCCTGTAACACAAGGGGGTGGCCCAGCAAGAAGCACCTTAAATAATCCCAACCCCTCATCCTGGCGCTGGAGAAGAAGAAGAACACGTGGCAGGCAGTACTGTGGATATGTAAGGGGAGAGCCACACGCTGAGTGCTGTCCCATGGAGAAAGGCGGGGTACAGCAGCAGTTAGCTCTGTTTAACTCTCACACTGCAGCACGGACAGCAGGGAGACCCCAGGGAGACCAAAATCCCTCCGCGATCGCCAGAGCCTGAGTAGGACAAGCTGGCGGTGACGGTGTACTGGGGTTCCTTTTCCATCCAAAAAGTGCTGCGAGCACATCCCCTTCGGAGGATGCCTACAAGGCTTTGGAGAGGAAGATCCAGGTCTCATTTACAGTCTGTTCCACACGGCGCTGATCAGCCAAGCACCAGCCCAGAGCTGCAGCTGCTTCTCCAAAGAGAACTCCCACCCCTCCGCGCCATCTCCTCCTGGCTTCTCTTCCCCGGCAGTCAGACACAGGCAATTATCCGCCGAGCCCGGCTCCCGGCCCTCCCGCTCGGCCCGGCGCCTCCACCCCCGGCTCCCCGCGCCGGAGTTTGCAGCAACTGCCTCCGCTACTGGGGGGGGAGGAGGAGGAGGAGGAGGAGGAGAGGAAGATCAAGGTTGCTGCTGCTCCTTTCAAAGGAGGCCTGGAGAAGTTTGGCGGAGAGGCGGGGCTGCCCGCAGGCTTCCCCAGAACATCTTATTAGAGTCACTTTCACACATCACTTGAAAGACGCCTGACAACGTCCTTCCTTTAACAAAGCAAATATTGTATAAATTAATAGTCCTTCAAGGAAAGACAGAGCCAAGCGCTTCCCATGGCAGCCCTGACGGCCACTTTCCACAACCTGCTCTTAGGGAGGTGACACGGGGACAAACACTCCGCTCTTGGCACGACACTCGATCAGAGGTCCCTGGATACCAGATGCACCTCAAAACCTCCATGGAGGAGGCTGCAGAAAGCAAAACACGCCCTGAATCCTGATTGCTCTCGGCTGCTGCATTCCTGAGGCAAGCCCAAGGATCCCTCTCATATCCCCATCAATATTTCAGCGCACACGTTTGTAATTTATGAAGGTAAAGCGACGCTTCTGCGAAAGCCATCGCGTGTTCGCAGCTCTGCCGCCTGCAAACCCGAGGGCTGCTCCCACTCGCTGCAAGTCGCAGGTGCAGAAGGTCTGCAGAGAGGAGATAGGCTGTGGGCTTTGTTCAGGAAAACCAGGAGATTCCTGGATTTGAAAGGCGTTGGAAGCGCTACCCAACCTGGTCTCCTCCACCTGCCACTCATTCCTGCTGCCTTTGGCTCCCGGGGCGCAGCGAGGGGGATGCTGGGCTGGAATGCCAGGCAGGAGAGCTGCTGAGCATGGCCGGGGGTGGTTTGGTGTTAAGATGGAGCTTGAAATCCTCCTAGAGAGGCTCACACCTGCCTCTGCACGGACCTTTTGTAGTGGCACCCTTGGCCATGATGTGCCTCGGGTTTGCTGTACCAGCCTGGGAACCTGCACGCAGCCTGTTCTGCCTCTTCCCTGCCGGACTTCTAAAAAACACGTCCCACGCCGTTCCCAGCTTCTTATCGTAGAGAGAAGGTGCTGGCAACAACTCTCGCAGAACTGCAGAGTCATGGATGGTTTGGGTTGAGAGGGACCTTAAAGCCCATCTCATTCCGACCCCTGCCATGGGCAGGGACACCTTCCACTATCCCAGGTTGCTCCAAGCCCCGTCCAACCTGGCCTTGGGCACTTCCAGGGATGGGGCAGCCACAGCTTCTCTGGGCACTCTGTTCCTTGTCCAAACCCCCATGGAAAGACCCGAGGGCAGACGGAGCTCCCTACACCCCACGCAGCCACTTCCCGACCGCATCAGCCTCCCAGAGGCTCAGCCCCCGTGGTCTTTGCACAGTGCTCCTAAAAATACCCACGGAGCTGGCTGCTGGTTTTCTCCCTTCCCTCACTTTGCTGCTATTCCCTTTCATCGTGTTTAAAACCCCTGAGCTCCCACCTCCATCCATCCCCGCCTCTGCGCGGCCCCTCGCCAGCGCCCCGCAGTTGATTTAACCTCTGTTATCTCTGTGATTAGCCCCGCCATGGAGCAGATAGTTGGCTCTTATCAGCCCATTAAAGAGCCAAAGAACGCTGTTACCAGTTTTTTATCTGGAAAACGCACACAAAGCCCCGCTGATTATTCTATTAATTTGTTAATGAACCTGTCTTGCCAGACAGACTCTCAGCGCCTTCCGAAGTAGGGGTAGGGAATTTTAATCTTCCTAGGGGTTCAGACCCTGGGCTCACAAGGTTTTTCAGCTCCAAACTTCTGTAGGATCTGAAACAAAAAGTTCAGCCCCGTTATCAGCTGCCAAACACATCTGCGAGGGTTCAGAAACTGCTCCTGAGCGGTGCTGCTGCTAAATACCGAGCAGGAGCAGCTCCGACAGCGAGCACCAAGGCGCGGCTTTCTGCTGAGTCCTTTCCACAGCAGAACCCAGCCCATCGCTGAGCTGAACCAACCTGGAGATGATGCTGGGCACCAGCACCTTGAGCACGACTTTGAGGAGTGCCAAGCACCCAGAGTAGCTCAAAATGCTCAGTTTCCCAATTGAGAGTGCCACGGAGAGCCTGCACTGCCAGCGCTGTGGGGACAGGATCCATCTGGGGCAGGAGATACTCCTGTTTCTAATGAAAGACGGCACCAGGACCCAGCTGCACAAAGGGAGGGAAATCAAAGTCGCTGCTCTGGAGCTCAGGTTGGACATCAAGAAGAATTTCCTCACTGAAAGGACTGTCAGACATTGGAATGGGCTGCCCAAGGAGGTGGTGGAGTCCCCATCCCTGGAGGTGTCCAAGGAATGCCTGGACGTGGCACTCAGTGCTCTGGTCTGGGTGACAAGGTGGGGATCAGTCACAGGTTGGACTCGATGATCTCGGAGGTCTTTTCCAGCCTAAATTCTGTGATTCTATGATCTGACAAGGAAGGTGTCCTTCCCTGCCAAGGACGGTTCAAAATCTTCCGGCTGACTCAGAAATAATGAGATATTAAAAATAATATATTTGAGGCTGCTTTTGTCCACCCTCTGAGCTGCTGAGATTTGCAGGTGCATGCTCTCTTGCTCTGCAGGAGCCTTCCCACAGCACCTTAATGCCTCCCAATCTTTAATATATTTACTCTTGCAACCCCCCTGTGCAGAAATGGTGATATTACAACTGCAGAGAGACTAAGATGACACAGAAAGACAGCAGCAAAATGAGAGGTTCAGCCTAAATCACCTAAATCCTGGGCTGGTGCTGTTACCACCAGCCTGCTCTTCCTCCCTCACAGCTGCCTGTGGCCAGAGCTGCTTCAAACTGGGGAAGAGATGAAGAAAAGACCCCAAATAAGTAGAAAACCATGGTGGGCCTGTCAGGATTGGGCTGCCTTCCTGGCTTGCAGAACACATTTTTCTCCTTGGCCCACCTCCTCCTGAACAAAAAAACCCAACCCCGTTGCTTTCCAGTTATTTTTAGGCAAGGATAGCTGGATGCTTAAGTACTTCTAAAGCTGCCAATTGCACAACAAATTAAATGCATAACCCTGGAGCACTCGGAGGATGAATGCATCGCGGACAAAGAAACATGTCATCACACCCCCACGCAGCTCTGTTTACTCTGCATTCATACATGACTCTGTTGTCACCTCCATCCCTGACTCCTAATGATAAAAGACAAAAGGCAGAGAATTCCTGCTCGAACCCCCAAAGTCTCCATCTGATATGCACAAATGCAATTTGTCTCCAAGCCTCTCGAGGGCCCTGGTGGAAGGGAGATGAATACAGAAAGAGCTGCGGGTAGGACCCAGCCCAAGTCCTGCCACAGAGCCTGGAGTAAAAGCCCAGCTCAGCCGTTGCTGCCCTATCCAAAAATTCGGGACCAAGCTTCCCGGACAAGCTCAGACATTTACATATCTGGAAGCAAACGATTTCCCATGGACATTCAAGAGCTGCCACTGTTCCTGTAGGAACCCTCCCTGCTTATCATGCCGTGTATTTTGTATTCACGCTTCTGGCTTTCAGCTGTGCTCTCCAAATCAGCCCTCCTGTTTCTATGCTGAACCAGGGCTTGATGTAAAAACCAGAACTGGTACTACACCATCAAAGCCACGTCACCTTTGTCAGATCCATCACTCGGAGCCTCCTCTTCGTTCATCCTTATCTCCTCTGAAATGAGTCACCTCATTTAGAGCACACATTTTGATGCCTTGCCCCAAGTTTCCTCTGATACATCCCCAATTCCAGAGCAGACTCGAAGTTTCTTTCAACCAAAGCATTTAAAAACCAAAGCATCCCCAGCACCTGGCAGGGCACGGAGCAGCTGGGCCTGCAGGTCTGCTCCATCTGCTGCTGGCAGCGGCTTTCCAGGTCAAAGCACGTTTGCACTGCACAGAGCAGAGACAACTCGTGCTGTAAGGAGGCCAGAGGAGCTCTGCATTAATGATCCCCAGCATAAAACCACAGGATCCACGGCTGAAAGGAAAGGAGGGGGTGTGGGAGACAGGCAGCTCTTGAAACAGACAAAAATACCCATTTTGCACCCAAACACGGTCTCCCACAGATCCTCAGGGAGCAGCCTGGGGAGGTCCAACAAGGAGATAATATTGTGGCAGGAGCAGGCCCCACACAGCCCCATTTATCCTCTCAGATCCTCATACCCAACAATGGACTTTGAGCCCTTTCCCAAGGGAAAGGTCACAGAAATCCCTGCTTGCCACGTTTTGTTTTTTTTTAGTTCTGGAGACTGATTTAACAAGAAACACACCAGGAAAAAAAGCATCCTTCAACTAACAGTTTTTTACTACCTGAGAGTCCATTTACAGCACTCCTTGCCACACATTTTGCATTTTTTTCCCCTCACCACTCCAAGGTAACACTCAACACACAAAGACAAACCCATCTGTGCAGTTTTCAGCCTGGTGGTTTCCTACAGCTGAGCACAACTTGGTGTGAGCTCCTGTCAGTGGTTCTAAATATCAGTAACAGCACATGAAAGGGAGCTGAGCTGGAACCCATGGGGGGAAAATAATCTGGGAAGGGGTTATTCTTCCTTCTACAGTCTGGTAAAGGGAACTAAACCTCCAAATCCAAGCTTTGTGTTATGGCACAGCCTGCTCTTCCCCAGAGCATCATCCAGGCATCTTCACCCCAAAGGACTTCTCAGAGCCCAGGATCCTCCCAACAGGCACTGTCGTCTTCCTCCCTGCCTGCACCTTTCTGTCTAACCAGTGCTTGGTATTTGAGTCTAAAGGTTAATTAAGTGTGGCTGCAAGAATGAAAGGCCACAATCAATTACCGGGCCTGCTTGTCCATTTGAGTCAATTTTTAATCATGGTGATTTGGTATTTTGGGAGGCGTGGGGTGAGGAGAAGGGCGAAATTCTTTCTTTCCTCTCTTTTTGAAAGGTATTTATTGAAGCTGGATAATTCCCCTGTCTCCAGGCAGACAGCACGCCTTCCCCTGGCACCCGCCACCTTCTCTCACCTTCCCTTTGTTTCTGCAGTGCTCCAGAAGAAGGGAGCAGAGATGGGGGAATGCAAGGAAAACGGGATTCAGTGCATTTCCACTGCAACTTTTCAGACCTCCTTCTCCAGGTTTTTCCTGTCCAGAGGCTGGAGGGACTGGAAATGGACCCTGCACACTCGACTGGGGCAGCACACGCACATGTGCCCTCAGACCCTCATCTCCACAGCGCTTTGAACTCTGCCCAGAACTTGTTTCTCCAAGGTAAGCACTTCCAGAAGTCATGGGGGGCCACCCATCTGCCTTCTCACCTGGATAAAACCCCTCCAGCACTCTCCAGGCAGCATTCCAGGTGTACCTTGCTCATACTCACACCATATGCACACAAACCTCCCAAACCTGAGCCACCTACGCCCCCCAAAACACTCCCTGCCACCACACCAACACTCACCCCTTCACACACAGCCACCACCCCAAACACAACACACTCTCCCACCCCCCAAACAGCTCCTTTTGCCTGTTGACATAATTAACTATTTAAAATTCAACCGGTGCTAATCACAGCAGCCCGGGCTGTGTTCTCATTACCCGGGATCAATTCCTGTTTAATATTCACCTCCAGGGGCAGATGTGGCTGGAACAAGTTGCCGATTTCTCTGTGCTACGCCAAAGCTAATGAGTGGCTCCTGCTATTGTAGTACAGTCACTCTCCTGTAATCAGTCAAAATAACAAGCAGCAGCACCTTCCAGGGACGCAAAGTCTTCTACATAAATATACACAGACAGTCAGCCACGCCAATGGACTTCAAATCTCCATGAGCTATGGCCAAGGCACGGCCCTTTCCCCAGCTCCTGGCTCGGGAAGCAGCTCCTGCCCTGACGGGGCACCAGAGCCATTTGCAAGAGCTTGTGCACATCTGGAAGCTCCTCTGGCTTCAGAGCGTGCACAGCTGTCCCTGCGTCCCTGCACACACACCTAGCGCAGACACGCTCCCCGTCCCTCTCTCTCTCCAACAAATGGATTTGCCCATGAGGAGAATGATCTGCAAAGTCATTCCTGAGGAGTTCCATGTGCTGTACATCACACGCAGGGTGACTCTCAGCCCTGGGGGTCACCCTGCCCTTCAAGCCCCTCTCCATGGAAGAAAACAGGGCTCCTAGGAGGTAACAGCAAGGAAAAACCCTCCCTGCTCCCTCCGAGGCGTTCACTAATAGATCTTGCATGGGATGTGACTCATTTTCATCTCCCTCCTCTCTCACCTGAGTGAAAAATCGAGATATCTGCTATTCCCATGGCTTTTGTAAGCACTGGGGGAAAGCCAACCCCGTTCCTCTGGGAAAAGCAGCCTAACACATTGGGCTGGTGGGACCATCACCAAATAACAGCATGAGCAGGACAACCGACCTCACTCATGGGGACGTGAATTAGCAGGGAAAAAAAGTCCTCATAAGGGTGGCCCTGATTAAAAGGATGCAATGGTGAGACACAAAGAGCATGGAGGAAGAGAGAGTGGATCTTAGCAGGGCTGCAAACATGTCACCCCACATCAGCCGGCTCATCCATGCGGAGGTGCCAGGGGCACATCATCCCAGGGATGCGCCGGGAGAAGCGAGCGTCGATTCTCATCAGCCTTTGAGTGGACAGGTCACAGGACAGCAGGAAAATGGGAGCTGGCAGGAATCTTCATCAAATGTCCAAACAAACCGATTTTTTTTTTTTCCTTAGCAGCAATTAAGGGCAGAAAATTAAACCAGAACCTTTGCAGCAAGCGGTTGTCACCGGGGCGGGTGGCAGGGACCTGTCCCCAGCCAGCACTGCTGGATGGGAGTGACCTCGGCCTTGGGAAAACCCCCAAAGGGAGAGGCAGAAATGCCCACCAGCTCTGCCCATCTCCAGCCATGGCACTACTGACGGAGCACAGGGAAATCGTCTCCCTGGCGTGTGTCCATCGCCTCCCAACAGCTCACAGGGAGGAGGAGGAAAACCACGGACGTCTCAAGGCGCTTTGCTCGCTGAAAATCAATAACTGGTATTAAAAAATGGATCCGGTTCCCATTGGAACAGACTGCTCAGGGCTCTGCCATAATTCTGCAGAACAGTCAATATTTACTGTAAGTGTCTCAAATAAAGCCTGAGCTTCGATTTAGTGAGATCGTTATTGTGCGTTAATAACATGCCAATTGATTATTAAACATATTTACCCAGGGTATGAAAAATAGGCTACGAGAGGAAAGGGCATCTGATGCAGGAACATGATGTTAACTGAGGAACCTAATTGTGCAGAGCTGCATTAGCCAAATTATCTTTCCGTCGTTAGGAAACGTTTTATAAAGGCATTAAAATGCTACAGAGAGAGGAACGATGCACGAACATTCCAAGGAGCTGGGCAAGAGGACAAATTGCATCCCATCAACGTGTCCACTTCTCCCTCAGCATGGCGGTCCTCCCCCAGAAATAACGGTGAAAGGCTGGGAGAAAAGCACAACTCTACGGATAACCCCAACGCCATCTACTCCAAGCTCCCGGATGCCGCGTCCCTGCTGTCAGAGCGCCCGCGAGAGCTTCACAGGGTTCAAAGTGACACACGGCTGGTGCTGAACAAGGCTTCGTGCTGTCTGAAGATTTTCACAGCGCGCCCACAAATGTCACTTCAAGTAACACTTGTGGCTCGGCAGTCAATTCTCACTTTGAAAATACAGGGAGAAGTCAATTTCTGTGTGTTTTCCTCCCGAATCCTGCTCCTCCTGCTGAAAACCTCGCATAACCGACAGGGCTTGCTTTTTTTCCCTTGTCCTTTTTCCACAAGTTCTTGATGAAATGTAAATTATTTTCAACTTTGATCTTTATGTTTCCTGGCTCTTTCTGATTATATTTCTTCCTTAACAACTTGACTCGAGCTTTCTCCGGCAGTAAAGGCTCTGTGCTCCCATCTGCACTGCACAAATTACTGAGCAGCCCGGTGCAATAGCTCAGAACAGGCCACTCTCTTCCCTAGCAATAGAAATTATTTCCATTTGGAGCAATATATCCTCCTGCTCGATGGACTGCTGCTCACCAGGCATTCAGATTTTGTTCATCTTATGCCGCAGGGCAATTTTGAATGCACCAAGCCCAGGTTGCTCGGCCACGGGATGCTGATCAGATTGGTGTTAGAAACAGGGTTCTCTCGAGCAAGAGGAGGATTGGGATGTGCAGTCACCCACCTGCCCTGAAGCCTGCGGAGGTTTCAGTGGAAGGACTTTGTTCGGAGCTACCCAAGAAGGAGGTGCAGCACTGGGAACCTGCAGAGCTGGGCTTTGCGCTCCCTGCACAGAACACTCCTCTGGCTCCACACTGAGTACACTCATTATGTCTGGGCTACTGGGCACATTTTACATACAGCCGATAATCAAAAAAGAGAAGCGCAGAGATCTAAAGCCTGACTATTTTACAATATTAAAAAAGAAATAAGAAAAGGGGGAATTAAAATTCAGTTTGGAGCCAAAACATGCGATGCTCTCCAAGAGGAAGCACTGCAGTCCCCACACCTTGCCGGCTGCACCCCCCGTCTGCCCAGCCTCGGCACAAACACCAGCACTCTGCATACCTGGGTTTGATCCTGGTCTCCAGGCAGCAAAGGAAGGCTGGATAATTCGTGTGTTCCAGGCAGCAAGAGAAGAAAGGTATAACTTGCCTTCAGGCTTCCCACCCCTCCTCCCGAGATGCTCCCGGCTGGTGCCGCTGCCAAGACTTTCTACTTTCAGCTCAAAAAATGCGATTCTCAGTGTCCTTTGTAGGAGGCACCTCCCAGGGATCCCACTGCCAGCTCCCCCCGGCACACTGAGCCCCACCACACTGACAAAGCCACCTCCTCAGCCCCTTGTGCGTTCCACCTCTCCATTCATCTAAACCCGTGAATCCTGGAAATCCTCAGCGCTCTGTCAGCACCTTTCATCAGAGGATTTCAGAGCATTTTCCAGACATGAACAGAACAAGCCTCCCCGCTCCCCTAGGAGCAGGGTAAGTAAGATTAAGATTAATCCCAGTTCAGGAAATGAAGGCCTGAGAGGTGAAGAGAGGGAAAATAAAATAAAAGCAATGCCAGAAATCACAGTGGGTCCCCAGCGCCTTCGATTTACCTTCCCCTGGTTGAACTGAGACGCCCAGGCCTTGAAAGCCATGAATCCCAGCACCACCCTGGGCTGAACAGAGACCTCAACCCTCCCGCTCCCCTGAGCCCATCAGCTCCTCTCCAGCATTATTCCATCCCTGCTTCCCTGTCCTCCAGAGGGGCTTGGGAGAGACACAGCCATGACAAGCTCCCCAGAGATACACGGAGCCGTCTGCAGAATATGACTTTTTGCTGCGGTGTTTGATGGAGAGGGAAAGTTTCCCCCGGAAGAGACGGCTCTGCGGCAGCCACCGCCAGCGCCAGAGGGAAGGTGACGGATAGGGTGGCGGGTGGCTCTCTGTTACCTCTCCTGTCTGCCTGAGTGCTGCTGGAATGAAGATAATCTATGAGCAGCAGCGAGCATCAGCACCGCTCGCTCCCCGTATAAATCAGGAGGGCGAAGCCGCATTGAAGGCAACGCTCCCCAGCCTTCCTCCTGCCTGCCCGCAGCATTATCCATCTGCTGCTGAAGGTCAGAGAAGCCTCCAAGAACAGGATAATCACTACAGTGAAGAGGGTTACACTCCATCACTCGCAGGGTGGAGACAGGACGAGCACGGGAAGGGTGCAGGTATCGCGCCTTGCTGCTCTCCCTTCTTCCCACTCGCACGTGAATCCATCCCTGCTTCCACCCGGGCTGGGCTTGGCTGTCGGCCTGTGGGAGCATCAGGAGGTTCTTGGCAGTGCTGCCTGCAAGGGCTGGGCTTGTCAGCTTTTCACTGCACCCCTGTCTTGACGTGCAGCCCTTGGCCTGGAGGAGCAGAAGTGGTTTCACGCCTCCTTTCCAGAGAAAGGAGCCTCCGTGAGTGGGACAACCCAGGGAATACAGCCAGTTTCCACCTGGGAAACGCAGCCACTCAGGCAAGAGGAGAGGAGGAGTAAGGCATTAAAGGACACACTTCTGAGACCCTAAGGAAGAGCTCTGGTAGCAGGAAGCATCACTACTGATGTCTTTTTAGGAACACCATCCCCACATCCATGGAGGGACACACGGAGCTGGGCAGAGGGTGAAGCCCAACCCAAGCAGACCAAGGGTATCCTGCAGTGCCAGGCTTGGAGGCTGTGATTTATCAGCCCTGTTGACACGGTCAATAACCTCATCCCTCTTTTTGACACGGCCGTGATGGAAGAGGAGGTCGGAGGGTGCTCAACAGGCCCTGAGTTGTGACTGATGGTCGGGAAGAACCAGACTCTCCCCAGCTCCCTACCCCGAGGAGAGCCTGACCCTCATCCACCATAAAGGTCCTTCCCTCCTAGAACTTGGCAATGGCCTTAATTTATCTGCTAAACAACTTAATTATAGTCAGTGCCAGAAACCAGCTGATTGAATCATTGAATCTGCCCCAGACCCTTCTGTCCTCCCTCCAGCACAGCCACTGCCCAAAGCACCCCACTCCCGCCACCCTGCACTCAGGGTTTCCTCTGATTTCCTACACAAGAGCCACCTACTCCTTACTTGTTTCTCTTTGTGCCATTTTGCAGAGCTGTTCCTGCCCACCCGGCAGAGGAGTGCGTGCAGAAACTGGCCCCATCCCCCTTTTTGGGACATAGTTGTCTCTCCCAGTCAGTTTGAGGGTGCTCGTTTTAGCACAGTGGGTTTTTACAACCCCACCATAAGGAGAAGCAGGATGGCCTCAGGAAATCCAGGCTTGGTACTTGTGGCATTTGTCTCTGCCAGTCAACAGCCATAATTGGTCCCCGCTTTAGGGAGGGAAAAGAAATAACCTACCTCCAAAAACACCTCTCCAATCAATAAGAATTTGTCCTTTGCATCTGTGGCACGGTGGCTGGGGGCTCCCTGGGGCTGCTGCCAGCCTATTTTTCTTTCCTTTCTCTGGCCCATCGTTTAAGCCTGGTGCTGAGCTTCACCTCTGGACCCTCTCTCTCCCCCAAGCCGATCAATAACTAACCCTCTGCTAATGACCTTTCCATCCCTCTGGAGGAGCAGATCCGTCAGAGAGCCGGGATGAGCCAGGAGCTTGCTCATCCCTTCTTGGACAGTGACTAATTGCTGCCATTAGATGCAGAATTACAGACAAAGAATGAAGGCAGGGAAATGACTGACCCTATGTTTAATGCAACCGGTGTCCGAGTGTCCATCGCTGCCGCAGTGCCGGGGGAATTGAAATGCAGCAGGGAGGCCAAAGTCCTCTCGTGGCCATCCCTGGGCCAGCTGGGTTGCCCAATTGCACTCCCAAGCCAGGCCAGTTATTCCTTACTGGAGGAAAAGATGTCGCTGGTACCAGCAAAGCTTCCCCTCCCAAAAGCACGGCCGCTCTCACTCAGACTGAGTATCTCAGACTGGTTAAAAATCTCCCGCAGAGCACCAGTGGGCATTTCTCTCCTCCTCAGACTCATTTTGAAGAACTCCAGAACAACTCAAGAGCACGGGCAATGTTTGTCCCCTGTAGCTGAGCTGCTCGTTTAATCAGCAAGAGGCACATTGAAGGGAATGATGAAAAATTCCTCCCTGTGAGGGTGTGGAGGCCCTGGCACAGGGTGCCCAGAGTGTTGCCTTAAAGTGTTCAAGGCCAGGTTGGATGGGGCTTGGAGCAATCTGGGATAATGGAAAGTGACCCTGCCCATGGCAAGGGGGTGGAACAAGATGAGCTCTAAGGTCCCCTCCAACCCAAACCAGTCTGGGATTCTACTAAAATGCATAAAATCACCATTCTATATATTAAAAAAATATTAAATTAATACCCACAACTGCTTCAACCAGCCCCTCTCCACAACACAGCTGCTCTCCAGCATCTCTGAGCCCAAACACAGCCCAGCCCAGCTCTGACACCGGCAGTGCAGCCAGGATGGGCACACAGCTCCACCGTGACCAGTGACACTGGTGCAGGGCTGCTGGAGCCTGGCGCACACCAAGGGCACACAGGCAGATACTTGTGATTCGTACACAGAGAAAACCGGCTTGGAAAGTCACTGGAGGAGCACAGAGAAGCAATTCCTACCATTGTGGAAAGCAGGGAGAGCTTTTTATTGCTGCTGTCGTCACCACTGCTGTTTTCCTCCCTGCAAACCTCAGGCCAGACCATCCCTTTTTGTAAAGCAAGCCTCTGATATGGAAAAGTTCAGCAGCTTTCAGCGCACAGCTGAAGCAACATATTCCCATCTCAGCTTGGCCTGCCTGTCTTTATGCATCTGATTGAGCCTGAAGATCTGCACCTCTGCCAGTCACAGCTTTGCTTTAGACTCCGAGTCAAGTTTCTGTGTGCTGGGCTCTTTTGTGGGGGATTTCTAAGCCCTGAACTGCCAAGCACGGAGTGAAACAGTCAACGCAATTATTCTGCGCTGGATCAAGCCCAGGCAAAAAGCAGCAGGCACCTTTCTGCCTGCTCCTCGTGAGTTTAGACCATGAATTTACGGAGGAATCAGTGCAAATTGTACAGCTGAGCAACAGGATTCTATTCAGCTCAAAGAGGGTTGGTAAAACACCGATGGCGGCAGCTCTGCCTGGTTTCCTGTACCTTGGCTGAGCAGGAGCGGAGGTGCTGGACCGATGCCTCGCACGACCTCTTGCTCCAAAAAAATCCCTCTGGGCTCACTGGGCTCAGCCCCCCGTGGGACCATGACCCCCAGAGCGGCCACCACGATGTCCCAACACAGCTGCACCTTGGGGCTGGCAGTCACAAAGCAGTTTGGGTCCCTGACAGACCACAAGGGGAGCTTCCCTCGGGATTTGCTTTGCAGTCCGGAGCGCATGGCTCTCGTGTCTTTGTTAGGATAAGAAATGAGTGGTCATCGGAGTCAAAGCAATTAAGAAGAGCGATTACCATAACACGGCGCATCCTTCTTCCCTGCCCGCTGTCTTGCTTAATTTCCCAACTCGGTGCCTTTCCTGGGAAAGCTCCCATGGAGATTCTCATGTGGAGCTTTTAACCTGTCAAGGAGGTTTTTCCCCCCCATCTCCTCTGCAGCTGCCGCCCTTCACTTCCCTCCCTGCCTCCCTCACCCCTCTGCCAGCCACACCTGAAACACAGCACAGAACAATGCACCAAATTAAACAGAAAACAAGTCTTTAGCAGCAAATCTTTTCTCCGGCGCAGTAAACATTCCTCAGTGCATCCCCTCCTGCGCTGCCAGCCCTGCTCCTCACGTGGCTCTGTGGCGACTCTCCTGCCTCGGGCCCTGTTCTAACAAGGCAGAAAGAAGCAAGACAGTGCAGGGCCATATTTTTGGGCTTTTCTTTTTTTTTCCCCCCAAAGCCATCTCAAGTGTCCCTTGTAGGAGAAGAATGCAGGAGACATTTTCTAAATATACACACCCGTATCTTTCTCAGGAGCGATATCATCGGCTGCAGACAGAGACAGGAGGTACAATTGCTGAGACAAAGAGAGATTAGACAGACCAAGAGCAGAGAAAAATGTGCATTTAAAGCGTGATTGATCTAGAAAGACTTCCAAGTGCCTTGTGAGTAGAGCAAAACTTTGCAGCATCATGCTCCGACGTGCACCCACTCCAGGCTCACGTTTTTCAGTGCGCCCAGCGGAATATTAAACTGCTAAAAATCCAAGTTAAAATTCCCATGGGTAGAGGGAAGCAAAGTGCCAGACTTCATTGTGGCCACTCGCCTTCCACCAGCAGCTCAACAGGCACAAAAGCCGGATCCATTCCCTGCACCCAGCAATACAAACCTACATCCGTCAGCACCAGGGTGAGCATCCCCATCCTGCCCCCTCTGTACCACCCGGCCCAGGGGCTGTTTTCCCAGAGACAGAGCAAGTATTCCAAGCAAACCCAGCTCCTGGGGACTCCAGGAGCTCCACAGAGTCACAGCTACACACCTATAAACCAGCAGTTTAATCTCAAAGGCAGATACAGCCTTGTTTGGGAGCTCTTTGGCACAGATCAGAGGACACAGAGGCACGGGGGCACAGGGGATGGGAATGCTCCCATCAGTAGCATTGGTCTCTGCCCTCCTTCTTCTCCCAGGAGCTGATCCCGGTGAGGACTGATCCATGGTGAAGGATGCTGAAGTGAAAGCATTGCTCTCCATCCCGGGAAGCCTGAGCTGCTTCCCTCCCACCACCCCACTGCTATTCACCGACGGCTCGCACACCGCGCGGTTTATTCTCTGCTTGATTGGCACGCACTTAATTAACGTTAATGGAGCACTCGCATCACGATCGAGGAGAGATTCGGAACCCCAAAGTATACTAAATCTAAAGAATTACAGAAGAATTCATGGCCTAATTACAGTGTATTGTTGAAATACTACTTAAATACAGTGATTATTAAAAGCATATTATTGATTGGGGTTTAACTGCTATGTAAATAAATCTCGTCGAGGCAAACTGAGCTACAAATTCATTACTCAGCCGTAAATCCTCAATAAATATTTTTTCATAGAATCAGTTGTTGTTTATTATACAATAAACGTCTTATTAAGTCAAAATTAATTGCGTATTTGGGGAAACTTCATTGCAGGCTCCCTCCCCTCCTGTGCCACACGGGCGCTTTGCCAGATGTCCTTTTAATATCCCCCTTCCCGGGTACCTGTGCCCCTGGGGCTGGTGGGGAGCAGGTGCTGTGTCTGCCTCGTGCCAGAGCAAATCCAGCCGGCACAACGTCGGGAGAGACGTGGTCCAGCCATCTGCAAGCTTCGGCAATTAGCAAAGCTCATCAGTTGCCTCCTCCTTTCCCAACCCAGCTCCCCCAGGATCTCCCCTTTTCCCACGCTCCCTCCTGCGACGTGCCAAGAGCACGGACAAAGTGGCCCCTCATGGCAAAGCAAAGCCCACCAGGTCTTGGGGAGCCAGATGACATCTCCCAGCAGAGCTGGTCAAAAAAGTAAACAATTTAAGCCAGAAGTGATGAAATTTTAATGAATTTCCCATGTCTTCCACAAGTGCAGGCAGCCAGGCTCCGTAGCCGGGCAATTTTCACGGGACCCAGCAGCTAAGAAAGAAAGAATATGAATTCCTCTTTGGGCACGAACTATCATGATGAATAATAAATAAAATAAAAAGCAGCAATATTTTGCATCTACCAAGAGCTTTTCATCTGTAGAGCTCAAAATGATTTACAACAAAAAGTAAGTGTTAGAGGTGTTAGAAAAGCAGAATTTCCTTCCTCTGGGAAATCTCTGTAGTTCAACATTTGTTTTCATCTTGAGATAGGGTGAGAAGTTGAAAGGTTTTTCTGGAATCATCAGTTCCACAACGCTGAAATTCAGAAATAGGGACTTTTTTTCTTTGTTTCATCAAACTGGGGCGTTGTACCAAACTGCATTTGCAATGTTTTGATGTACCAATTTCAAACAAAAAATGTCTTAGTTTGGATTTTCTCCAGGAAATAAAAAAACCTGAGGCATAATAGATGTTCCTGTTTCCAGCCCATTCTTATCACCACAGATGTGGATCTCAGCAAAACTCAGATTCTTTATAGAAAATATTTTTTTTTCATTAAAATTCACCCAGCTCCATGATTCCTAAAGTTCCTTTTCCAGACGAGGAAACCGGAAGGCCACAGAGACGGGACTGAGCTCCCACGGAGCAGAGTACATTAAATATCACAGAATCATAAAATACGCTGAATTTGAGGGGTCCCACAAGGATCATTTAATTCCAACCCCTGGCCCTGCACAGACACCCCAACAATCCCACCCTGTGCTGTGCTGTCCGAACGCTCCTGGAGCTCTGGCAGCCTCGGGGCCGTGCCCATTCCCTGGGGAGCCTGGGCAGTGCCTAGCACCCTCTGGGGGAAGAACCTTCTCCTAAAATCCAACCTAACCCTCCCCTGGCACAGCTCCAGCCGTTCCCTTGGCTCCTGTCCCTGGTCACCAGAGAGAAGAGATCAGTGGTGTCCCTCTGCTCCCCACCAAGAGGAAGCTGCAGACGGCCCTGAAATCTCCCTCAGTTCCCACTCCCATAGGACAGACCCCATCCTCGTCTGGCCTGTCCATCCCAGAAGGCACGAGGAGCAACCTCTGTCTGGGCTGTGTTTTGTCCCGAGAAGGTGAAAAAAGGAGCTCGGTTTGTACACAACAGCACCAGGATGGGAAAGGCTGAATCCATCTACTGGAGAAAAACGAATGCTCTCATTAGAAAGCTTAATTATTAACATCAGCCTCCAGTTATTCTCCCTGACGCTCGTTTCGTTTCTGCCTCCAGAGCAATTGCTCTTTGCAGACCCATGGCACACGCTCCCAGTCTGAGCCTCGCCGGCGACTGCTGTGTGAATTTCCCTGTCCACCGATCCCCCTATCCCGGGGGAATCGATATCCCCTCATTCCTAATGCCTCAAACACACAATGAGCCCCCTCTTTCTGCCTCCTCGAAATGTTTGTAAAGGCTGCACGCGACACGGAAGGAAACGAGACAGGGACAGGACAGGATCATATATATTTTCCTTGACGTACCATTTATTGGAAACACATCAGTAGCTTTTCCAGAGCTCCTGATGGAGAATTGATCGCTGGGTCATAAAACTAAATCGTGGTGCTCATAAGAAGAGTAAACACAGGAGTTGGTGGAGGGAGACCGCAGTGAGGGCAGAGCTGCAGAAGCAGCTGCCTCCATATCTGCTTTAAGGGCTCCAGGGATTTGGGAGTCCAGGGGATAAATTGGATCAATGCTGAGCTTCCCCTGAGAACCCACAAATCCCTACATATCCGAGTGCACAGCCCTTTTTGGACACCACCAGAATGGGAATGACTGAGATGCCCAAAGAATGAGGGCAGGAGCCATCCTGGTGCCCCCGCACCCTCCCCAGCACTGACAGCGTGTCCGAGGCAGCACACACGGATCTGGGAACGTGAAAGCCGAGGAGGAAAAGCGCTTTTTGCTTCCACTTTCCCGGCTGCCCGAGGGGTTGAGCACATTTTGCCCTATACTCCACGAGACGCGTGTCCCAATTACACAGCAATCAATTTTGGGAGCACTGAGGAGATAATGGAGTGATAAGGAACAGCCACTGCGGATTTGTCAATAGCAAATCATGTCAAACCTACTTAATTTCCTTTTTTGACGGTGTAATTGGTCTCCTGGATCGGAGGGGAGGAGGCAGCAGATGTGATATACCTTGACTTCATTAAAGTGCTTGACATGGTCCCGTGTGACATCCCCTGCACAGGAAGTTGGGAAGAAAGCTCAGGCAGCGCCAGGGGTGGAAGTGTCATCGGCTGAACCGACACAGGGAGCAGCTGCCAAGCACTTCCCATCACCGAGGAGGGCATTTCAAATGCTTTCCCCTCGTCTGCCACAGGCCAGGGTCTGTTTGCTTTATATTTCAGCAGTGCTGGGGATAATAAAGCAGAAAGAATCTGAGACCTTGCAGAGAGGAGCCTGGAACACTCCAAAAATGAGGATCGGAATTCAAAATACTGGTGATAAATTAGACAAACAGCAAAAAAAAAAAAAAAAAAAACCAAGG
>VZTE01004641.1:175837-298815 GCA_013397775.1 Eulacestoma nigropectus | reverse complement strand
AGTGAGGATGAAGAAATCAAAGGCCAGGTAGATGGTGGTGCTGTGGCGCAGGGTGTGCAAACAGACACTCAATCACCAGGTAAATACGAGCAGGGCTGAGAGGAGCAGCAGCGTCCAGTCTGGGATACCAGCTCCAAGGAAAACCACATCCCCAGCAGGAATGAGTTAGGCTGGGAGAATGTGAGTTATCCTCTTCTTGGAGGTTTTGAGAATGAATTAAAGATCCGCCTGAAATATTCCTGACCCTCTATTAGCGAGATGCTGGCTGGTCTCTTGATCATCAGAACAAACAAGAGGTTTTCTCTCTGCTGCCTTCAGCAGGTCTGAACCATGAAAAAGCTGAGTCCTGCCTCTAACAAGGTCTCTATAAATCCATCCCAGTAGCTGGTTAGAAAGCGCCCCCATGTTTAAAAGCTGCTTTTACTGCTAAATGCCATCAAAGCATTGTTACAAGACAGCAACAGGTGGAGAAAGAACTAAGGGTTACACAAAGTTTGGGCTGATATTTTCAAAGCTAGCTATGAGACAGATGTCCTCTTCTTATTAAAATTAATGGGAACCGAGCATCCCAATCTCCCAAGTGGCTTTGAAAAATCTCAGCCTCGCTTCCCGTTTGCTGCCCAGCGCCTACACGGCCGCCTCCTTCCTTCCACCCCAGCGCCACTGAGAGAACCAGGGTCACAAAAAACAACATTTGCACCAGAATAAATTATTGGGTTGGGTTTTTTTTTCTCTCTGTCTTCACTCATCTCCCTTTGCTTCTGCTCGCTCTGTAATTTACATACATATAACTAATTGCACATTAGGAAACAAAGAAGGGGAGGAGAGATGAGAGCTCAGACCTTGCGCAACCCGAGCGCATCCAGGCTGGATGGGCACCTATCCCAGGGACAGCCCCTCCTGCCCGGCACCCACAGGGCCAGTAACTCTGCTGAGGGCATCCATCCTCTGCCTGCAAAGCAAATCACACCTGCCACCCCCACAGCCCCAGCCCGGGGGAACAGCATCAACCAAACCCAGGCAATGTGCACGGATTACAGCCAGTGTTATTCAAGTGCAGATGAGATCCCAAACACCGCCCTGCCGGTGAACAGACCGGTAAAAAACGCACTCGGCAGGAGGGAGCTCCAACACAGCTCTTCATAACCAGGAGGAAAATGCACCAAGAAAAAGAAGAGTAAACAAACTGGTAGACTTCTCTGCACCACCTGCCCCCAAGGCACTAAAATATTCTCCATTCATTAATCTGAATAAGGTGGACAGGAAGTGACTCCTGGCCCAGCTGTGCTGCTGCGGATGCTCAGGGCTCCCCATACAGCTGTGGGGTGATGCCAGGCTGTCCCGTGTCACCTCAGCTGCCTGGTGTGGAGGAAGTATTCAGCTAAGCCCTCTGGGATCCCCTGCCCAAAGATACCCTTCACCAGGTACAGGTCATGGAGCCATTAAAAGCCCCACTCGTGCACTCAGTGCTAATAAAATCACATTAAACACACCTGGAAGGACTGCAGGCCTTCACATCTGCTGCAGCTGGGGCAGAAGGGTCTCTCCGGGACACCTTCCCATCCCCCTCGCATCAGGGCTCTGGGAGGATGCCAAGTCCTTCACACCTTTCTTCTCCCAACCCTCACCTGGTGCGATATTGAGCTACCTGGAGACTGGCAAACACAATCCATTGGTGAGCTGCTCCAGGCTCAGCAAAGAGGTGTGAAGCTCCTAAAAGTGCTGGGAGCAGGAGCAAACCTCTCCCATGCATTAATCATGGCTTGGTTTCGAACACGCCAGGACAGAGAGGTGGCACTGATGACCTGAACATCCTCTCTCCACGTCACCACAGCTTCCTTCCCTCTGCATCCCCTCATCTCCCAGCACATCCCTCCCAGCCTGGGGTCGAGACATCCCGAGCTGACAGCAGCCCAGAAGGGAACAGCAAATTGGCAAAAAGCTGATTAATTCCTCCCTTTGCCTTTCCAACCATCCCGAGATTGCAGTGAGAGGGAGAGGATGAATCACCCAGTGGGGACAGCAGTGCCCAGGTACGGTGAGGAGGAGGAGACACAGAGTGAGCCTGAGTGTCACCCGCAGAAGAAACATCCTTGTGGGACTAAACTGGATTCAATATAATAAACTATCATCTTGAAACGAGTGCTCCAATTGAGTTTTGATGTAAACACTAATATTTTCTCCACTCCGCTATTCTCTTCCAGGGAGATCTCATGTTTATTTCACTATGTGTCCTACCTACTATTGCTCTCATACATCAAAGGGTTCGAGGACAAGGAGTCTGATTTTGAAAACATTATTCTTTTAAAGATTTATTCGCTCGTCTTGACCACCTCCTCTGCTGAAAGGGAGAAGCTCTGCATAAATTATTTCAGCGCCCTATGTAAAACACGCACGTGCACGCCACCCTCAGCTCAGCAAACTTTGTGAGAAGACCTCCAGACCTTCTCCCTCCTGGTTCAGACTCTTCTGAGACCCTTCCTTGTCCTCTCCATGCTGGACTACTCCAGTTACCACCCTAATCCCATCCTATCATGATCCCAGACAGGGAGAAGCTGAGACACAGGTGACATACCCAAGGTCATACGGGGACAGTGTGGCAGAGAAGGGCTCTCCAGGCACCTTGATGTCCCATCTTGCACTTCTGCCCAGGTAAAACTGGTCCTAGGGCTCAGCCTAACAGGTTTACACGCTGCTCAGAGCTCTGTGTGACAGCAGCATCCACCAGAACCCCCACGGCCTCGCTGAGCAGTGTTGGCTCTAAGCAGTGCAGACAGACACATGTCGGAGAGATGAAGAATTCAGCTCCTCGTTTTGTAGCCACAGAGCCTGGCTCGCTCAGGGTCACCAAGGACAGCTGCAAGAAACATGAAAAACTTTCCAAAGGCCGAGTAGCAGGAGGGTCTTTGAGGAGCAGCACATGCAAAATTAACCGCCCGCTCCCTCTGCCCCTTCGCGGCAGATGCTGGGAGCACTCAAAGGACGCTACGTTTATTTAAAATTAAATAAAAGAAGCTAATTTTGGCATGCAAGAGCGAGTGCACCTGGGGGACTCCTTGCTTCAGGGCACTGCCAACAGAAGAGGAGTAACGAAGTTAAGAAAGCAATTAAGAAACTGCAGCAGACACTCGGTGGGAGGTTGGCTGCTCCTGAGTGAGGCGCCGCATACACAGTGATGAGAGGAGATTGCAGCCCTGCAAACCCAGGAACCGGCTGTCTCTGAGCCCACCCAAAGCCTGCAGCACGTAAGCAATGCTCGGGCTGTGTCCTGCTCCTCGCACCATGGATGTGCCTTTTCAGCCTCACCTGCCGGCCTGAAAATGGGAGGAACCCACGGGAGGAAACCATCGCCCACCCTGACCCCACAGCTTGGAGAGCAAGAGGAGCGGGGCATCATCCAGGGTCTCCAGCCCCTGCCACAATCAGGGAGCTGAGAGATCCATCCTAAACATCCATCTGAGCAGTTCCCTCTCTTCTCTGCCTGCTGGAGTGGAGTTAATCCTGCCCCAGACGTCACGGGGTGGGCACTGCCAGCCTTTCACCACTTAGGGGCTGGGGGAAACTACAAGCGCTACGGAGGGCGGTGGGACAACGTGGCCTGCGGAGCGAGGATCCAGAGGCTCCTGTGCCTTGTGCGGGGTTTTGTCAGCACCGTGTGGAAGAGCGGCGGCACTGCACGCTGCTCCCAGCTCCTCACCGCGCAGCCACCCGCATGGAGCCGCCCGCACCGCCCGCATCCGCCCCTCCGCGGGGCCGGGATCCTGCTGGGATACACCTGCCTCGTGCAGCACCAGGCTTGGCATCCCATGGGATGCCTCACGCGTGCCAGCGTGCGGGGAGGACGCACCAGGACACACCAGGATGCACCAGGAGGCACCAGGACGAACCAGGATGCACCAGGACGCACCAGGACGAACCAGAATGCACCAGGAGGCACCAGGACGCACCAGAATGCACCAGGAGGCACCAGGATGCACCAGGATGCACCAGGACGCACCAGGACGCACCACTGCCTGCAAGGCACAGGCGTGAGGCCAGGGCACATCAGAGGGGGGGCACACAAAAGAGAGAGGCTTGGGAATGCTGAACAGCCCTCGAGGCCGCTCTCAGTCTAAAATTACCCAGCACGGGCTGCACGCTGTGTTCTGGCTCTGCAGCCCTTTGCTCCTCAGTGACTCATCGATATTTTGAGGCTGGAAGAGATGGGTCTGACAATTTTTAGCCTGGCCTTGGAAAAAATGGCAAACAGTGATTCAGAGTGAACGCCGGGTGTCCAATACCTGGTCCACGCAGGGAGTCCATGGAGAGGAGGAGGAGCAGGGCTCAGCGCATTCCCCAGTCCCTTTCAAAGTCTCTCCTGTCAGCCCAGGTGGTTTCTCGCTGTGCAGAAGCCAGAATGCAAATGGAAGCAAAGTAAAAAATGTTCAAAGGCTTCAAAAACCTCTGCGTTAGATTTGGGCAGGCCCGGAGGCGCTCCTGCTTCTCTCTCCACTCACACACTCGCTCCAGGTCTCAGCCAGAGCAGCCTCCCCAGTCCCTTGCGCTGTTTGAACCCGGACACATGCTCTGACTCCAGGCTGGAGCAAACCCAGGGAAGGAAATCCATGGTCCCGAGGGATGCACGGCCCTGTGCACGCACAGCGTGTCTGCAATGGCTCCGTGAGCTCGAGCTCAGATCACCACTCCTTCCCCAAATCACCACCCCCAGAGCCAGGAGCAGAGAATACTCCCCCAAAAGCCAATTTTAAATCCATCATCAATTTGTCCATACTGATGCAAAGGATTCGGAGAGCCACGGATACTCCCAAGCTTTGAGGCTCTCTCTTCTGCAACAAGGCAAAAGAAAATGAAAACACGCCTCAGAGCAAGCAGAAAGGCAAGACCAGTAAGATCAGAGCCCACACCAGGCTTAAACCCACCAGGACATAACCCTGTCCTTTCCCATTTGCTCTGCCCAGCCAGCGATACCCTGAAACAGCCCCTGCCCTTCTGGCAGCTTAGGGGCAGTGTGGGAATGGTTTTGCTTTTCATTTCCTGTCAGATGGTCTCAAGTCAGGATTTTCTGAGCACGGGTTCATGGCTGCAGAAAGAAACCTGCCTTATATCTGTGCTCCATGGGACACTGAGTAACAGAAGGGCATTTCTGGCTCAGCAGCGGCCCAACAGCAGCTGAAATGTCAAGCACAGCTGACTTGCATGATTTTCCATTGATTAAGATGACAAAGTTGGGCCAAAATGTTACAGAGACCGATTACAGAGGCCTGATGCCATCTAATCTAAGCCTTGGTTCAGTAGCTTTAGGCCTAAATCCTAGCTCAGTCTGCAAATGATCTGTGCTTCCTTGGTTATCTCCACCAACTCAGGGAATAAGCAGTCATGTAAAACCACACAACGGAAAGATGCTAAGGAATTAATGAATAAAAAAATAACATATGCTTTCCCCACTCTGAGGCTGTTCCTTGGGAGAGGGGAAAAAAAGAAAAGGAGATGGAAGGAGCTCCTCCAAGCACCATGACAGGTAAAACCACACCTCGAGCCCCCCGGCACCGCGGCAGTGCCGGCAGGAGCTGTTTAGCTGAGGGTCTCGCCCCTGTATCAACAATAAATACATCTGCAATAAATATGCAAAGTTGTAACTGATTTGCATTGACATTTGGACTGGGGGGAGAGCCGAGGGGAGAAAGAAATAAAGTCCATTACAGCACGGAGTAATTTAGGATATTACCACCAGCATCTGAATTACAAATCTACCTCTCATTACTGGTATGTTAACCGGGAAAGGCAGCTTCTCCACAACATGCAAGGCAGAGTTTATTAGCATGAATTTGCATAATAATTAGCTCTGCAGCAAGCAAAGGCTGTTGTGCCTTTCAAAAAGCCAACTTTCAATGTCAATATCCAGCCCCAATTTGGCTCCTGCCCTTGGACCCTCCGGCAGTGAAACCCTCAGCAGCCACTGCCGTGTCCCTGGTACCGGTGCCTGCTGGGATCCAGGGAGGCCCTGCCTCATCCCTTGGATGCTGGGAGGCACGGGAGAGCTCCTAGGGAAGGGGTTTGGCCAGAAAACCTCATTGCACAACGAGTTTCTGCATCGCACGGGGAGTCCCTGTGTCCCTGGGAGAGTCCCTGCGTCCCATGGAGAGTTCCTTTCCCTGCTGCCTTAGCAGAGCTGCTGCTGGGTGGCTACAAAGAGCTCCCAAAATCCCCCTTCGAAGTACCCCCATCCCACTGCTATCCAACAATGCCACGATGAAGAAAAGAGGGTGATCACAGAGGGAATGGTATTTATTCTCCATCGACCCAAGCTGGCTGCCAGAAGGAGGATACTGATCCAGCCTGGCATTTTCCAAGTAGCCTTATGCCAATCACAGATTCTTTACTAACCAGAATGGAAAAATAAAAGCAAAAACATGAGGCTATTTTAGTCTTTTTGCTGAAACTACAAGTTTCACCTTCTAGGGCTCTATCTATAAATATATGTATATATGTAGGTGTGTTTCAAATGCAAATATCTCAATTGGAACAAGCCAAAGAAAACTCACTTGCTGGTGGAAGGAGGCTGCACTATTTTGTTTCTCCAAATGTTGTCTTTGCTTTTTTTTTTTTTTCCCCCACAGCTTTTCAGCAGAAAGTCTTGCCTGGAAAAACTCTCTCTCTCCAGTCCCCAGTGCTGCACCCTTGCCTTGCATGATCCAAGCTTTCAGCTTCAAGAACTTCTGGGGACACACCAAACACACTTTGCTTCACAAGGGATAGAGCTGCTGTTCCTGCTGTTTTAAAGACAATGTGCCTCAATTTCCCCTAAAATGAAATTATTCCCCAGCAGGGACCGAGCTGATCATTTCCAGACAGCAGCATCTCAGCGTCGGATTGAACTCGACTGTTTCCAACACAGGAAAACCCTTATGCCAGCTCTAAAAAGAAAGGAATTACCCAGCTAAGCCTCAGATCTGCCATCTCCAGGCCTTGGGCTGCAAGTCCTGCTCTCTGCAGCCTCTCCCCACCTCGACACACACAGCTCCTGACCAGCGGGAGCGGTGACGCACCAGCTTTGCCTTTCAGCATCTCTCAGTGCTAGAAATAGACCTCTCAGAATGAGCTTTTTTGGGCCTGACGTTGTCCCCAGTCCTGTTTTCATCAGAAATCCTTTTAACTCACCATCTCTGGGTGTCAGCAGCCTTAGAGAGGACAAAACTACCTCAGAAGATGCAGCGACTCCTTGCCGTGAAGTCTAGGTCCTGCATACCCTTGAAAACCACACCTCAAAGGAACAGCACTCCTAAATATATCCTGTTCTGCTATTACTTCAGGCAGGCATAAATAGGCGGGGTACAGCAGCAGCAAATAAACCTCAGCACTTGTGCATATCCTGAAAGATCAGGAAAAAGAAATGATGCACGTTTGAACCACTCAACACCACCTCAGTTTGCAGAAGGCTTCAGAATTCCCTGTCCTTGAAAAACAGGAGGGGAATAAAAGGAGGAAAGCAGGATCCACGTTCTGAGAGGGCGGAATAAGGCAGCTGGGACGAGCTGGTGCTGGGGAGTGTCGGCATTTCCTCGGGTTCTTCAGGAGGTGCGGTCGCGCAGGGACCGGCTGTGCCGGCTGCAGACCGACGCGAGATGGTGCTGCTTCCCCAGGCACGGGCAGGGATGCGGGGCAGGGATGCGGGCGGCGGGCTGGGATAGGGATGCGGCTGCTCGGGCAGGGAGGTGGGACGGGGATGCGGCCGGCGGGGCAGGGATGCGGCTGTCGGGACAGAGATGCAGGGCAGGAATGCCGGGCAGGGATGCAGGTGACCAGGCAAGGATGCAGGGCAGGGATGCAGGTGACCAGGCAAGGATGCAGGTGACCAGGAAAGGATGCAGGGCAGGGATGCAGGTGACCAGGCAGGATGCAGGTGACCAGGAAAGGATGCAGGTGACCAGGCAAGGATGCAGGTGACCGGGCAGGGATGCAGGTGACCGGGCAGGGATGCAGGTGACCGGGCAGGGATGCAGGGCAGGGATGCAGGTGACCGGGCAGGGATGCAGTGCCAGGTGACCGGGCAGGGATGCCGGGCAGGGATGCAGGTGACCAGGCAAGGATGCAGGGCAGGGATGCTGGGCAGGGATGCTGTTGTCCAGGCAAGGATGCAACTGCCTGGGCAGGGATGCAAGGCAGGGATGTGGCCACTGGCCCAGGGATGCAGAGCAGTGGGGCAGGGATGTGACTGGCTGGGCAGGAATGCAGGACAGCAGGAATGCAGGGAAGCTGGGGCAGCGATGAGAGTGGCCAGGGCAGGGATGAGAGCAGCCAGGGCAGCGAGGCAGGGTAGGGATGCAGCTGCTGGCACAGGGATGCAGAGCATCCTGGTTGCATGGGCAGGAATGCAGGGCAGCAGGAATGCAGGGATGAGAGCAGACAGAGCAGGGATGCTCCAAGACCACTCTCCTTGCTGCCCCTCGCACTCTGCACCACGCCCAGCAAGGAGCAGAGGAGGGAAATGCAGATGGGAAGAGCTGGCAGGAGCCAGTACAAGTTCCTGCAGCTCCTGGTTTTCAGCTCATTGAAAGTCTGTTCATAGAAAGAGAGAGAGATGGGTAAATAACTCTATTCCAAAGCACTCTCCACCTCAAGAGATTTGCTGTCGAAGAAGGAAATGCTGAGGTTCAGAGAGAAAAAAAGTCTGCTTAAAAGTTGAACAAGTGAAAAGACATCATAAACCACATAAACACTTTTTTTTTTCCTGTGCAAGTCAAATATTTGTTCCCAACTTGGGCTTCTAAAGAAAAGTTGGGGAAGCTGTTCCTAATTTTTTAACGGCATTCTAGTATACAAGGCACATGCCAGGCATGTTTCTCCTTTTGGAAAAACACAGAACTGAGGATCCTGCAGAGCTCATCAGCAATCCAACACCCATGTGTGCAACCCCAGGATAGCAAACCCAGGCAGGGACGTGGGGGGAGAAGTGGGGAATGAGCATTTGGAAGAAGATGATTCTGTAGTGAATTTAAAAGGAGTTATCAGCTGCTCCTGGGTAAATCAGCTTGGCTAAGATAAGAACCAGAACAAATACTTATTCTAAATTTACACTGACCTAAACCTGAACGCTTCAGGGTTGAATAATTTTGGTGAACTATATATTTTTTGTGAAATCATTTCCTGGGCTTCTTGCATGGGTTGAAAGAGATTTAGCTGGGAAGGATAAATCCTGGCTGCTCATATACTGTTGTCAAAAGGATGGGATGGAGACACAGATACAAACACTGATAGATGGCAATAAAAAAGATCTTTACACTGGTTCAGCTTGTGCTGTTTCATGTGGCAAAACTAGACCAAGATTTCTCCAAGCGATTTTTTTAATGTCTTCTTGTTTAAAAGGCTCATCCAGCGAAAAAAAAGGGTCCCAAATTTTCAGAAAGCCTTTGATGCCTGCTCATACACAGGCCCCTGCTCATACAGGCCTCCCAAATCTTCAGCTCTTAGGAGAAGTCTCAGTTTAACTGCTCAAGATGGGGTCACCCAGGAAGGGTCACCCAGGAAATTCAGCAGAGTTTTCTACCACACAGGCTAATTTGGAGAGACTCAAAAACATTCCTCAGCTTGCCCGCCCTGCCTGAAGAGAGAATCAGACCTGCTGCCTGCACATCTGGCTAGGTGGGGTCCACATCTGTACGTGCAGCTGCAGGCTGTGCTGCTCAGCCCCAGGCACTGGCCTGCAGCAGGTGTTGAGCCAAGGCTGGAGGCTGCATCCAAAGGAGAGCACCTTTCCCACCAGCACAGCAACCATCACCCCCCAGGACATGGGGGACCTTCTGCCTGCAAGGACCCAGTGCTGACCTGGTCCTTGTCAGCACAGATACAAAATTATAACCTGGCAGAAGGCACAGAAACATCCAGCTCTCAGCTCCTGTCCTACCTGCACTGCTGCTTTCCCTTCCAGCCCACGCAGGAGAGATCCTTTTCCACCAGGAAATTTTCACAGAGGAATTTTCCCCTGCTCTATTTCCCTCTCCATCCTCAGAGGAGTAAGAGCAGAGGCACGGTGTGACAGGAACAAGCAGAAGCCAAGTTTACATAAACAGTGGAGAGCAGGACGTAAAGGTTATTTGTGCCTGCGGGCTGCTTGGGGAACCTGTGAAATACCGAGGGCTGGCACTACAGAAATTTCCTGTAACGCTAAAGACTGCAGCTTTCTGAAGTCCCCGAGCAGTGCAGGGGCAGCTGAAAGCAAGTGTGAGCAGCCAGAGCGGGTGGTTCGATGTTACTGAGCATCTCCCATCCCTTCCTTGTGCTGGACAACAGCCCGATCCCAACCTCAGCTCAGGAAACATCCACTCACCTGCCTGAGACCTCCTGTCCCAGGCTGGGAGTGGGCAAAGACAGGAAAATTTACATGAATGTTGCACTTCACACTTAAAGCTCCTTGTGAGGACTCATTTGAACTCTGGGAGAGTTGTTCACATTTTATGGCTAAGGAAAACAGAGCCATGGAAATCAGGCACCTTACCCAAAGCCCCAGGCAGAGCAAGAAGAAGACCCAGGATTAGAGTGAACAGAGCAGCAAAGGTCTCCTCCTCCCACCCCACAGATCACAGCAGGAAAGTGGCTGCTCCAAACTCCACAAAGCAAAAATCACCCAGGAACAGGCAAACCTCGCAGAGTTGTGCAGGGTCTGGTTTGTGGGACAGGAGAACAAGTGGAAACCAGGGGACGATGATCCATGAGGAGCACGTTCAACTCTCAGCTCCAACAGGATCTCCTCAGGGTGACCTTGGGCAAGTCTCCTTCATCTCTCTGAACTGGGGATGGGGAGAAACCTCTCGCTTTGGCCAATTTTCCTTGCTCTCTGCTCTCTTACAGGCAGAAACTCTCTCTTAGCACTTGCTCATGGACAACCCAGATTAATTAGGCAATTCTGGAAGCTACCAGACTATACCACAGCAAAGAGCCAAAAACCACTGCAATTTCATTCCATTTTCAACCCACCTTCAGATTTCAGGGGTGAACTAACAAGGTTTCCTTCATTCCAGAGGTCTCGCTCGAGGGAAGGCGGCTGAGAGGGAAGCAGTGAGCTACAAGTGGCCTCACAAAGCACCAGTGCTTGCATGTGTATGAATAACATCTCTCCCTGTGTGTACACACTCACACGGACTTGGGATGAGCGGGGTGGAGGCGGAGCATGTAAACTTGGGCAGAGATAAAAATCAAAATAAAACCCAACCAAAATTAACAAGGGGAGAAAGCCTTTTAGCCAAACAAAGAAAGTCATTTTGCAGCCACCGATTTTTTCCCCCCCTTCTTTTTTTTTTTTTTTCCTCTAAAGCCGGCATTGTGCGGAGCAGCGCTCCTTCGCAAGATTTCAGATGTTGCTGTGTTCAAATGAATCCCATTTTGTCACACAATCAATGACTTTCCCCGCTCGTTATTACCTGCAGCCCTCCGGAGCCGGCGGCGCCGCTGGCAGCGCTCCAAGCGCCGGGCGGGGAGGCAGAGGAGCCCACACCTCTCCAAAAAGCACAGCCAAGGCAAACGGGAGAATGTCACCTACACCTGGGTAATTTTTAATTTTCTTTCTTTTCCCCGTACTGTTAAATTACCTCCAGCTTATTTGTCTGGCTAGAGGTTAATGAAACATTAATGATGTTAATGAGCCTTTCATGCTGCAAGTTTTTTCAAGAAAGAGATAGAATGGCTGTTTTCCTTCCCTCTTAATCTTTTCCATCATTCGGGAGTTGCAGGGCCAAAGCAATTAGTGACTCAGGCAGCTCTGTCTCCCCTCCCGGTCACAGCCCAGTGGGGCAAAGAGAAGAAACCTATTAAACCCCCTTCACATGTCCACAGGTGAGCTCGCTCACGGGCTGATGCAGCCACGCTGCTTTAGCCAGAAGGCAAAACGCCATTCAGGGGGAAAAACAGGGGGAATTAACAATCTGGAGCTGTCGGGAATGGTGAAGTGTCGCCATTAGCTGTGCACTGTTTGTTAGAGAAGGTGACAAGTGGTTTTCAAAAGGTTCGAGGAGGTTTGGGTAGGGCTCCACAGCCGAGGAGTGGCTTGACAGCTTCCCCCATCAAACCCCACGTCGGTTTTCATCCCGCTGAGCTCTGATTCCGGGTGCATGACATCCCTCTGGATCACGGCCAGCCAAAAATCAACCCTTCCTTCCCAACTCATTTGGTTTAAATACAAAAAGCGTGTGAGGGGGAAAGACACGGCGAGAGAAAAACTAAAAAATTCAGAGGAATGGCTGCTCTCCACCCTGCCCATCTCCGCCCTGCTGCCTCAGATACCAGGCAGGATTTCTTTATCGCTCCTTAATCCCCTCAACACAACCACAGAGCGAAAAAACCCACTGGTCTCAGCCCGTTTTACAGGGGGCTCGTCCCACACTGAGCAAGGAGGGCAGGAGCTGGGGTGCCCTCACTGCTGAGCCCCCGCTGCCACCGCGGTCCCTGGCGCGGCACCGGGAGGTGACGCTGCCTCCGCTTCCCGTGATGGATGCGCCGGTGCCAAAGGGCACACAACTAAATTACGAGCTGGCACTTACAAGGAGTGAGGGCTCTGCCTTGTGCTTCCATTAGAGGGTATCTATCTGCATTTAAAGCTGTGGCGCTCTGATAAGGAGAAGGGAGGAAGCCAGAGAGACCTCAAAAAATTGCCTGGACGAACTCTGAGATAAGACTTTTCAGACAGACAAAAAAGCCTGTCCTGATTTATAGAGCTTCGTCCGTCCTTGACAGTACCTCTGGAGCTCCTGATCTCGGCTGTAAAAAAGAAAGTTCCATCAGAAATGTGTGTTCTGCCCCCAAACTATTTATCCAGACAACCTGTCAACCTACCACAGCCAGATCCTCTCTTGACACGGACAAGGCAGCAACACAATCGGCCGCCTTTTATTTTTACCCTCTCCTCTCCCCTGCTCCTACTAATCACAGATGCTTTGTCCGCTCAATAATAAAGATCCCGGGCGCCTCAGTTTCCATTTTTTTGTTATCGTGCCTTTCACCCGGCATGTTTATTTATGACTGCTACAAAGCGCTTCCACGGGAAGATGCCATTAGGCTGGAATGATGCTCCCTTGACATTGAGATCAGAATCGGCACAGGAGCCATGCAACAACTCATCTTTATGTTTGCTTGTCTTAATTCCTTTTCTTTTATTGTTGTTATTATTGCCATTATTATTATTATTATTACTATTATTATTATTATTATTATTTCCAGCGCAAGGGCTGCCAGGGAGGGAGAGGCAGAGGGGCACGTGCAGCACAGCGATGAAGCAGCTCTGGCTGAGGGCACAGATGGCACGGGCTGGCTCGGATGATCCTGCCCTCCTCCAGGGCAGCTGCTGGCACACGGGCTGAACAAGCCCCTCCAGAGAACAGGACCCCACACTGACAAGGGCACAGGTGTGGATTTACTCTCACTCACGGCTCTCCCGCACACCGGGGCAGGAGCTCCCCCAGCAGAGAGAGAAACCCACGGAAAGATGGATTTGGGGGGGCTGAGGTGCACTGCTGGCTCCCCGTTGAGCCGGGGAGGACACGTCAGAGTTGGGGGTCAAGGTCTCACATCCGGCCAAACCCTCGTGGTCAGCCTGTGCTGATGGGGTCACCGGGGTGCTCTGCTTCCAGAGCCTGGCTTGTCACCAAAAAAGAGGAGCAGGCACACAGTGGCGGTGACTTTAACACTCTCTCCAGAGCCCCTGTGACCCACCCAGCCCTGCTCCACTCCCTTCCCCTGGAAACTCCTGGCAGAGGTCACCACGAGCACAGGACATGGCACAGCTCTCCAGAGGTGTGCACGCACCCCTGAGATCTGCTCAGTCTGCTCAGCAGATGATAATGAGGAGAAACCAGCCCTGCTGCGCAGGAGTCAGCTGTCCCCTCTGCTTCCCCGCCCTCACCCACGCGGGAAGGTGGCCCTGGGACAGGGGAGACGCTCCCATTCCAGCGCTGTCCCCCAAAGGACGGCGTGCCCTGTCTGCCACGCTCACGCGAGGCGCTGGGGCAGACAAAGGGAGGGTTTTGTGGGATCTGGCACCGCTTCCAGCCGCCAGCCACGGCGCGTCCTTCCCCGGCACCGGCTCCCTAATTAGTTCTATTGGTTTCAACAGTTCGGCGGGCTCGGGGAATGTAATATTTAACACCCTAGAGGGAAGCCTTTCACGCCGATGCCTCTTTCATCATTTCTGCCCATCTGGTGCTCACTTCAAGCTCGCAAAGCACCACCTGCTTGGAAAACAATGAACTCCTGTGGCTCCCCGGCTCCTCCCGACTGGCTGGACCCTCCGGGAAAGGCATATGGGAGCAGCCCTCCCCAGGGCAGCAAGCCTTGACACCCATCGTGCGTGTCGTGTTCACTCAAAAAGGGATAATTAGTGCTTGTTTACACCACTCTCATCAGGATGCTGATTCCAAGGGAGGAATTTGTCCAAGTGAGCAATTTGTCCCTCATGGCTTGTTCCACAAGAGCTCAGGAAACGCACATCACATCCGTGGGGACAGGGAGAGGGGCGAACAGACCTCTTGTGCTCCCCCTTTCTCAGCAGTGACAGCCTCATCATCACCACCCTTCCTGATAAATCAAGGATGGATAACTGGGTAAGGGCCATTAGCAGGGCAAGGTGGGAAAGGATGGGTGGTGCAACTCCAGAGCAGCAACGGGTAGCGGGTGCTGCCGGTGAGACACGGTGACACCCGCGAGGGGCGAGTCAGGACCCCGCTGCAGTGGACAGTGCCACGTGGCCACGGACACTGCACCATTACAGCCTCTCTAACAACAAGACTGAGCAGAAATGGGAATTGAGCCCATAAAACCATTTGCTTTCTGCAGCCACAGCAGCACGGCTGACGTTCGGAGCCATCACTGCGTCTGGAAATGATTAGATTCCTTCCAGTGACTGACACCTGCTAATAACCTGGAAGATGGGTAGAGCATACTCACATTGTCATCTCCAGCTATCTACAACTTCATTTTCCATCATCTTTGTCACTCAAGGACAGCAGCAAAGGATATTATTGCTCCTGGTATTGTTATTGTTATTATTTAAGCCATGCAGCGACAAATCCGCAGGTATTGGGCTGGGTTGGGCAGACCAGCAGATTCTCCTTCAGATCAGAGGGAAAATTATGGCGAGCATTATGTATAATGTATTTTTCTATTAAATTAAAATAAGCTTCTCTTGACAAAGTTCAGTGTGTTAAGCAACAGTGGGAAGGACGGTGGGTTTAACCTCACGCTCAGCCACGGAGCCCGGGAAGATGGATGGATGGATGGATGGATGGATGGATGCTCAATCCCAGGGAAATACAACCACATTTTCTCTACACGATGCTGAACTGTATTCCTGGGCCTCCTGCCTCTTCACATAAACCCTATTAGTCACCCATCAGTGCTAAAAAAATAATAAATAAATACGCCAGTGCACATGAGTGCCAAGGGCAGCGAAGTTAAAGGACATTATAACTCTTTAATTACATCAGTCTTGGAAAGAAAAGAGCTGTCATTCCCTCCTCCTTCCCTCTGGGGAACACTCGGTATCTACCTTGGCCAGAATACCCTTAGGAAAGTTGTCACAACATATGTCCTCCCTGTGATTCATGCCAGGGATGGGTTTAGTCCTGTATTAATATTCCCTACCCACTATTTACAGTGTTGCATTCCCACACAGACGCACACAAACAAATGCCTTTCATCTCCTGCCTTCATAGGAGGGGGGAAAAAACCTTAGTTACGCTTTCAAGATAAGGCTGTTGTCTGCAAGTCACCGGGTTTAGCCAGGAGGGAGGATTTTCTTCTGAGAGCACCTTCAGGAGGATTTAAAGACGTGATTGCAAGGGAGCAACCCCTCGAGGGGCTGAGGACCCTGCCCTGGGGACACTAAACACAATCAGTCATCACCCCCCACCTTCCCACCACACGCAGCCCATCAGGTGCTGCTCTGCCATGCCAAGAGCCATCAAAGAGCATCCCGAGAGCTCAGAGAGCTCCTTCAAATAAGAACGTTTTTAAATATATTTCTCCCTGACAAAAACGCCCTTTGTAGATGTGAAAACGGTTGTCACGAACCCATCGCCCACCTCCTAAAAGATCCCATTACATTTCTGCATTGAACTTCTTTTTCATCACGAAAGTTATTGGAACAGGGATGGCAACAGCCAATAGTGCCTTCGATTAAAAATGTATCACAGCATTTTGTGATTTAAAAGCAAACAAACAAGAAAGGCGCCATGAAATGTTAATGCGCACGTGAGCGGGTTTGATTTCTGTTTGCTGTTTGTTTGTCAAACATTTTCAGCTATCAATTAATTATCAAAACTGGGCCAGAAAGTGGGGCCTGATCCTCACGCCCCATGACACCAATCAGGAGGCTCCAGTGGCACCACCGTTCCCAGGAGGATGCACAATTCCGGCTGCGGAGCGTGGCCGCGGGATGATTTCAGGAAGGTGAGCAGTGAGTGATCATCCTTTCACCCCTCCAACCGACACGAGAGACTGATGGGGCTGCAGCCCATCAGCAGCTCCCTGGTCACCTTGGAGCCAAGGCCATCGCTCTGCGTTGTCAGAGCCACATCCCGAGGCCCTGGACATCTTTTGTGGCGATCTCCGATGCTGAAGGACACACCACGAGGGATTGGAAAGGACTGGCAGGTGCCTTGGTCAGCTCCACATCCTCCCCTCCTGCTGCATTTTTAAAAGCCCTTGCAACACCAAAAGAGAGCAGGAAAAAGGAAAAAAAAAAAGAAAGGAAAATCAAAAAAGAAACCATGGGAGCCGAGGCAGGTGAATGAGGAGATATGGCAGAGTCAGGAGGCAATGGCCCAAGGGAACCATTAACAAGATTCCTCCCACACAACATCCAGGAGCCCAGGCCATCAATAAAACCTGCTCTCCTCCCCAGCCAGCCTTGCGTGGCTCTGAACTTTCCAGCTACAGGCTGCAGATTGGATTCTTCCGTCATCACCATAAAACCAGATGAATTGTCCACGGCTCAGGGACCTGTGAGAAGGCAGGACCCTCTAGGCAAGAAGGCAGCACACCTCATAAAACAGGTGCTGCCTTTCAGCTGGGCTGGCCCCGTGCTGCCAGCGTGGGTGTCTGGTCCCACACGCTGCAGCAAACGCCTCTCCACGCTTTTCATACCCAAAAAAGAGGGGTGGAGATCCCCTGCCCTCCTGCAACCGAGCAGCTCAGCGTGGTGATCCCTGCCACAGCACATCCCAGGGTGACGCCGGCATCTCACATTGCCTCATCCTCCCTTGCCAGGATGTGCAAGGAGCCCTCTCACGCCCAGTTTCTCAGGAATAACTGCAGCCCTTGCTCTGCTTTTTGCTGCAGGAGTCCAGAAAGCCACTGGCAAAAGCCATTCCACTGCTGGCTCTTCCACTTCAGCAGCAGGGAACTACTCCTGCATGGGCTGGGAAGGGCACACGGCCCGTCCTGGTCATGGATAATGTCTCCTGCTGTAAGATCCTCTCCCAGGAGGTGCTGGGAAGCATCACCCTGCTCACACAGTCTCTGGTAGTGGGACACCCTGGCTGAGTGAGGGTCGGTGCCATTGAGGCCTCAAACAGGACATTCATCCTCTCTTCCCACAGCTCTGGGGGTGAAGCAGCGACTCCAGCATTGTGGAAAGCACCATCCCAGCCACGAATGAAGTCTTTGAGAAGCAGCAAGAAGCCGGAGCAGATAGAGCCCGGACCCTGCAACAACAGCATTTCTTCCTGTTTTGTTTTGCTTTGCATTCTCATTGCCAGGTTCATTATCTGGGCCCTTATTCCTGCACACGCTTCCCATTTTTCTCCCTCCTATCTCCCTGCGTCCAACGCAGCAGCCTGTATTAGTTTATGTTAACAAGCTGTGGCAGCAGTAATCCTGGCCTCTCCAGCTCCACTGCCTGTTCTGCTGACCAGGCACATTGTTTGTCTCCACTGCCTGGTCCCCTGAGCATTTCTCCTCCTCGAATCCCAGCCTCCTGCAGGAATTACACTGGGATATATCCCGTGCCAAACGCTGTGACCACGCTGTCACTGGAGTGCGAGTTGGAAAACATTTTGCCGCCCCGCTGCCACCTCTGCAGAGCACCAGAAGGATGGGAAAGCTTGTTTTCTCCTCAAAATAGAGGCTTTTCTTCTGTGCTGCAGAAACAAGCATCACCCCCGTGGCCCCAGAGTGACGGGGGCTCCCGTGTGCCGGGCAGTCCCTCCTCCCGCTGGCTGCAGGGCAGGAGGCCGGGCTGCCCTCTCCGTCCCACCCCACCCCTGCGATGTGACAGCCCACATTTGTCTCTTCAGCTTTGGCTTCCTCCTCGGCCCAGGTTGACAGCCAACAACACTTGGAAAGAGAAGAGAAGGGGGAAAAATAACTAAAGGGCAGCTGCTGTGGCAGAGGGAGCGAGGAACAAAGAGAGATTTCAATCACTGCCCCGCTCCAAGGGCACGGGAGCGCGACTGAGTGCCCGGGAGGGAAAGGGAGGGTGGAAAGCCTCGCTGGGTGCCTGGGCTCAGCCCTTCTGCCTGGGCACCTCTCTGTTCAGCACATCAAAGCCCGTCTTCCCCCGCAAGCTCAGCCAGCAGGGTGGATGCTGGACCCTCTTCACCCACCTGGCTCCCCAAGCATGAGCAATCCAGCAGCCGGAGGCACTCACACAAAGCTCCGTGCACAGAGCCACTGCACCAAGACACCGCTCGGAGCCCCGCCGGGCTAATGGTGGGGCTGGTTTCAGTGGAATCGTTTAACGAGTGGCGTGTGTGCTGCTGATTAACAGTGTGGCTCTCCAAGGCCAAAGAAGAAAAGAAATTCAGTGTAAGACTGCAAACAATTACTCCTTTTAGATAATCACTGTTTTACAGTCCAGACACATGCATAAATATTGCATAATGCCGGGGCTCAGCACGTAATTGTCAGATATTATTCAAACCGAGTCGCTGCTTTATTGGCAAGAGCTGTGAGCTTGTCACATCTCAGGGTCAGCGGCTGGATGGCTGAAGGATTTTCAAGGAAAGCTCAGGTACTGTGAGGAGCAGATCAGCCATTCCCTAAACTGCTCAGCACCGACCTCTGCAAAGTGATCCCACGCCCAGGAGCGTGTGCGGAGCGTTTGTGGTGAGGAGAGGGATGCGAGGCAGAGGGGATGAGCAGCTCCCAGCCAGCTCTCCAGGGCGGGATTTGGGATCAGAGCCCTCACAGGGCAGCCACGAGGTGGTTTGCAGGGGCACCAACACCCCCAAGAGCCGCAGAGCCTGCCTGCCCACAGCCACAGACCTGCACATCCCAGGGAAATGCTGCTGCCAGAGCCCCGCTCGCGGTGCCGGGGCCAAGCTCCAGCCACTTTGGACAGGTCTCCTTCCCCGCCCGAGCTGAAGCTGTTTTGTTTGCAAACCATCTGCTCGGCGCCCCGCCGCGCCGGCAGCAGCGAGGGGGCCCAGATGGACGGGCTCTTTGAAAATTCTTTAAAACGAAGCACCCAAGCACGACGGCTCCATATGCCGAAGGGCCGGCCAGCCCCGAGAGCTGTCGCACGACCCTCCCGCCTCCCTCCCTCCTTGGCTCGGCCTGCCCAGACCCCAGTGTGCTCCCTCACCTGCCGAGAGCTTGCAAGCCTTTCCAGAGCCCACCTTGCCTCTGCCGAGGGCAAAGTGGCCAGAAGGAGGTTGGGGCTCCTGGGCAGCCTCCAGCCTGCGCCCTTTGCACACCAGGCCCTGACTCCTGCGGGTTGAAGGAGCAGGCACTGCACTCCCTCAAGCTTTCCAAGGCAGGTTATGGGGCAAGGAGAGGCAGGTGGAGAAGACGAGGCTGATTCTTTGGAGAGTTATTTCTTGGCCCCAGTTCACTCCTAGTTTAAATGAGACACCTCTGTGATTACGCTGCACAATAACCAGGGCTGGGTTTGGCTCAGAGCAGCTCACGGACAAGCTCAGTGGCACAGGAGAAAGCCAGCTGCTTATGGGCAATAAACCCCTGCCTGGAAGCACAGCTTCCCTTCCCTAGGAAAGCTCAGCTTCACCTCCAAATACTCGGACAAACTTTCTCATTAGAAGAAGAAGGCAGACCGAGATTCCTGCACCGTCGCAGGAACTGGAAAAAAAAACACCTTGCAAAACCCACACCACAATCAGATGAATTTTGATCCAAGCCGCAGTGAGGGACAGCTCTGTGGGATTTCAGATAAATAAAGGCACAAAGGCCAGTGAGATTGCACTGACACCTTTCAGGCTTTGCTTTCCTGCCCCTGTGCCTTGAATATCAAATCCTCCCTCTCGCCAGCAGCCCTGAACCCCAAAGCTCTGGTGAGGGGGTGCAAAGGAGTGATTCCCCTAACAGAAGCTTACCAAAGCCTCTGCTGTTTATAGCTTTGTGATGCCAGAGCATGGGAAACCCTTCCTGAGTAATGGGCTTTACCAAGGACCCCCGCTGTGGTCCCAGGACACTGCTCCCACCCGTCTGAGGAGGCAGGAATTGCAATCCCAAATAATGAGGTTTCAGTAACCTGACCGCCCAGCTCCTGAGCTGCAGCATCACCCCCAGACCGTATTCTCCGTAAGGATCTGCCGGGAGTGTCAATAAGGAAAGAGATTACATCGTCTTCCCGAGAGAGAGCGCGGAAAAATCAGTCAGAGCAAAGAAAAGCTGCTTTAGAGTACGAGCTAAGCAGGGTCTGCAGGAGCTTCCCCAGGGATCGCTGAGCTGGAGGCCAGCATGGAATGAGTGAGAGATTTTGCGGGGTTCAGGGCATCCTTCCTCTGCCTGCCTGGCCTGGAATGAGCCAGAGATGGAGCAGGGAGTGATGGAGAGAGGACCTCCCATGCCAGCACCTCCTAAGCTGCTCTTCTCGAGACATCAGCCTCGCCTCTCATCATTTTGTGGTAGATGAGCACTTTTGTTAACAAAAATCACATTCATTGCCTCCAAAACCGTCTGATCCGGGGCCCACAACTGCAGCAAAGTAACTGAATGCTGGCAACTTTGTCATCCAACAAGACTCACGTGAAATGCTTCTCTTGTGCTAAGGATACGCTGGAGGCACACGGAGCTGAGGCGGGAACAAAGCTCCCGGCCAGCTGCTAATGAAGGACCATAAATAGTGCATCAAATCAGCCCCGAGTTCCTCTCTGCAGCCCTCGATCAAGCAGCGCCCCACCAAATAATGAAAATCTCGCTCTTTTGTGTCCATGCAAATCACAGGCGCCACTGGAAATCGCCTGCATTAACAACTTATCTTGTGGGCCAATAAGGGGAAAAAAGTACCCCATTATCTTGTCCACTTAGGCATTAGAGCAGCTCGAAGTGCCTTCATCCAGCTCCTGTGAGCCTCGTGGCTTCCAGCTCTGTTCCCACGGACTGTATTTCCCACCATCCCTGCTGGCTGCTCTCCTGGACAGGCAGATGCCAGCCCCAGCCCAGAGTGATCAGGCGAGGCACCAGCCCACAGGCCTTTAGGGATAACCACCACGACTGCCCTGCTGCTGCCCTGGGCGAGCTCTGAGCATCATAAACCCACATTTCCACCCAAAGGCAGAGGGGTCTGGCTGCCCGTGATGCTTTAAGGCTCACCAGTGAAGGATGCCATTATCCAGCTGGAATTCCACAGGGGAATTCAGGTAAGCAGACTGTAATTAACCAAGCTGGCACGCTGCTGCATCCGACAGATGTAGAAATGCACCTTGAAAGGAGGAAAAGGAGGAGGGAGGGAAGAGCAGGAGAGGAGCGATGCCTACCCAGGGTCCCTCCCCACGTGCCCCGAGGGGATTTAGGGAGAGGCAGTAGCTGCAAAGGAGCAGTCAAATGAGTGGCAGTGCTTTCCTCCTCCTCCCAGCTCTTGGGTAGGAGCAAAATCCCCATGGAAATGCAGGCAGAGAGTCTCAAAAGCACTGATAGCAAGCTGGAGCTGGAGTTAGGTTGTCCAGCACCCTCGGGCAGAGATGACCGACACTTGGAGTGGGAAACGGGGAAATTCGTGCTCCTCGGCTTAGGAGGCTCAAGCCACAGCTCTGCTGTCAGGCACGTCGTGCTGGGCTTTCAGAAAGCAACCAGAAAGCAGGATTTGTCTGCCTGACCTCGAGCCAAGCAGCAGTAATCTCCACCCAGCCCAGCTAACTCCCATGTCAGCCCCACTCCTCCACAAACCACCTGCAAGAAATTTGCCCAAGCAAGTGCCCGCGAGCGAACGTCCTGGATTTGTTCTGCTCTGGCCTGGCTCGCGCAGCACACACACCTCCAAATCCTGCGGAGATGAACCTCCCCATCCCACCACACCCAAGGCAAGACCTTCAAACTGGAGCTTGGACAACACTGCCTGGGCACGACAAGGGCAGAAAAGGAGCTCTGCCTCCCGTCCTGCCCCGCAGCACCCCGGCCTCCGCCAGTGAGGCACGGCTTTCTCCCTTTCTCTTCTTGCTTTGTTGGATAATTTGACTTTTCCCTGCTCTGCCCTGCAATCAGAGCGGCAGCGAGTTACAGCGAGGGTGGCTCTGCTCCTTTCAGATGCCGGAGCCTGCGGTAATTGTGGCACCCACTCACGTTTATGTCAATGGGGGAGCATTTGCGTGGCAGGGAGCTCGCCCTGCCAGCGCCGAGCCCGGGACAGCCTCTGCTCATCCTCTCTGGGCTCCTGCTCCTGCCTTCCCACCGGGAATGTGGGCAGCATGTCACCAAGCAAAGCTCCCTGCTGGAGGGGAACACGTTCCCCAGCTCAGTCCCGCCCCAGGAGCCCGTGCAAAACGCACAGCCCCCCTGTCCTGCTGCCTGCAGAGCTTCTCCAGACCCTCCACAATTGTTTCTCTGACAGACACTCCCAAAATCCCCCCAGGTAACCTCAGCACAAACTTCCTTGCCTTCTCCTCCCAGACCCTCAGTTCAGCATTTCAAGACGTGTGAAGGTTTTCCTCTGCAGGGATGTGCCAGGAGAGGGGAAAAAAGCCATCAGGAGAGCAGAGGTTGTCCCAGCTGTAGGAAATTTGCTCTCCAGGTGGGAGCTTTGCCCATCTGCAGCAGGAACGGGACCGAGCACAGGACCAGGGTGGGAAGAAGGGGTCTGAGGCGAGATGGTCCAAGAGTTTCCCAGGAGGTCACGTCCCTCCCGCCACCCCCAGCTTCAAGCAGGGTGACACGGGGAGCAGGAGGAGGATGAAAAGCCATATTAGAGTCCTTTGCCTCTTCTTGCACATAGGAAGAACGCAACCCCTAACTCCAGCTGGAAAGGTGGATGGGGAGAAGCAGCAGGAATCTCACAGGTCAGGCAGAGTTTCCAGGCCCCCGAGTGTCACATTTGCTGTCACGCTGCCTGCCCATCCCCTGGCTCCTGCAGAGCTCCCATCCCCATGGCAAACGGGCAGCTGGTTCTGAGGAGCAGCGGAGTTTTAAAAATATATAAATAAATAAATAAAACAAGTCAAAACCCACAACGCCAAAAACAAACATCACAAAAGACAGAACGCATCAAATATTAAAGGAATCAAACTCCTCCTGTCAGCAAGGAGGACACAGAAACTGTTCCCAGATGTGGCGGGGCTGTCACCTTCTCTGATCAGCTCAGCTTCAAACAGCTTGTCACAGGGATGTTTGTGCTTTCGGGGTCCCTAACCCCAGTGTCTCTCCCACCCTCAGCTCCCGAGAAGGGCTGGATCCTTTCCTGGTGTAAATCCACCTGGAGCTGCTGAGCTTCTGGCAGCTCAGGCAGGCTCAGGGCTGGTTTCACTGGCAGCAGCAAGTGCCGGGCACCAAAGGGGGACGTGGGGACAGAGCCAGGGAGGGGACAACCCCAGAAACTCCTGGTTTGGCCGAGACAGCCCACGGGGAGGGCACAGCACCCTCCACCGGTGTATCCATCCCGAGCCTGCCCAGCCTGGGTGGCCCCAGGCACAGCAGCAGCTCCAGGGCTGCATCCTGCTCTCCCTGGCACAGGCGCCCAGGGAACGAGAGCACAGCCCTGGGCTCTCCCTCCCTGCCACGCCATCCCTGGCACCTCGTGCCACAGCTGCAGTGTCCTTGATAAGAGGTGGCACACCCCGGCCACAAACCAGCCTTGTTCTGCAAGGGATTGACGAATGAGGAGTCTGGGACTGGTCCCAGGAGCTGGACCATTGCTCCAAGCACCCAATCTCACCTTCACAGGGCGAATATCAAATAGCCCTGTCCCAGCTGCCTGGAAACAGGCACTGCCACACAGGACAAAGCCCTGCAGGCACACTGCTCCCAGCTCCCAGGGGCGCTAACTCTGTCCCGGGGTGATTTCCAGTACCGCAATTCCATTCCCACTCTGGATTCGACACATCACTGCCGGAGTTCCGACCTCCGAATCTGGGCTTTCCGAGCCTATGAACTTCATCTCTGCTGGCACATGACGCCAGGAATATTTAAAAAAACACAGCCCACAACAGGCTTTGGAAGGTGGCCGCGTGCCAGGTTCATCTGTTCCCAAACTCCTCAAAGTTTCGTGAAATCCCTCCTCCCTCTCCCTGCAGCACGCAGTCTGCCTCCCCTCCTCCCAGGCCCCACCAAAGCCTTCTCCGACCTTCCCCCTGCACAGCTGCTGCCTCCATGGCACAAAGCTGCCCTCGGGTGCAGAACAAAGTGGGATCGGGTGGAATTCCCGCGGCAGGGCCCCGGCTGTGCCTCGCCTCGCCCCGTGGCTTCCTCCTGTGCCACAACCTTTTATTGCAGCAGCAAATTGTTAATGGCCCGGCTGCTGGGAGCAGGAATGAGATTGGCTTTCCCATGGAAAAGCAGCTTTGCAGCCATTCCCCCAGGCCCCATTTCTCCAGGTCTCTCCATTTAGCAGCCACACAAGGGACACTGGGGGAACCACGGCCCGGGGGCTCCTTCCAGCGCTAATTTAGGCCCATGAAATATTCAATAACCCCAGAATAGCCACACAGAGGATCTGATGGACTCTCTGGGACTCCCTGGCAATGGGATCAAGCAGGGATCTCATCAGCCCAAGGATGCAGCACCAGGACGAGGTGCGATGTGCTGACAAGGACAAGGAGAATCAGCTTTTCCCTGCCCCAGCTGGAGTGCATTGGACACTCCAGAAATTGTTTGTTTGACCTTGACAGAGCCCATGGGCAATTTCTGGAGTGTCCAATGCACTCACACCCCAAAACAGCTTTTCTGAGGAGATACCCAATCCAAGAGTTTGCTCTTGGAGGTTCTGCCCACAGAACCAGGACCCCCTCCCTCCAAACTCCTTAATTTAACTTTTTCCAGAGCAGAGAGCAAGTTGCTGCCTAATCAAGGGAGGTCTAATGTGGTAATGCCAGTAAATTGTAATTAATTTTCCCCCTAATTGATGCGTGGGAATATCCGGGACCCTCATTCTCCTTCCTTCGATTCCCTTATAAATATACGATTTGACAGGTTAATTTGAAAGTAAAAGTTCGGTTCTTTCCAGCAATCCAAGCAGAAGCCCCAGAACAGAGGCGGCTGCCTCGCTACGTGAGGCGGAATGAAAAGGGTTGAAGTCAGGTTACAGTCGTCACCATCATCATCTTTTTAATTTCACTAATTTAATTTCTGCCCCCCCCTTCTCGGAAGATAATAAAAGCTTCATTTCACAGTCCAGAAAATTTGGCAGCAAAAGGTGACAGACAGCCAAGGAAAGATGGGAAAGATGCATAAGAAGGCTGACAATTCCTTCAAAGTTAAAAGACGGTGCTCAGCAGCCCGGGGAAGGGCACAGGAGGGCACACAGGACACCGAGGCATTAAAAACCAGCTTTCCCAAGGTGGCAAAGGGAAATCAGGCAACACTAATGATGCAGCTCGGTGCCAGAGGGTGCAAAACTCCCTGTGCCCGCAGGTAAACACACCTGCAGCTCCCCTCCCTGCTGGCTGAGGAGAGCCAGGTCACCTTCCCGGAGCTTTAATGAGTCTGGAGGTGCTGTCTGGCCCACGTGAAGCTTTTTTGGCTTGAAACCCATCAGGTCCAAGGCTGTTTTTTTCCTGTCGGCCTCCCCAAGACAGGACATGGCACTGCTTCCACCCAGAGCCCCAGGGCCCTTCCACGCAAACGCCAACTGCTCCCGACTCCGCGGAGAAACTGCTCAAACACAATCACACAAAAGGTTTCAAAATATCTCTTGACTTGTTCCTAATTAGAAAGGAAGCATCAAACCCAACCCTTTTAATAAGAAGAAACATCCTGGGCTGATATATTTAACCTTTTCTAATGAGAAGTTGCCTTGAAACGTCCCCTTTCCCACTTCTTCCAGGAGCTCCAGCGCTGTTCCCTACCTGCCAGCCCTCTCCCTGTCATCTCCAGGGGCTCCAGCCTGCAGGTCTGGCATCGAGTCAGTCTGGAAATGCCATCCCATCCCCTGCACCCACCAGCACCAGGGGACACAGGCTCCTCATCTCCCCATTCCCATGGGAGTTACGATAAAAGCTCAAGGAGCTGGGCAAAGAAAGGACTGAAGCCACCCCGCACAGCGGCCAAGAGAATAAAAAAGGATAAAGGATAAAGGATAAATAAATGCAAGTCTTAGATGAGGATGACTGGCAGAGAATCGAACTTCAGTCCTGGCTGCTGAGGATATTTACTGGAAGCAGATCTGGACTAAGCAAAGCATATGGGAATACTGTTCCTCCAGAATCAACACCAGCGCTGTCTCCTGCCAAGCTGCGTTTTGGGGCTTAAGGGACATTTTTGGTGCAAATCTGCAGGAAAACGTGATGAGGAATGTGAAAAATGTGCCTGGATTTATGTCTCCATGCTGACAAAAGGATGTTCAAGCAGTACATTTTGTAAAATCCCTGCTCCCTTTTGCTGTTTTCTAACCACGTCTCTGCCTCTTGGTCACAAAACTGCCCTTTTCATCCACGTAGCCAACTGCCGTGGCAAAACACCAACAAAATCAAGCAACAACAAAGGCAGGCAGAGGGAAAGACAGGCCTTTCTTGTGCTTTTTGGAGTAATCCAGCGATTTGGTGGAGTTCCAGGAAACGAGACAGAACTATCAATTTGCAGTTCCAAGGGCAGCCGATCTGATCCCTGTCCGTGCCTCCCCCAAAAATCCCTTTGCCTAAATTCAGGGTGGGAGGGGAACTGCTCAGCCCCTCTGCACCAACGAGGAGCTGGAAGTTTTCTGAGCTTTGCAGAGATGCAGCAGGGATCAGGTTTTCCCATCACATGCATCTCCCTCTCCCTCCTGCCGCCTCTCATAAAGGGGAGAGATGTCATCTGACAATTTCTCAGCGGGAAAAAAAAAAGGAGAAGAGAAGAAAAAGAGAATTTTTATCTACTTTAGGTTATATTTTTATTGCCAGCCGTGACTGTAACATTTGCTCTGATTACCAGATTAATCACCAGATTGCAAAGCCCATTAAATAAAATCAAGTCGGACAGTTGAGGTGTTCCAAGAGCGATGTCCCTCGGAGCGTGTCCCAGCCTGCTTCTCCCTCATCCTCTCCCTCCCTGACACTCAGCTTGATAGAAAGACCATTCCCCAGCTAGGGGAGAAGGGAAAACAACATTCCCCCTCTCCCGAGGCCACAATCCATCGGGAAAGACCAGCACAGCTGTATTCCAACACCACCGGCATCACCTCTCCCCTGTCCAAGCTCTATTTGCCAACCCTGCACATCATCAATTAGGGTGATGGACAGCACGAACAGGTGAAGATGTGTTTCCAAACCCTCGGCTCAGGTCTCTGCAAATGAGCGCTGTAGATCTCCCCTTCTCCTAATGCCACCTGTCAAAGCCTCCCCTCTTCCCGGCAACAGGATCCCGCATCAAAGCACAGCTAAATGGGGTGTAAATGCCTCTTTCATGCACAGAAAATGGGCTGGTTGGCAGTAATAGGGGGAACTGTAAATGCTGTCAGCGGCTACGTTTTGTTTATTGATTTACACCGTGTAATGGGATGACTCGATTTGAATCATACACACAGGTGTCATGTCCCATTCATCGCCATCGGATTTAATAACCACAACAGCGCGCGGCCGAGCTGGGCTCTGCAGTGGGTACAGAAACTGCCCAGGAGCACGGGGATCCTAAACCCCTGGGGTCTGTGAGCTCACAGCAAAGCCAGAGGTAGGAGATGTGCACCAGGGGCTCACCCAGCCATCCCCTACAGTCACAGAGTCACGGAATGGGTTGGGTGGGAAGGGACCTTAAAGATCACGGCAGAGGGGTTGGAATTAGATGTTCTTTAAGGTCCCTTCCAACCCAAACCATTCTGGGATTCTACGCTCTATTTCCAACCCCACAGCCCTTGTGACGCTCACAATGGTACTGGGGCCCTTTTTTATGCTTGCCCTGGGTTTTGGGCCATGTAATTCCCTGTGGGCACACACAGATTAACCCATCCACTGCCCTGGAACACCTTCCAGAATTATCCATCTCTGCTGGTACAACCCAAGCGTGCAAACTGCTCCTCCAGCCCTCCACCTTTGCAGAACCTTCCCAAAGCCCAGAAGCCTTCAGCACCAAGGGAGAAGGGAAAGGATGAACTCCCCTTGCTTAAACTCTACCTGCACCATCCAAATCCCAGGCTGAGTTCACCCTAACGTGGCAAACCCAAGGGATTTCTCCCTTCCGCATCGCGTGTCTCTCCAACAACACACAGGAATTAAATCCTACTGCTTAATTTCTGCGGCATCTGCCAGGCTTCCCCCCTCCAAAAAAAAATAAGGAATCCAATCAAGAGCCTCTGAGCGTGTCACCCGAGCGGTTACGATGCCAATTAGGAGAGAGTCAAGCATTCAAATGGCCAAGCAAAACAAGGCAAATGACAAGTAATTTAAACCCTGCTGGGCACTCTCCGACAAAGGCGGCTGCCGTGTCGCAGTGAGCTGCGGCACTCGCTAATTAGTAACCACTCAAAAGCCTGTAAATAGCCCTAAAACACGCTCCGGGTACTGACAGCGAGGGGCTGTGAGGTTTATCCCTGCTCCCATCACCATAGGGTCCCACAGCCACCTCCGCTGCTCAGATGGGGACAGGGGTACAGCAGGACGATGTGTCCCGTGTAAATGTGTGGCAGGGACAAAAACAGCACATTCCATGTCCTGGTACTGGAGCCATCCCTTCCCATTCCCAACCCTCCATGGCAAGCCAGAGGTGCCTCTGCAGATGGGACACTGCTCTCTTCCTCACCACGTGAGTGAAGGGAGGCCGGGACAGCATCGCCTCCATTTTTTCAGGTCACGAGTCCCTTCGAAATACCATCACTCGGAGCAATGAAGCTGTCACATTTTGTATTTTTAGTTTTTCAAACCTTATATTTCATTTCACCGCCAGCTGCTGAAAAGGATGAGCAAAAGGCCAGAGCAGGGAGCAAAAAATCAATACGCTGCAGGAAGACAGAAGATCTGTTTCTATTCTTCGTCTCTGATGCCGGGTACCCAGGGAACATCGCTGCAAACAAGGCTGGGGGCTACTGCCCTCCTGCTCAAGCCAAGTCCTCCGGTTCCCCAGCCCAGACATCACAGAGAGGGACACACTCACTGCCAGGGAAGGGGGTGGCTCTTTGGAAAATGCTTTCTCTACATGGATGACGCTGAAAGAATCCTGTATGGGTGGCAGGCAATAAAAGACAGCCCTAAGGTAGCGAGGACTGTATTGATTTCTCTCCAAATCCCTGTCCTCGCGTGCTTCACAGACCCTCTACATCCCTTTTCAGACTCCTCCTCTAACTCATCCCAAACAACCTACACATTCCTATTTTCCATGCTGTCCATGGGATTTCCCTTCCCTGCTCATCAGCGATCTCACCCCGACTTTCTGCTCCGAGCTGCTCATTGTCCCAACACTCAATTTTCACCTATTCTCTTTATCCTCTCTCGCTCTCTCCACCTGGGGGGTGAGGTCCCCAGAAGTTTCTCTGAAGCCACCTTGGCACCAGGTTCCCTCAAAGCTACTCCGGCTCCTCTGCAAAGGCTGAGGAGTCGCTCATGCTCAGCCACTCCATGCTCTGCCAACCTGCTGCTTGTGCAGTGTGGGAACGTATTGGACACGTCCAGACAAATCAGGCTCCCCTCGACAGGCTCGACAAGGGAGCCAGGAGCTACAGGAGCTCTCCGAGTGGAACAGAAATGAAGGGATTGGCATCCCAGCCAGTAGAAACATCTCTCAGAAGATAAACCGGCCTCACTCACAAGCCAACCCGACCTGAAGGGGTTGGAAAGAGCTTTCAGGTCACAGGAAGATGCAGGTAGGGGTTTTCTTGGTGTGCTGAGGAGGTGGAAGATGAACAAGACTCAGGATCAAAGGCTCCCTCCTGTTCCAGGCATCATCCTTTCAACAGCTACGTGATGCATCAAAAACACCTCGAAAATGAGCTGACACAGCAGCTGAATGGGTGAAGTTCTGAAGAGCAGCAGGATGTGATGGCTGGTATTAGCCCAGCTGGTAACACCATCCATCCATCCATCCATCCATCCATCCATCCATCCATCCATCCATCCATTCCTTCCACAGGAGCCCCTTCCCAGCAGGAGCCTCCCCATAATCAGGGGGTGAGGAATAAGCATGGAGCATCAGAACTGCAGAAGCAGCAGCACTGCAGTCATAAATCAGGATCTAATTCAATCTTGTGAGGTGCCTCGTTTGATTAATTTATGTCAGCATTTTCTCTTCCACCGGCGGCTGCTGTCCCTCCCTGCATCGCCTCTGCCTCCGCGCTCCTCCGCTGTCCCAGGCCGGACAACCCAGCAGGCTCCAGGCAGGAGGGATGGCCGGGAGGGGACACAGCCAGGCCCCATCTGGAGAGATCTTCATGGGACTTGACCAAGCCTGACCTCCTGTCCTCTGCCAAAGCCCCTGGATATGGTGGTTATGCCCATCTGCCACCCCAGGGCAGGACCACCAATGTTTTTGGGCCATGGACCTTTTTGATGAAGACACTTTCTAACACCTTCCCAACATGGCAGAGACTCCCTCTGATCCTGGTCTTTTCCCATGTATTGCTCTCATCAACAGAACCCGGCATCGCTATACAAAAACCCCTGTCCCTTAAAATGGGGGGTGATGAGGTTGTTTTTCACAGGAAAACCAAATGCCTGTTGCCACCTTAAAATAGAGATGGACCTTATTGAAAATCCAGATGCTTCATCTGAGCCACACTTTTCCTGGGGGAGAGAAATTACTGAACTAAATGAACATGGAGCAAGGAAATAAAATAATACCCATGCTAGCTGTCCCTGCTGAATCTCCAGTAATGAGAGTCTGATCAAGTGCTGCATAAATTAACTGGTGTCTCAAGACAAGAGGGTGTGAGAGCAACATCCACACTGACCCCAGCAGCCTCAGCCTCAGCCGTGCCTGTCCTCCCTGAAAGCACATTGCACCCTCCAAACTTCTCTGTGAACCACTCGTTTATTTAGGAAGGAGGTAGGAGACAGCGAGAGTGATACTTGGGCCATCTGTTTGAGCTCTCCCTCCTCCCTCCCTGCACAAAAATTAGCGAGAGCCTGCAAGAAGCAATGGCACATGTTTAATTCAGTCCTGCAGAGCGCTGGAGCCGTATTTTGGGCTTGGCCTCCTCCGTAACCAGGTTTTAAATAAATCACTGGGTCAGAGGTGCAGAGACACCAGACGCTGATGCAGAGGGACTGCAAGCAATGGCCAATGCTCCTGCCCTCCATGAGCACTCCCTCTGCCAGATCCCAGGGCCAGGAGTTGACACAGGCAGTTCTATAGCTTAACCTGGTGCAGCCTGGTTAGTGCCAAAGGGAGCTCGGATAAAGCTGCCTGTGAGATGCACGGCTTCGTTCAGAGCAGCCAAGTCCCGGTGTTGATCAGTGCCAGGTCCTGGGTTGGAGGACTCGGGCTCTTTGCTCCCCAGGGGCTGGCAGGAGTTTGCTGGAGCACTGGAAGATCGAGCTGCTCTGGCACTGCAGCGGCAGAAAACAGACTGCTAAAAATCTGCTGAACCCGAGGAGCTCTGGGCAGCCCCATCCAAGCCAGAAGGTTGCAAACCACAGGGGCTTCAGGTTGACATTCTGCCCGAGCAGCTCCTTGCTGGAAGCTCACAGCTTGTGTGATGGAGAAGGTGGGAAGACGGTTTGGTGGCCCAGGGACAGCTGTGCCTGCTGGGTCTCTGTGTCATGGACAAAACCCTGTGGTTTCACTCACATGCTCCATCCCTCACCACAGTGAGGAGAGGCCCAGCTAAGGACACTGTGCCAGGCTGCTGTCAGCCCAAAGTCCAAAACTGCTCATGGACCCTCACTGAAGAGGGACCAATGTGATGGAAATGTTCCTACATCTCTCCTCTCTTCCCAGAGAGCTTTCACCATGCAGTGCCCCAGGTAAGTTCTGGCTCTGTACTGGACTACCAGCCTGGGGCAAAGCTGTCTGAGCACCTGTACCATCCCATTGTCCTTCCTCATCCTTCACCCCGCTCCAGAGGATGGGGTTATAAGGAAGGAGACAATCCTAGGGGAAAACGCTGCCCTTCTCTTTTCACCCCCAGCTCAAGGCAAAGAACAGCCTTGCTCTTGCTGCTCTGGTCCCACAAACTCCTGCTTCAACACCTTCACCTCTGCTCTTGCCAACTTTAACCCTCTCATCCCGGCACATCATCCTGGGAGTCAGCTCCCACTGGCCTCCCACGGGGATCCGGCTCTGCCGCCGTTCCTCAGGCTCCTCTTCAGAGGAGACTCCACTCTCCCGCTACGTGTCTGAGCAGCAGCAACTTACAACGTTTGGAGCAGTTTCAGAACATCTTCACTGACAATTTCCTCAAAGGCCACTCTTCAAACGGCGACAAACCCTCCTTGATCTCCTCCGCCGAACAGCGGGAGACGGACTGAGCCGGTCCTCTTAATTGGTGTTACTCTCCCATTATTTCCAGGCTGGTGGAAATCCTGCAGACTCCTTTTCTGGCTGGTGGGCAGAATGGGATTTCCTCGGGACTTAGCAGGGAGCAGCACTCCGAGGCAGTGATAGCTCAGAACGCACCTCCCCGGGGAAGAGACGTGAAGCCAAGGGCTTACAGGCACCGTCATTTCACGCCTGCCTTGGAGCGCCGCAGCGATGGCTCTGAACGGATTGGGAATGCCATCCACTATTCAAGCCACAGACAGGCCTACTGCACTCAAACTGGGTCAGGGCATGCTTTCGGGCTGAGGTAATTCCTCACAAACTCAACTGGTTTTCATATGTACTATTCACACGTCAGTCTTGGCTAAAAGCTGTCCAAGTTTCCAAGGCGGGTAACTCCGTGCCTTCTGGGAATCACAGGTGTGATGTCCCCGTCACTTCCAGGCTTGCTTACGACAAAATCAGCACCCAACATCTGCTATCAACTACTGTCAACATGCCCCAGCACAACTGACCATGAAGCTCCAGCACTGCTTTTTCCAGAGGTGAGGGAATAAGACAGCATCCTAAGCTGGATGCACCAAGGCATGGATCTGCTGGCCTCCCAGTCCAGCCCACTGGAAAGAAATTCCTCCAAATCTGAGCAAAATTGCAGGCAAGGAAAATCCCTTCTGTTGCCAAACCGTTAAGACAGAGTTACGTCCTCAAAGGCAGCAAGGACAACATGGAAGTGGACTTCCAAAGGTTGCATTATTTACACTGAAGGCTCAGCCAAGTTTGAGAGAGATCTGCTCATTTTAAATCAACGTAGTATTTATGATAGAGCACAAAAGATTATGGGCCAGAACCTCAGCCAGTGTAAATCAGCACAACACTTGACCCAGCTGAGGACCCAGTTCTGGCTGTTGGCTTTTAAAACTCTATTTTTCTTCAGCTCTGTAGCTCCTGCCAGCCATGTCCGGGCAAAAAAGAGCCAAAAATACGGGGAGAGATGGAGATCTGTTCCCATGGTCAGGGCTGCAAGGATAGTGACCAAAAGTGAGGAGGAGATTTGAGAGGTCCTAGCCTGAAGGGGTCTGGGAACACGTGAAACAGCTAAAAAGAAGGAAAATTTAAAGAATTGCTGAAGCACCAGGTCAGGAAATCTTCCTTTTGTGAACTCTGCCATCCCCACAGAGTTCAGGGATGGGGAGTGGGAGTGCAGCTCCACCAGACTCCCCATTTCTGGTGGAGCCCAGGTGCTCCATGTAAAGCAGCCCTGGATTCATAACTAAGGACGTGCAGATATTGCCTATAGGCAACAGGAAACCACACCACCTGAATAATTTATTTAATTTTTCTTTGAGATTTGCCAAGACTTAGCAGGATTTGCAGCCCTCTGCCCACTCCCCCACCCCCCATCTGCCCTGAGCTGCCTCTCCCCAGATTTCGGAGGCTGCCTGCAAGGCAGAGTGGAGTTTCTGTATCTTGGTCTCAACAATCCCCAGACTCGTTGATGTCGTTCCTGTGTCTCCTGTTGCTTCTGTGCCCTTGAGACGAGGAATTTTGATGAGGTCCACCCAATCATCCTCACGTAACCCTAAGTGCTGCTAATCAAACGAGCAATTAGAGCGGGATGCTTCACTTCCACAGCCCTGTTACTGTGCATGCCCCAGCAGCTCCCTCCGAAAAGACACGGTGATGGATAACAACTCCATATTACTTATTAAACACCTAATACGGCTTTAACGGTTCTGTTTACTGAAGAGTGTTAATCTTAATGAAAACAATATTTGAGGCAGACTGGCAAGGATAATTCTCTACCCTTTTATCCAGGGATCTCAGAATACAGAAACAGTAATTGATCCTCGCGGCATCTCTGCGGGTATTACAGCTTTTTAAAAGGGTAAACAGAGGCACAGAGAGGTTAAATGGTTTGTACAAAGTGCATTTCCTTCTCAGAGAGTGCAGCCCCCGAGCCCGCAGGAAAGCCAGGGAAGCATGTCTCTAACAAGAGAGGTCTGTGGCTTTTTATCCCCCTTGCCTCTGACAAGGCTGGTTTGAGCTCCGCGATGATGGAGGAGCTGAAATGGGGCTTCACAGAAATCAGAGGTGGAGGAGACCCACAAGGAAGCTCCTCATGGTTCGGAGAGATCAAAACGCAGTGGGGCTCTAAACCCTTCTGCTTTGGCACACAAGTCAATCACTGACTGAGATGTGCAGACAAAACCCTTCCCAGACAAGAGCTGATCCCAGGTCCTGGGCACCTGTCTCCCCAGTCTCTGATACTGGGAGCCATCAGGTACACCCGACTGGACCAATAGCCCAGTGCCCAGAGCTGCCAGAGCATCCCCACTCCCACTGCCCGGGCCAAGGGCACTGACACAGGCAGGGCTGGTGGGGAGGGAGGAAGGAGAGCTGGAACTCCCTTAGCCCAGAAAGTTCATTTTGCTCTCCTTCACAGTCTTTTCTGCCCTGTCAAGCCAGGAGAGGGTGTAAGACAAGAGGAGGCATGACAGAGTATAGAAAACACTGCCCTGTGGCACATTCTCCAAGTAATTTTCCAGCTCTAGGAGTTCACAGGCTGCCTCTGGAGTGAAAGAGATGTCAAGGTTCATAATGTTTTCCTATTTTTTAAGATAAATACTCTTTTACCATCCCAAAGCCTTCACTATCTGCTACTTAAGTCCATCTCATAAAATTCATAAATCTTTTCCAAAATATCCCTCAGCCAGAAAAGCCCAGGTTAGTCTCAATTCTAAGCAATGCACAAACCCTTAATGACAAGCTCCTGATAACAAAGGCACTCAGGCATCAATCTATCAATCCACAGGCTGGCAAAAAGCACCTTAAGAGGAGGAAAGGGGACACAGAGCCAGAGCTGAATCACCAATTTCATTAGGACAATCACCGTCCAAACGCCTTCACATTTGCGTAGGATTATTTGATTTCCCCCAGCACTGAAAGGTCTTTTATTACACACCAACAGCACCATAACAACAGGCCTGGAATGGGAAGGAGAGCCATCTAAATTAATATTGCTCCCGAGTTCCTCTGCCTGTGCCAGTGGGGACTCTCAGCGAGCCCCTCTGCATGTGAAGGGCAGGTCTGAATGCTTGCCCCGTGTCACCAAAATGACACCTGTATATCTATATGCTCTCATACACACACTCACGCACCCAGTTCTTCAGCAGGGGTTTAATTTCACCCAGCTGCTCTCCTGACAGCTTAGCAGGTGCTTATTATTTAAAGTCCTTTATCTGCTTTAGTGGAACTCCTGTCCCCGAGGCCACAAGCACGCCCATGCAAAACAACAGAAAAACACCCAAACCCAGCATTCGAAATGGGTGCACAGACAGAAGGTCTGGCAAATCTGGACATTTCCAACATCACTATCTTGGGAGATGGAGACTGAAACAAATTGTTCTTAGCCCAGAGTAATTTCACAAGATTTTATCCATACAGCAAAGTCACTTTCCACCACCGAAAACGATTTTCTGCCATGCCTGCAGATATCACCAGAGCACTCTCAGCTCCTGCAAGTCTTGCAACTCAAGAGGGGAATTGTGGACATGCAAGTCACGTCCTCCCGGATTTAGCTCCCACAGCCTGGGAAACGCATCCTCTTACAGCCCCAGAGCTGACAACCTGTTAGCACCACGTATTAGCCTGATCCCGGGTGGGATCTAACCCGCTGCAGCTCAGGGCTCTGTCGGCTGGGAGAGACAGGGAAAGGCAGAGACAGCAGCTCAGGGATGGATGCTCAGCAGGAACAAGGCAAAGCAGCAGCAGAATATTTACATGTGCACAGCAGCGTTAATGACCTTGCAGTTTGCACTCATCCCGGGTCCTGACTATAGACCCCCATCCCTGTTGGATCAGCCAGCCCCACTGAGAAATGAACTCCCACCCCTCCTCTAATGCAGCAGGAAGTCTAAATAAGTGCTTTCCACACATTCTGGGCTTGTTTACGCTCAGTTCCTGTACGAGCTGTACTGGCTCAGCAAGAAACAGCACAGCCCAATGCGAGGGATGGAGTTATTCTGCCATAAAGGCGCTGTGTCAGGGATAGCTTGTTTGCACATGCATAGAGAAACACGCCAGGCAGCCCTGGCTGCAGGCAGCAGCGAGGGCTATCCATCATTAGGGAGTCTTGGAAGGAGCCTTCCTCCAGTAGGAAGAGAGCAGGTACCTCTGGCCGAGGTTTGCAGCCCCAGGGGATACCCGAAAGATGGTGCAATCCCAGGGAGGAACCTCACTTTTTCTCACCCCTCCCTGCAATGCAAAGCTCTCAGTCCTTCCTAAAGCCTCCAAGCCCCTTCCAAAGCTCCCAGCCCTTTTCTGATGCAAGGCCAGCACTCTCATTCCTCTCCCTGCCCAGCACATCCCTCCCCTCCCCTCCTCTCCCCTCCGTCATTCCGCCTGCAGCAGCATCCCTCCCTTGTATGTATTTTGCTGGGGAACCTGTAGGGCTTGTCTGGCTAATGAAAAGCTGCTTTGGATCCCCCTTTGGGCTTTTCAGGAAGGATTAGCAAGGTTTCTCCAAAGCAGACACAGCAAGACAGTGTGTTTCTCTAAATACATCAGGGACTTCTCCGGCGCTTGGCTTTGGCAGGGGCTAAGTGCAGTTGTCTCACAAGTTGTCTCCTTGCTCGGGTGTGCAAACAGGAAGGTGCTGTCAGGCATCGATACGGGGCTGCTCGGGCTCTGCCTCTCTGGGGTGCTGCACAAGACAGCGAGTGAAAGCTGTTACCTGCTGACAGCTCTGCCCAGGCTCGCTCGGAACAACGGGGGCTGCGGAGAAGCTTCCCTGCTGAAGATGCTGACAGTGGCACCGGCTGTGCCGCCCTGGCAGGGAGGGCAGCGGAGCCCAAATAATCCTCTGCACTCCAGGGCCACCACCTCGCCCTCCCATGTGCCCCCAGAGCAAGACTCAGGAAGGGCCGCCCCCTGCTAATGCTCAGGGGGCACGAACTCCAGCTTAACTCGGCATCTCCCTGATCTCCCAGACAGCATCCACGGCCTTTCCCTCAGACCCTGCCACAAAATGAACTGAATTTCCTGTGGTCAAGCAGCAAAGCCATGGCACATCCCGGTTCAAGACTGACCTCTGGCTCCACAACCTCCTCAGGACACCAGGTCTTTAGGGGACCTGTGTAGTCCTAAAACTGCTGCCATTCCCAGTGATCCTCTCGGCCCCACACAGCCTCGGAGTTGCCTCGTATTTCTCATCTGGAGTAAGTGGGGCAAGCAATTAGCTGTCTCAACAACCCTTACAGGAAGCTGCTGTTGGCAGGGGTAATTGAATGTTATCCCAGTAAAACAAGGGGAACAAGATGTGATAGCCATATCATCTCAAAATAGGCTACACAAAGGCCATTCATCCCTCTCTCTGGGGGCCTGGCTTTGTTTGAGCAAGATTATGAACTCCCCTTCAGAAGAGCTTCATCATTTCCACATATTTCCCATTGGCCATGGGCAGGCAGGATCAATAAAGATATAATCCGAGAGACAGCTGCAAACACAAAAGTTCCTAATGAATTCCCGACCAGCCAGGCAGCCCAAACACGCGTCCCGTCAGCTGGGAATTTGTGCAAAGCCATCGCTCCGACATGCTTAAAATTTCCACATGGAGGGCAAGACCAGAGGCAAGATAGTGTCAGGTGGCTCCCAGTCCATCTCGGAGTCCGGCGTCATCCCCGGAGTAATTACTCCTCCAGACATCAACACCTCCAGCCTGGGAGAGACTGGAGGCACAGGAAGGTATATTTGAAGAAAACACTATGGAAATGGCCTGGCAGTGTGGCCTTGGGGACAGAAAGGGGACGTGTGGATAATAAGGATGAGTCAGTAGCCTGGATCATTCCCTCCAGCCCAGCTAATTCACAGGCTCTATCTCTGCTACCACCTTTCCCCTTCTTCCTTTCCCTAACTCCTCCCTCTAAACGCAATTTAGCATCTCTAAAAGTACCTATCAATCCAAACAGTTTTACTACAGATGTAGCAAGGAAAAAAAAATACACATGGATTTATGTGTTCTTAAATTGTACTGGACAATTTGACATCTCTTTAGGAGGTAAAAGTTGCTCTGAAGGGGATAACTGGAGCTTTATTTCCTCTGCTGGGCCACAACATCCCATAGCTGCTAATAAGTTAAAAGCCAGCCATCCAAAATTCGCTGGGTTTTTTTGCGGCAAAACACATTTTACTGGTGGTTTTCCACGTTTTTTTTGTAAAATCTCCTTTTGGAAAACACAGAGCAAGACTTTCTAAGCCATTTGGGGAACGCCGCTCTTGAATTCCCATTCAAACGAAGCACGGCCCCAAAATCCCGGGTGGGTTTGTAAATTCCAGTTAAACTGTCCTGACTTTGCAGTAAGTCCATTGCTCCCCCAGAGGACCCCGTGGATCTACTGCCACTATTTAGGTGAAAAACTCCTCTGAGCGATAGAGATCTGCCGTTTTCAAAAGCTGAAGGAACAAGATGCTTATCCCAGCGTCACAGAAGTAATTTTGTGTGCATGCAGAAGCGCAGATATTTCCACCCCTGCTCCCTCACATCCCTCACTCACATCCACAACAGCTGAAAAGGGGGAAATCTTCCCTTTTGGGGCCATGTCTGGTCAACAAAACATCCTTAATGGACTCCCAAACAGCAGGTTTAGTCAAGAAACTGATGCACTTGGTAGCAGATTGATATATAATATATCTGCATAAATACAGAGAGACGCAGTGCAATTACAGGGGTCTGCCAGGAGCAAGAATAAGTACAGGGGAATTTGAGCAAAGCCCTGCAGCTAAAGGTCCAAAGATCTTTCATTTTACTTATCGTGAGCACAAGAAAGCCTCTCCAGGCAGCGTTAGTTCAAGGCAGGGCAGATAAAAACGCAAGAGGTCTCTCATTTTGCCTTGTAACACAGAGGTTAAGCAGCATGCACATGGCCTCCAGCCCCTGGGCAAAGCCACGTGTCTTGGCTTGTGGGCAAAGACAGAGTTTGCAGCTCTTTGTACTCACTCACTGCTTTCCAAGCCCTTCCTGACCCAGCCAAGCCTGGAGTCGAGTCTCAGATGGCAAATACTCCTCTCAGGAAAGGTAATTTGAATGCCCCAGTGACTGGGGTCGTGCAGCAGCCTTTGCTACCACTCCTGCTTCCCCAAAAGTTTACAAATGATGTTACTGATGGCAGTGGATCACGGGAATCAATAAGTGCTCTGCTGCAGTTTGTACTGAGCTAATAAAAACACTCAGCACCAGGCACTGGCCCTGCTTGCAAACACTTGGCTCTGATTGACTCTGGCAGCTCCTTGGTTAAACGGGCGCAGATCAGGAGAGCAGGAGGTCACGTCAGCACAGGAGCCAAGGTCCAGGGTCCGCTGCACCAGCTTCAAACCAACAGGTCAGGGAGGAGAACAATGCTAAAACAGCACGAATCATCTGCTGTTTCCTACCACCGTCCCTCCCAGACTCCCTGTGAACTTCATTAACGCTTATTTGCTGAGGTAGGTGATGGATTTCCCAGCTCTGGCCGGTGGGCATCACTCCTTCCTGCAGTAAGGAACTGGAGCCTTTCAGAGATCTGCCACGGGCCCTTTTTAGGTACATGATGAGAAGGATTCAAGTGGCAGCCCAGGACGCTTTGAAATCAAACACCTTCTCTTCTATTCTAGGTGTTGCTGTGATTTTTTTGAATGGCCACAGTGTGCCTGCAGCGAGAGCTCACGTACCTAGCAGTACTCAATTTAGCTGTATGAATAGCATTAATTACTGAGCGATTAAATGACTTGCTCAAAGTCAAAATGAATCAGTGGCAGCGCCAGAGAAACAGCCCAGTGGTCCTGGCTCCGGGTCCTTCACACCTGACATCAGATCTCAGCACTCCAGCTGCCTGCTTGGGTGATATTCAGGGACTTAATTGCACACCACCATCAGCCTCCCTGCTCCGGGTTTTGAGGCTCAGGCAAAGCTGATCCCCAAGTATCCAGAGGAAAAGGAGGCTCCTGTGGTTGAAAGGCTGCTTTGTCCCCAGCTCCCCTCCAAAGTTAGCTGTCAAGAGCATCTGGGCTTTTGGCTGGATCGCTCCCTGATATATGAGGAGCATGTTGAACATGTGCTGCCTGCAGTTGGTACAAGGTTCTTTGTCAACCCAAGCATTGCTTAAGTGCCCATAATAGGGAACAGGTTGCCCAGCAGTTCCTCCTCCCCGATATTGATTATGGGGGTATAATACTGCACAGAGCAGCAGCAGCTGTCTTTCACCGCCTGGATATTCCGCATAATAAAGCACTGCAAGTTCCTTCTCCCGAGCAGTCATTACCCGCTGCACCACCACGGCTCCTGCAAACAAGCTGTGCTGGCTCAGCCTCGCCGCAGGCAGCCCCAACTTAAAACAAGCACACAGCAGGGCCGTGCGGAGCGATAGCCCTTCCAGTCCAGCATCCTGCATAATCCCTGCGGAGCCGCAGGAACATTCAGGAAGCTGCGTGAAGGAGTCTGTGCATGCAAAGAGGCAAAGGGAACAAGGCAAAACTCGCTCGTCCTCATTTATGGCAACAACAGACCCCGTCAACTCTGCCTCAGCTGCGTCACAGCAACAGCAAGGATCCCTGTGTTACACGAGACTGGCACCCCGTCCACTGCCCTGTAAAATCTTCGTGCCAGCGCACACCCTCACCTCCACCTGACTTAAGCTCCTGGGTTTAGTCCCACAAGCACAGAAGAAAAACCAAGCGGAGGTTTCAGCCCAGGCTCCCTCCTGCCCTACTCCAGCACTCCTCACAAAGCTCCCCACATGTATTACAGCAACAGCTGGAACGAGCAGCTTTTGTGCCAAGTTCAATACACACACAGAGGAACAAAATCCTTTACCAAAGCTGCCTGCAATCAGAGGAGAGGAGTGAACAAAATGATGTGCTGCTGGGGAAGAGAGAGGCAGACTGTAAAGCCATTTGCTGAAGGTCACGCAGTCAGGGCTGCGACAGAGCAGGGCTGAGTCCTGAGTCCCAGGTTAATTCCTCAGCCACACCACTTTACAGATCCCACATACATTTGGGTTTACCTCTCTTTTAACTCCTTCCAGAGGCTGCAAGGCAGTGCTCCGTGCCTGCTGTGGTCCTCCTGAACTTCCCTCCTGGCAGGGGATGGCTCTGCCTGCACAACACTGAGACCTTCAAGCAAACGAAACCTGGAGGCTCTGAAAGGAAACACTGGGACACCTTTAACCACCTCTGCTGCTCCCCATTTTAGCAACAAATGGTTTCCACAACAAAGGTGATCTCTCTTGGGAAGCCAGACAGAGGAGCTGGAGTCTGCCAGGGGAAGGCTCCTGCGTCCCCACATCTCCACCTCCACGGACAGAACCCTCCCTAACTACTCCATATCCCCACATTTGCCCCCGGATGAAACCACGGCTCATTTTGCCAGGCTGTCACTCAGCACGTTGTTCATTACAGGGAAATGAACTCTGTCCCCGAGCGTCTGGGGGACAGAGAGCAATTGGGTTCTGTGCAGCCTTTCCACTTAATTTACTCAAGTTGTATTTATTTCTTACAGAATTAGGTTTTAGCAGCTGACGGACAAGACATCAGAGAAAGGCAGAGGCAAACGGATGGGATAATAAACTTGGAGAGGGAAAAATGATGTCTCTCTGCCTCTCCTTTTTTCTTTCCCTCACTGTCTCAGTCATCTCTGCCACTCTTTCATCCTTTTATAAGGAACATGGAGGGCTGCTGCTAAAAAGCTCTACTTCATCACCATGTGGCTTTCTAAAGGTAACCTTATTATCTAAGTTCATCCCAATATGGAAAAAAGGATATTTAGTGTGGGTTAAAACATGCCAGCAGAACAATCTGCTGAGTTTAATGAAATGAAAACATTTGCAAGAACCTATTGATTGTGTTGACATTTTCAGTGAAAAATTATCAAAATGTTATTTTTGATAAGGTTGAAGTACTTCATTTCAACATATTATAATTATATCTGATATCCTTATGGAGAGAAATTCTGAATATAATATAAAAGTCGGAAGAAATTGGCTCAGCCTACCAGAATGAATCAGGCTAACCAAGAGCAGACTTTCTCATACTGACACTTGGGGCAAAGCAAGACCCCAAAAGGAAGAAATCCACCCCTTCCACCTGATCTTAAAGCCTTTTCCAGCAGCATCATCCTGCTGCAGAAAGGCAGGAGGGGAGTGTCACGGGGGGACTAATTAAACCCATTACCTCTGCCCCAGCAGGCAGGGACGACCTTTGTCGGGCTGAACACCAGCACCTCGCATCTCCCATGGTCACAACACCCCTGGGTGCATACTCCTGCGATACTGAATCCCTTCTCTGACTGAAAGCAGGATCTGAAGAGCAGCCACTGACAAACCTGGTGCCACCAGCACCTCAGTTTGCTCGGAGAAAGGGCACGGGACGGCACAGGGGGCAAGAAGCAGAGGAAGCGCACACAGGGCTTCGCCTCACCCTGTGGCACCATAAATTATGCAGCTGCCTTCATCCATTATTCAGCATAATTTATTTTGAACATTTAGATCAGCAGTTTGTGTGAGGAAAAAAATAGAAGTGGAGGGGAAAGGGGGGGAAAAATAGGGAATTAAGTGAAGGAGAGAGGGAAGCACTGGAATGGATGGTCCAGTCATTAATCAAAGACAGGCAGGGAGACGACAGGATGAGAAGGAGCAGCTGGAGAGCCACTTAAATAATAACAGGAGCTCCAATTCCCCCGGCCCTTGAGGAGCAGAGGGTGAATGAACAGCCCTGTGCACACACTGGTTTAAGGCTATGAACAGCTTCAGCCCCTCTTCCTCCCAAACCCAGAGCCCCTCACGCCCAACAGAGCAGGGCTGCGAGGGCAGGGTGGATTAGCAGAGAGTTTTCCAAAGGATGCTTTACCCAAAAATCTCAGGGCAGCCTCCCAGGGGAGGACCCCATCCCTCATCTGCCCCTCTGAGCTCACCAGCCAGCCCAGATTTCTGAATTACAAATGTTTTCTGACACAGAAGTCTGAATGTATATCAGCACATTACTCCATCACTAATAAATTGAAGGAAATAACAACTTGCCCAGCAGACATACCCCGAGCTTGAGACTGGTGAATTCAATGAATAAATTGCTTCCATGAATTATTCACTCAAATCTAACATGCTCAAGAGCAGCTGTCCCAAAGCCACAGCATTATCAGCAGCTCCGAGGTACTCGGGGGCAAGAGGGAAAATTGTGACCACGATAAGCTGGGCCAAGTTATCACCGTGAAATATCCCCTACTGCAAACAGGAGGTGCCCTGGGTTTGCAAAAGTCTCCCTCTGCCCAGGAAACAACAGGTGCAGCAAGCACCTTCTTCTGCATCTCAAGGGGCTTTCCAGACACTCATTCCAATCCTTTGGAGAGCAGGGAGTTGCCCTCTGACGGTGCTGCGAGATCCTTGGGCAGCAGCAAGCGATGGATTCGGGTTAGGGGTGTTTGAAAAAAAATCACAGGGGGTTGCAGGAGTGTTTACAGAGCAAATGCAAGTTATTCTCTGGAAGAAATCAATAAAAGTGGTGGCTCGTGCCTTTCAGATGTGTGGGGAACCATCGGCTCCATCTAACAAGAGCCAGTTTTGTTGGCAGCTGAAAGGAAAAGGTCTCCGTTCCCAGATTGCTGTGGCACCTGAGGTGCTCCTAAAAACCAGAACACCCACAAATTCCTCTCCCATCTCCAAACAGGTTGGGAACACACTGAAAAGCAGATGATTCACACAGTAACCACTCGCACCCCAAGTGGGCACGGCAGGACTGTGTCCCAGCCAAACCCTCCGGGAGTGCCACCAAGGCTCGGTGTGAGCCCTGGGAAAGCCACCAGCGCTGTTGAACAGAAGGCAAATGATTCCATGCAGGCCTCTCCACTCCCGTTTTTCCAGGCCATAGCCCTGGAAAGGCAAGGTGCAGGATGGGGAAGGGACTGGCAGGCTCCAAGCGAGCAAACACCGAAATGAGGAGGGGGAAGCTCCAAGCCTGGATGGCTCAGCAGCTGCTCCGCTGTCAGGATTGGCATCGCTGGAGCACAGGAGTGACCCGAGCATGGAGCAGTCCCGTGCCAGGGCTGCAGCTCCTCTCCCGAGGGCAGCTCCCTCCCCAGCTTTGCAAAGCTGATGGGAGAGGGGTGGAAATGTGGGAATGAGGTCCTGGACCACTTCGTGCACAGCACCCCCAGGCTGGGGCGGTCGATGGGAGCCAGCTGGAGACTTTAATGTCCTGGAGCAACTCTCCCCAGCTCCTGCCCGGGAAGGGCACTCGCTGCTGCTGAAGCCATTTTTCAAGTTGTCACCACTGCTTTCACAAAGAGTCACAAGGTCTCCTTCTCTCTGAGTGACCCCAGAGGAAAAGATGCTGCTGGTGTTTCACTGGGCAGGAAGGTCCCAGATGGAAAACCAGGCACCCCCAGGGCAGGCACAGCAAGGAGCCCCGTCACCACTCAGGGTTTAAATGCTGTGCTCCAAACTGGCCTCAGCTCTCTCCCCCTGACCGTCTGTTTGCCAGTGCTCGCTCTGCAATGAGACCTCCTCCGTCCCCACACCTCACCTCCTCTTACTCCTCCTCTTCTCAGTTCCCGGGAAACTCAATTCAATCTGAGCCGACTCTGAAAGCTTTAATGGGACCAGATGGTTCCATAAAATATAAATGCAGGGATAAAAATACCAACAGGCCTCCAAGCGATTAACTTTGGATCTACCCTGACTGGGAAGGATTCAACTGAGCTCACTGAACTGGCAAGTTTGCTGCCTACCTCCTGCAGATGGGTTCATAAACTCTCTCTGTGCCTTTCATCTGCCTCGGGAGCGATGCCAGAGGTCTCTCCACCTCTTTATGGTCCTCCAGCCCCTTCTGAAGGTCTGGTCTGCCAACCTGCTAATGTGGCATCCAGTTCTTCCTCAAAGAGGTGTTTCAAAGGGAGAAAAGCCATACAGGGTTCTCATAAAGGCCAAGTTACCAAATGCCTTAATTTGCTGCAGTAGACTATTTTGGGCAACACAGAATAGAGGAGATCCTTTCACATCATTTAAAAATACCGAGAAACTTTCATAGATTGAAAACCAAATTAAGACTAAAATTATCACCCAATTTCACTCAGTAATTTTTGCTGGCATGGAAATGATCATTCCACGCTTTCGAAGTGAACAGATAATTCCAGACTTCAAAGGCTTACTTCAGCAGTAAGTAAACTTGTTAAATTAGGGGTTTGAAAGTTATAATAAACTCTCTGGGTGAATGTGATGTGGCACAGTGTGGCTTTTAGAAAATAAAGTGTCCCCTCTCTAATTTATTAGAGTCCTTTGAGGAAGGCAACAATACTTTCAAGAAAAGCTGTTATTATTTATTAGACACTCAAAAATGTCTTAATTAATAATAACCAGTACCCCTGAAGAAGCAGCAGGCTCCGAAGATGAAAACCATCTTCCTGCAGATGCCTTGTGAAGGGATGCCATTTGAACAAGTAAAGTACACAAACGGAACAGCAGCTGAAGAAGAACAGCAGCTTGTCAAGATCCACACAAAGCGGGGATGTGGGAGAGTGAAAAATAAAAGCCAGCTCTCCTGAATCACGGCTCTCCCACTCCTGTATCAGGCAGATCCCAAAAATGACACTGATATGGCCAGGAGGCCACAAGACCGCACACGGATTAGCTGGATTTGAGTCACCATGGCTGAGAAAATCCTGGTTTAACAACCCAAACCCATATCCCAGAGCTCCTGAAGGGTTTAAACCACCACTGCTCCATCTTCACCCTTTCACCTTCAGGAAAATGGAGATTTCCTCACCCATCCTGGCTAAAGCCAAGGTGTGGAAAACATCTGCTACAATGGAAGAACCCCCCAAAGCTGACAGGGCAGCAGAGGGACAGAGAGAGGGAAAGGAAAGAAAGGAATGCCTCAAAATACGAGAAATTGATAGGAAATTAAATCAGCCAAGCCAAGGTGAAGTTTTAAATGGCATGGGGGAAAAAAGGTGTCAAGTTTGAAGCATTTGTGATACAAACGCTATTCATTTTAGTCAGGAGGAGAGGACTGTGGGAAATTCAGCATTATCTAACACAGGCAATTAAGAAAACAATGACAGCTGAAATTTAATACAGACAAGTACAAGGTAATGCCTATCAAAAGCAACATTGCCAACAACTCATACACATTGATGGATTCTAACTTAATTGTAACCACTCAGGGGAAGGAAAAAACCCACACATCACTCTGGACAACTTAACAAAAACATCTGAACAACAGACAATGGTGGCCAAGAAAGCAAGACATGGAGAGACAGGGAGAGAGAACAGTAAATGAAAATATTGTGGTGTTTTCGTAGAAGAAAACAACATTCTCAACTTGCAATATCACCTTCAGCACTGGAAAGACAGATGTATGTAAGGAGAACAGGAAAATAACAAGGAAAAAATGTGGTCCTAAACACGTTTCCATACCTAATGAAAAAGCTGGGGGTGGATCGTTCAAGAGGAGGACGAAAAAGGAGAAAAACATTTCGAAACAAAAAAAAACAAGGTTAAGTGCTGCCTTTTATTCATCCTCCCATAAGGAAAAGCACAAATTCACTGACACTGAAAGCCGACAAATCTGGAAGAGACAGACAGTGAATGCCTCAACAGAAATGCCCAAACTGCCCCGGGAGCCTCTGCCACGAGCTCCCAGCGACGCAGGGAGCAATTCCACACATCCCAGGGATTATCAGGTGTGTTGCAATAGCATCAGATGTGAACACAAATGTCAAATCCCAAAGACCGGCTTGCAGGATAAAAATCCATTAGGATCTGAATGAGGGCTAAATAAAAACCTCTGGGAGTCTGACCCATCTGTGGCTTGGGCCAGCCTGGTATTTATTTAATGACAGGTCCTCATAGGGGACTGGGGCCAATTACCAACCGCGTGTATTCAGGAATGAAAATTTTCCCTCAGTTTTCTCTCGGAAGAACTTCCCCCCTTAGCTCCCGAGGAAGCCAGGCATCCCTGCATCCCTGCCACGGCTGCCGCTGCAGGCAAATCGGGTGATGCTGAGGACGGGGGCGCTTCGCACAGAGGATTTACCGGGGAAAGGCTGGAAATCAGAGCAAGCAGCGCGGCCTTCTGCAGGAAGCAGGATCCTTGCAGCATGCGGAGAGGATGGGCTGCGGCAATAGCCCGGCTCAGCAGCGTGAGGCACTCTTGATTCAGCTTTCAGCGACCGCAGAAAGCAGCGGCGCTGGCCTGATGTGACCCGGGGGGGAGACATGACACGGCTGAACAGGGACTGGGTCCCTCCGTGCCACTCACGGGAACATTCCTAAGGTCAGCAGCTCGCTGAGGAGCCCCGACAGCCGTGGAGGAGGCGAACCCACAGGAAGGAGGCATTACCCTTCATCCCTCCCAGGCAGGGGAGGAAGGCCCTTTCCTTTCCGCATAGGACACTTTATTAATTCCTAAAGTGTTGACGAGCTCAGTGGGGAGGCAGGGAGAAGGTGGGTGTTTGTGGGGACCTGGGATTTGCAGCCACGGGCTGCCACCGCTCATAACCAGGGGTGGATATGAAGGGCAATCCGAGCACATTTGCAAACAGATTTAATAATAAGGGGCTGTCTGCCTCGATGTGTCAGGCTATCTGCAAGTACTGCAAAAGAGTATCATCGAGTGTGACATAATGCAAAGCAGGATAAGGTCACTTGCTCTGCTTTCCTCTGTTTTAAAGCATCAGAAAAATTCTTTTCAAAATACAGCTTTCACAGAAACATGACCGGCTGCCTGAGGAACGGCTCGAGATCAATTGTTTGATATTCAAAATTAATCCCAGGAGGACGAAGCGAGATACGTTCCCTTTCCCTTCATCCATTTCCAGGCTGGAGATATCTCTCTTCCATTAACTCAGCTCTCCTCTTCCTCTCTTCTCCCCCAACCAGGTTTTCTTCACAGGCTCCAAGTTCATCTCCCTTTTTTTTTCCTTCCTGAACCATTGATCTAAATGAGGGGTCTGATCCTGCACTCCTCGTTCAACAGGGATTTTCAGCAGCGTGAAGCCTTCACAAGCGAAATCTTAGATTTTATCATCTCTGCGAAGCCAAACACCACGAGTTTGCAGCCAAAAACACTCAAGGTGAAATTAAGACAACTGGGGACTCCTGCAGCTTTCACCTTCAGGGAGAAACAGAAACAAACTCGAGAAGGAGCCTTTAATGACAACTCCAAGAAGTTATTTAACTCACATCTATTTAGGATTTAAATTGAGATCCCTGAGACACAGGCAAGCAAAAGCCTTGCATGTGGGGAATGTTTAAAACCACATCGTCTTGCTTTTTTCTTTGGCACCAGAGTGGATTCCTGGGCTGTCCTTTCCCTGCAAAGAGGTCACCTCTGCCCACCCGGGCACTGCCCGTTGTGCCCGGTGCTGTCAGCACAGACACGCTCCCCACGGAGCTCAGCTGGGGGCAAAGTCACTGAAGGGGATGGGAGTTTCAAACAGCCTCTCTCTGACAGTCCCCGGCCCTAAACCCCACCCAGACACCCAAAACAGAGCCAATGAGCACAGCTGGCTGCTCCCAGCACAGCTGGATGCTCCCAGCACATATCCCAGTGCCCCACCGCAGGAAGCGGCTGCTGGAACACGCGAGTGCACGGCACAGTGAGGCCACAGAGAGATTCAGGGAGTGGAGTGAACTTTGCAAAATACAACTGTTCCTCATGAAACGAGGCATGAGAGATGGAGCCCCGGCGATGGCACCTCCAGACGTGCAAACATCTGGTAACGATTACGGCCGGGGGCACTCCGGAACTCGCCCGGCGCTGGCGGCAGCGGAGGCGCTCAGGGAGGTGTCAGGGACGGGGTCACTCACAGCCAAGAGGCAAGAACCAGTTGCAGAAGAGGCCAGGGGAAGTCACAACACATAAATCCAGGCTTTGTCACCATCGCAGCACAGCCGCTGTGGGAGAAGTCCTGCTGGGAGCACAGCGGGGTCTTGGGGCTGCGGTGCAGAAGCAGAGCTGCACACAGCTGTACACAACTGCAGCAGCAGAACCACGAGGGGAAGGGCAGACTGGTCTCAGGTGAAGCCTCACCACAGTTTTCTTTCCTACATGATCCCTGGATAGCTCCTAATACTGTCAAGAAGCACGATGGAAAGCTGAACTAAAAAGAAATCAAGAATAAAACCTAAGCTGATACTTAAGGAAATAAACCAGCCCCTTTCCTCTGCCAAAATGTCAGCAATGTGCTGAGATTTCAGCTGAAATTTAGCCTGGAGAAGAGGAGGCTCAGGGGAGACCTTATTGCTCTCTACAGCTCCCTGAAAGGAGGGTGGAGCCAGGTGCGTGCTGGGCTCTGCTCTCAGGTAACAAGGGACAGGCAAGAGGAAATGCCTCAAGTTGCATCAAGGGAGGTTTACATTGGATGTTGGGAAAATTTATTCACGGAAAGGGTTGTAAAATTGGAACAGGCTGCCCAGGGAAGTGGTGGAGTCACCAGCCCCGGAAGCGTTAAGAAAACACGTGGATGTGACACTTGAGGGCATATTTTATAGTGGACTTGGTGGTGGTTGGACTTGATGATCTTAAAGGTCTTTTCGATCTGAACAATTCTGTGATTCCACATCTACGTGTGGAGACTGACTCTCAAAGTTTCCAGCTAAAGAAAGGCCCCAGGCCACCAGCACAGTGCCTGGCCCAGCAGGATGTTTGCACCCTCCTGGCCAGGCTCCACAACTCCACAGCCTGGGAGTCCCCAGGGCCAGAGAGCTCACAGAAACACCTGGATGGGCTGAATTCCCAGCCACAAACACCAAAACTCTCCGGAGGCTTTGGGAAGCAAAGGCCATCAGTGTGGTACTGTGGCCATGCCCACGGCCACCAGACTGACCAGCTGAACTCCTTTGGGTAGAGGAACACAGAGCCACGCCCAGGCTGCAGAATGATTTCAATGGTTTCTATGGGAAGGTTTGCTGTGCGTGTGGCCCGGTGGCTCAGGATAACCAGGAATGGAGAGCCAGGACATTTAGCATCCACCAGGTCTCCCCAAATTCAGTGCCAGCCATGAAGGTGAGCCACCCTGCCAGATGACACAGAATAAAAAGGCAACCCACATGCTGGTTGTGGCCACCTGAGCTCTCTAATCAAACCCAAAGTGAAGGATCCTGACCTCCCCTGCTCCTTTTCTGCCAACATCACTCCTGCACACAGGAATCCACCCCACACTTGTGCTTCCCAAAGGCCCTCCAACATTACAGCTGTCCCAGCTGGTATCTGGGCTCCATTCAGCTCCACTGAGGAGTCCTCTCCTTTTTAACAAGCCTGTTAACAGAACACACAAAACCCTCCAGCTCTCAAATTTCTCGCGAGCCCCAGAGGAATACAGGAAATTCTTCTTAATTACAATGTGCGTGTTAAATAAGGACACCAGAAAGCAGCAGCAGAAACTACCTGCGAAAAGTTGTGAAGACATCAACACCACTCCTGCTTGGGTTTAAGGGTGGCTGGCACCCCTCAGGGCTGTGTCACCCCCAGGGCTTGGTGGTGAGGCCACCAAGGCCGACCTGAGGGCGCTTCAAACAGAGCGGGAAAGGCGATGCCGGAGAGGGACGCGTGATGCTGCAGAAGCTGCAGCCCCTGACACAAAGTTTTAACTAAACAATTACAAGTCACTATTTCTTTAACAAAAGACCAAGCCCTTGAAAAACTACTTGCAATGCCACGGCAGCCCTCGGCTCGTTTGTCATCTGGCGAGTAATCACTCACCGTCACAGGAGTTTAACCCTGTCACGGGAGACAGCGGCTCTGTCACTGCCGGGCGGGGGCTGTGCCGCCGCGGGTCACACCTCATTCCTCCCGAAGAGGCTTTTTCCAGAAGGCACGGGGCGTGCTCCTGGGTGCACATCCCCACCTCGCACCCGCCCGGCTGATGGGATGCTCACCGCGACTGCATCGATCCAGCCCCGCTCCTCAGCCGAGCGCTGCCACTTAGAATTTGCTAATTAGGTCCTGTTAATGAATTCCCTCCGATGCCTGTTCACAGCACATTTGTGCTCCCTCTCTGCCAGCGCTCTCACCAACCCGTGCTGTTGGGAACTCGTCTGAAATCTGTGGGATGGTGCCAAGAAAGGCCCATTTCGGCTTCATGGTCACGAACGCTCATGCCAGAAGCACAGCTTAACTCTGCATCCATCCAAGGAGAGAGCAACCACAGCCTGGCCAGGGCTCTGGCTCTGGCAGGAGAGCAGGGATACCACACATCATCCATTTTTTATCAGGGCATTTTATGGCTACAAAAGTCTCGACTCCCAAGCAGGTACCTACAAACCAGCTACAGATGAGTCCCACTAGCAGAAATTACCCATCTACAGCAACTGGCTCTGAAGGAACCACAGTCTGTCTACCAATGGACGAAAAACAAGCAGGGAAGGTGGATTATTTGTCCAGACAACCACCCAGCCCTTGTGCTCTCCAGCACAGATACCCCTGCACAGCTGGCACGCACACAAATAAGGGGAATTCAGGTAGATACTCAGTCAACACTAAATATTCCTGTTCCTTAGACACTTCTTTTCATCGCCAGGATGTCTCAACATCTGAGCACGGTAATTCCCTAGTGATTAACTTCTTTATTTATTTAAAACAAGCAGAGAGGTTTCCACCAGCGCGACTGTCACTCCGCGTGTCTCTCCGACAGCGCGACAGGGATGATGTGTGACAAACGCTCTGCGCCACGGCTGGGTGTCTGCTCCGAAGGGAGATAAATCCCCTGACCGGGGCACTCCCTGGGGGGCTCCTGCCATCACTGGTGCAGAAACAGCTCCCAGTTACATAATACTCAGTGCCTCAGCTCTTCTCCTCCCTCCAGATATGCCCCCAAAAACATGGGAGCGCCCAAGTGCATCAGACACGGCACACGGAGAGGGTGGGACACAAGCTGGTGGTGGTGACAGGCAGCAAATCCATCCTCCAAAACAACCCTCCACGGACTCCTGGGAAAGCACCCACTGGCAGCCACAGGCAGAGGCAGCTCAGCACAGAAGAGAAAAATCTTTAAATACAGAAAGAAACACGACAGAGCCAAGGGTAAAGCTTTGCATCTTCTCCCCAGCCTTCCCAGAGGGTGGTAAGGGCTGCTCCTAGACAGAAAGAGGAGAAATGAGAAACAATCCTGCTTAAAATGAATAAAATATGTCACTCCTGATCTTGTAGCTATTAAATCACTGGCTATACAATTACTTAATTATGTAGCAGTTAAAAAAAAGTGTGGGGGGGCGAGATGGTATTTTTCCTCCTGAAAACTTCAATTTGCTACCTCAAGAAAATAATTGCTCGATTCAAACATTAAATAATTGAGACATTCATTAGTAGTCCTATTGTATGATTAGCACAAGGAAGGTACCATTTAAAGACTTAGAAATTGATTCAGCAGGGAAAACGAGAGCCGGTTTTAATGGGCTAAACGGGAGCGTGGCCTCGAGGGCTGGTGGCTCAGCAGAGGACACAGGCAGGTTGTCACTTCACCCACCAAGGGAAGCATTCCCCAGACTTGCAGTGCTGGGTTCAGAGAGGATGCTGTGCGTGTTTACAGCCCGATCCAAAGCCCAGCTGGCTTGTCCTGGTGTGGGTTCACGTGGTCTCCTCGTCTGTCATAATTACTCCTGTGGCATGACCACAGTGAGGATCTGTGTGCTCACCTCCAACACCCAGCACCCTTCCCCATCCACGGTGCCACAGGACTCTCCAGAGAGCCATGACCCCCTCAGACACATCACCTGGCACCTTCAGTCCCTGCCTGGAGAAAACAAGCTGCTGGTTCCCTCAACTCGGACCTCAGCTACACCTCAATGGGAACCTGGAGTGAATTCACTGCTGCTGCCAAATAACAGAGGAAGCAGGAAAAGCAGGAACCCTTTATCCCTCTAGATGCAATCGAGCCGTTTACAGTGTCTGAAAAAAACTGTTGCAAACGTGCTCCAGCCCAGCACGAGGTGGGAGAAAGCCACGTGGAGTGGACAGGGGATGGCAGCTCCTGTAAAAGAGAAAGGGCAAAGGCAGCACCGGAGGGAAAGCAATTACAAGCAATAATTGGCAGAGGCTGCCATGTGGAAACACTCTCATTGTTTAAAATTTGACCCACTGCGAATATCTTTCTTAAAATGGTTATTGCCTTATCCTCTCAGATCTAAATAGCCCTCTCCACACTTGGCTGCTCCAGGGAAGACTAAAGAGCGGCTGGTGAATGCAGAGGATCTTTGGTCGGTCAGTGTTTCCCTCCTGACCCATCTCACGGGGTCCCAAGGCTAATGGGCGGCACATCACCGCCTGGAACAGGAAAACATTCCTGCTCCATCCCACCCACACCCTGAGTGGGTTCACCCCACAAGCACAGCTTTGCTCCAGGCAGTGCTTTCAGGGAAAAGGCCGCGGGCAGGGCGAGCATCCCCCACTCTGATGGAGGAGATGCATGGGGAGGGAAGAGCACAGAGCAAGCAGAGCTGCTGCAGCAGCCCCTGACTGCAGGCCAGTCAGCTGCCATCCCTCAGCCCTGTTTATTCCCCTTTAACAAGCAGGGAAGCTGGGGAGTTTGAAGTCCTAGACAAATTATTCATCCCCAATTTAAGTCTGGAGGTGAAAACTGAAGAGACAGCTTAGAGCTGAGTGTCTTTGTAACTTAGATCATGAGATGGCTTCTTTCATGAGCAGACACCTTGCAAATACATTTTTTTTCCATCAGAAAATACTGTTACATATACAAAAGATGGGCTTTACTAGTGAGGGAGATGAGAGGCTTATCTTCATTTCACTTTGAGCAATTCTAAACCCCACCTTTCACCAAAGATTCGGGTTCTTCCCCACAGCTGTCTGTGGATCAGACAGCTCAGAGACTCTTCAAGGTGGAGCACGAGCTCCTGCGGCTGCCTCAGCAGCTCCCTCAAAGCTGCATCAATGTCACTGCCCCCCCCCAAAGCAGCATCAATGTCACCACCAAGCGATGCCACCGGCACGAGGGCGGCGAGATCCCAGCGCAATCCGGGGCCGTATTGAACCGCAACGATCGCGGAACAAAAGTGGCCATGTTAATCTCAACTCCATTGAAAAATAATAATGGATCAAAGTTTGCCAAATAGAAAAGGACAAAATCAGCGGAGAATTGCTTTAATTATTACCTTCAAGCTTACAGAAAAAAAAAAAAAAATTGGTATTACAACCGAGAGCACGCGCGAAAGGAAAACTATAAAGGAAGTACTTGACAGTGTCCCTTTAATTAAAGCGCTCTGAATATCATTAGCAATGGACCTTTGGAATTTAAAGCCAATTACAGCCTAAATGCAAAAGTTACTTGCTCGCCAAGTCACTTACACAACATCTTTCAGAAGTGGGCTTGGTGCACAGGGAACAGCTTTTTCCCTGCTAAATTTTTAGGCAGGCTGGGGACGTCAGCACAGAGAGGTCCCAAATAAAGGAGGAGTGAGAGGATCCCACAAGAGGCTGCAATTATGGGACTGAAAATTCCCACTGCATCCTGTGGTGCACACAGGGCTCATCAGCCAACAGATGATGGACCTTAAACCATGGTAAAAGGAGTTTTTGACTTGCAGGGAAGTTTTATGGGGCTGCTGAAAAGTTAAATATCGGGGATCTAGAGGCCAGCAGCCTGGGTAATGTTGCACAGACTCATGCTTGTGCCCCTGGGACTCCAGTGTTTCACAGCAGCTCAGGAGAAACTCAGAAGCCTCTGGAACAAGCGTCCCATCACGGAATTTCCAAAGAGACTCTCCACAGCTCACCAGCCCAAAAAGGTACAGAAAATCCACTTCCTTTGGGTTTGGAACACAAGATGCCGAGCTCTGGCATTGCCAGGGATGTGGCTGTACCCACAGTGAGACCTGGGATCGTGCAAATCCATGGGACGCGCCCTGGCTCCCAGGTATCCCCCCCACTCTCTCACAGGCACTGCCTCTGCAGGACCCCTCGGTGTCCCCAAGGCTTAGGTCAGACCCTGACTATGACGCAGCAAAACCCTGCAGTTTAACTCCTGGACAGAAGAACACAACAGCAACGCCAGGAGTCAGCAGCTGCTTGCATGGAAAGAGCTCTTCCCGTGCCACCACAACACGGAAAATCCTGCTGCGCTGGGGCTTCCGCTCTGCCATGGGGTCTGGGGGGAAAGGGAAAAACAGATGGCACAGGGAAGGATTCACCCCAAAAGCTACACCACAGTAGGGCCAAACCCCTGCTGGTTTGGGATAATCTGTGGGGCTCATGGCAGCTCTGAAAATGACAGAAGACACCAAATTCTTGTATAAGGGAGTAGGGAGGGACCAGAAGGCAAAATCTTTGTTCTTTGGTGCCCAAGACTTCTGTCATTAAAACCAAACCATAATTAAGCATCAATAATCACTCTTCCTTTCCTTCACACCTTTCATCTTTATGGAAAAATCCTACAGACATTACAGACTGCACAAGTGTTTGACTTTCAAAGCAAACCGGGGAAGCATCTCCCCGTCACAGCATTCGGTGGGACAGCGACACAAACCCAACAGAAATATTCATTGCCATATGTTTCGGGAACAACTTCCACAGACGTTCATTAGTATCACTGCCATGAAACTCTCCAGGACTTTCCTGCAAGGGAAGTGGCAGTTGCTAATTAAAGTGCAGACGTCACCCCGAGAGAGGAAGGAGAGGCTCAACACCTCCGGTTGAAAGAGCAAGAAATGGCGATGGAGAATGCTGCAGATCCCCAGCTCTGTCCTGGCTGGAACCCCAGCTATTCCCAACCATTAAAAAACAGGATTTCCAAGGGAGAATAATGATTTCTACAAGCTCCACATACTCAGGATTTTTGGCAAATGAACCACAGCACAGAGAAATTCTCTTGCCCAACTTCGCTCATGCAAAGTTGCCCAAATAAGACACAAACCAAAGCACTCACCCTGTAATTAAAATAAAAGTACCCAGTGGTTTGTGAAACCAAGGTTGGTACTTTCCTCATCATATTTAATATTAACACTTCCAGTTGATTTGTTGCCTTTCTGGGGCAGGTGAATGTCTCGAGGGACTTGTGTGGAGCAGAGGTGAGGAGCACGGCTCCTTCTTGTGCCTGCACCCGTGCAGCAGACAAAGCTGCTGCCCACCAGGAGCTGCTCCTGGGAAGTGCCAGGAGAGCAAAGGCTGGCAGGAGAGGACAATCCCATGTCTCAACACCTAGAAAAGTTGCTCCAGACAACCAGAGCAGGGAAACCAGGCCCAAATCTGGGATATTTTCCCAGGTGTGCCACGAGAGCCTTCTGAGCTGGGAGAATCAACTCCTGATGGAAAACAAAATTGTTATTCAAAAGTTGCAGGCTTAATACAAACTCTCAGAGCCTGAAACATCAATTCAGAAGGGAATTAGATGTGGGCTGATGGCTTTTCCAGGCAATTTCTTCCATCCTTAGCTGGACTCCCAGAGGGGTAGCACAAACGAGAGAAACGCAGCAAGAGGAGGAGGATGGAGCCAGAATCAGTGCTTACACATGATGACTGATTCTGTCATCTTGCAGCTTCCAGCCTCCCCCCAGGGCCCACCACATGCCTCTTTACTGAACTCTGAAGCACATTTTGCTCTTCTGAGCCCTAGAAAGGAGCACAACCCTGGACAGCAGAGCGGTTGGGTTCCATTTCCAAATTGCTCCTGACTTGCTGCACAATTTCGGGCTCTGCCTTGTTTTCCCCATGTGTGAGAGAGACCTCAGCAAATTGCTCTGAGACCCTCAGGAGGAAAAAACATCACAAACGCCGCTTTTAATAACTTAATCCTTGCAGTCCTGCAGTTATCCCACTCCAGGATCTCCCCACGGAGCAGCAGAACACGTGTGCGCGGAACTGCAGAGCGCAGTTATTCTGAGGAGATGGATAGACAGGGAAAGAGACAGGGCTTGACAGCCAGCAGAACATTTCAAAGAATCTCAGCTGTCCAGGAGTCATCCATCATGCCCAGGAACAGCAGCGAGCCAGGGCTGTGGGATCACAGGAGGTATTTAACACCTGTGTTCATCTCTATGGGGTCGCAAATGGCATCTCATGGGACCCCAAACCTGGCTCACGGCCATGGTGAAGTCGCCAGACACATTTCCTTGAGTTGGAGATGCAGAGAGTGAAAAGCTGTTGTTCTCTAACTCACATCCATCTGCCTATCATGCATTTCAGGTGCATTTTATAAGCAGATTCATGCCCAGGCACACAGAGCAAGGCTAAGTGCTGGAACGAGCACATCAAGGTTTGCTGAGGGGGAAACTGAGGCAGGCCAAGAGCAAAGAGACCTGCCCAATGTTCTGGGACTGAAAACCAGGTCTTATATCTCCAGACTGGCCACAGGCATTGCCTTTTTGACCCCTCTGACCCCAGCCAGGAAAGCAATCTTATTTATTTCGTAACACAGAGCAGACTCTCTTTGGTCCTTTTTGGTGGGCCCCAGGGGCAGCAGTGCTGAAATGCTCTTCCCTCCCAGCACTGTGGGCAGCCAGAGCAAAGCCTCACAATGCTGATGAGCAAACAAAGACTTGGGTTTTGTTCTCTCTCTCCACCTAAGGAAGCACAAAATCACTCAAGGATGTTTGCTGGCTTTAATCAATACAGAAGGAAAATGGTTATGTCTGCTCCCTTCCAAGGAAAGAAAACATCCCCTGTGTGCCAAGTCAAAGGAGCGAGCTGGAGAGTGAACTCCTCAAGGGAGTAATCACGTTCCCAAACTCCTGAGTCTACCCCCAAAATAAAGGCAGAACGACCCCTTTTTTTTTTTTCTTCTCCCCTCACCACCACATCACTCGGTGTCTCCCAGCCTGCAATTTTCGAAGTGACATCCAGGAGCAATTACTCGTGGGGAGAGCCTGGCCCCAGCCCCAATGAGACTCCCATGTGCCAGGGGCGTCCTGACAGCCTCTGGCAGGATGAGTTTGCCATCTCTATGGACACAGGGATATAAAGTGACTCTGGGATAGTTTTACCCCTTTATTCCCTTCCTTTTCTACCTTTAGAAAGCCACTTTCTTTCCTGGAGCTCTCCAAAAAGGCCATGGGCAGGGGGAAAGCAAGCTCAGGAATGGCTGCAGGCAGAAACATTCCAAGGACAATCCTGGAAAAGCACACAAGGAGGGAGATACCCCGAGACTGTGGTGGGGGAAGCAGCACTGACATCCCTGCACGAGGCATCCCTCCCAAGAAACCTCCTGCAAAACCACCCCAGTGGCTCCTGCAAAGCCTTGGCCTCTTTCTGCAGCCAAACAAGTCCTTCCCCACCAGCAGAGACCTCAGTGGGACAAACTGGTGCCCTGGAGGTGACTGCAGCCCTGACCCCCCCGGTACCTGGGTGTACAGAGCTGTTCCTGCCCCTTCAAACCCCCATGAAAAGAAGGGGTTGCAACACTGGCTGTCAGAAATGAACTGGAAGGGAACAGAAGGACCTGGCAGGCAGGCGAGGTTTGGGCTCTGCAATCTGGATAATCCATCTGAAACTCGGCGAGCAACGAGGAGAATGGAGGGAGAAAAAATAGTGAACAAAATAAAAAGGAGCACAAATCTGCCTGCAGCCGTTCCGAGCAGCAGTCTTACCTCCAAGTGCTCCAAATGACTCAGGAGATTCCCTAGTAGCACAACACTGGGAGCCAGGGGATCCCTAGGATATTTGGGAATCACATAACCTGCACACCAGCACCAGGAGGGCTCAGGCTGAGGGGAAATTTGCCCAGGATTTTATTCCTACTTTGGAGCTCCTTTGTAAGGAGGTTCCAGAGGATGGACCAACCCCAATAGTGATCCCCCCATCTCTGGAGCACCCCAAAATTCCTTCTTTCAAGACCAGCCCTCCCTTGCTGGCCAGGGAGGGAAGGGAGGGAATGCGCAGAGGGAGGGAAAGGGAGCGGGGATGTCTGGGAGGAGAGACGGACGGCGAGGAGACGCAGCAGGAGAGGAGAGAACAGATCCCGTGTCTCCTTTAAAGAGGGAGAATCTGCAGCACAGGCATGGCAGGAAAATAAGAGAAAAAGCACATCAGTGCAAGGAAGCTCGAACATATGGGACGGGGAGCCTGGAAGAAAAGGCAGGGATGGAGGCTGGAAAACGCACGGACAGCAAAACCTGGGATTTGCTCCTCTTCCCAGCACAAGAAACTCAGAGCAAATATCAGACGTGTTGTTTTTCCAAACTCCTTTTCCAGGAGTTAAACACAGTGGAGGCTGGAGGAATTCAGAGCAATTTCCCACACACATGTCACTGTCAAGGCTCCAAGCAGAGCTTAAAATGGACACCCCAGCTGGAATTTGCTGTGTGCAGAGACAGCACAATTACCTGCCTTTGTCTTCTCCTCTGCTGCAGAGAGGAGGAGGAAGGAGAAGGTGAAGCAGAGAGATCCGCGGGATGCCTGAGCACCTCCGAGGTGGGATCTCAGTGAGGGCAAAGCTGCTTTGGAATGACAGAATGTCCTGAGCTGGAAGGCACCCACAAGGATCATCAAAGTCCATCACATTTCAGCTGACACCACTGAGCTTTTAAAGCAGGGCCACCTGAGCCATCGGGGTACAAGCCCGACAGCCCTGGGGGTTTTCCATCAATCCAAGCCCCATACTTTTTAGGAGCATTATGAAATTAGCAAAAGCCATTGGCTCCCTGCAGGCCTTACACTCCCAGACACTCCAGGACCCCAACATCACAATAAAAGCCCAGCGGTGTTTCGCAGCTCAGAGGAGGCTGGCACCAAGGACCCCAAGACCTGGAGTGAAGTTAGCTGGTCACTCTCTCCCTTTCCCATCAGTGCAGGCACAAAACAAATCCCTCTGAATGGGCTGAAACTGTGTTTTCATCCAAAATCTGGACTGGGAGCAGCACCAGGTACCCACCCCAGCGGGTACGACCCATCCAAGGCAAGCCAAAGGCTGCATTCAGCAGAGAAGACGCCTTGAACGAGGCAACAGCAACAACTCAGCCCAGGTTTTAAAGCAACTCTGGTGGCAGACACGGGGCTGGAAAGGCAGAGTTTCTCCTCCCAGCCCCCCAAGCCAGCAAGGCACGACGTGCTCCCTTTGTGCTTTAAAGGGAGAGGTGGCAGCAGAGCTGAGACTTGAGAGGGGAAAGCCCTGCAGGGCAATTGGGCGTTAAAAATGCAACAATTAAGCGAACATCCTTTGAAGGTGCCGGTGAGAGGGGCTTGCCGACACACCAAGGTTAGGCAGCTCTCAGAAGTGGTTTTGTTTTCCCTGAGAGTTGGGCCTGCTCAGCTTTTGACGCTTCCTCTGCGGAAAAGATAACTGATCTCCTCAGATCACAGCCTATTCAGGTTCACTAATAATTTAGATAAGTCCAGACAAGCTGGGTTATTAAAAGTAAAATAAAATTAAGAGAAATCTGGAAATTTAGACCTATAAATCCACAGACATTAGGGAGAATTGAATTCTTTCTTATACGGATGTAAAATCAAGTCTTTTTTATATGATTCAATTATAGATTGATGGGAAGGCTCAGAAACATGGATTAATGATCTTTTCTTAAAGGGAAAAAATTATATAAGAAAAAATAAAAGAGAGCCATATAAAAGAAAGAATTACTACTCCCCAAACCATGATTAAGGTTTAGTAGGTTACGTTCAGAACAGCGTAAAAGGGAATTTGTGGATTCCCAACCACATTAAGAGAGATAAAGGAAGCAGCATGGTACTGTAAATTACTGTCCCTGCAAAGGTGGGGGGAGCACATCTCCAGTGCATGGGACCAACAAAGAGATGGTCATTTCCCATCAGGAAGGAGAACGTGTTTTAAGGGACTCTGGAGCTTCTGAAAGATCTCAGAGTTTCACAGACAAGGGGCAATTGCACGGATGGCAATGGAGCTGGGCTCCATTGATTTCCACCGGCTGGGGAGGGAATATCAGCTTTTCCTGGCAAAGGGAAAATGATGGCAGGGGCACAGCACAAAACAGCCCTGATGTTAAAACTCCACAGCACCTCACTCAGCCCAGCTGCCTCCATAATTCATCCCAGCTTAAGTATCCAAAAATCAATGCAATCCTACCAAAAAAAGCCTCTCCAGGCCCTGTGCCCAGAGCTTTCCTTACGCTCCTGATGATTCACTCCCCAGCCTTTTATAAAAAAGGATAATGCCACAGGGGTTAACAGGAAAATAAGCATCTTCAAAAGCCGCAAGGCACTCAGATCCTATGGTAATAGGGGGCACGGAGTACCTGAGATAATCTGGTTCCGAGAGGATATTTCCCTAACGCTAAGTCCAAGCCCCACTCAGCGTGGAGCAGCAGCTGAGCACATTGTCAGGGAAGCCATTGTTTATGGCTTTGTCCAAAAAGAAAGCGCTATCTGGGTCACACGTTACAGGGGAGCGGGCTAGGAGAATGCAGCCCCGGACAAGCTATGGAAATGAAGGCAATAAATGCAGGAAGAATAGCAGGGAAGGAGGTGAGAGGAGCTGGGGAAGGATTGCATTGAAGGGGGAAGGTGGCGTAACCAGAGCTCCTGCGCCGCGACACCGAAATCCAATTCACACCTCTGCGCTGCCTGCCCGTGCGGCTCCCAAGCACGGGAGGAACGCGGAGAGAGCACCCAGGATTACTCTTCAAGCTCGCCTCCAAGGGTGAAAACCATCCTCAGCCAGAAGGTGGGAATTTGCAATAATATAAATAAATGTATAGTTACATAAATAAAAGGTTCGTGGCCGATCCTCACGTTTAGCAAGGGGCCGCGGCTTTGCGTAATTAAAAGGAAAATGGATTCTAGCTGAAAAAGAACAACTTCCCCTTCTTCAGAAGGATGTCTTTCAGATGAGATAAAACCTTTACTTCACTCAGTCTGGAGCAGAATTAAAGGCCAAGGTAGTATTTAAGCTTGCAATTAATTTCCAAGGATTTTGGAAGGCTGTGATCAGATGGCAGCAGTTGAACACAACACAAGAGCAGCAGGAAGGGACAGGGACACCCAGGAAGTTAAATCCACACCAAGACTCAAAGCTGTGAAAGCCATGGGGCTGGGAAGAACTTTAGTCAGGTTTTTTATCAAATTTTGAGGTTTAGGTTGGTTTTTTCCCTTCCTACACCATTATCCACTCACACTGCAAATGGCAACTCCTTTGTCTTTCATCCCAGGGAGTTTGCTCCAGTACCCCCTTCTGACGCCCACACAACCCAGTGCTCTCCACCCCTACTTCCATTAATTGATTTGTACGGATCCTCCTGTCAGAGAAAATTGCCTGGGAAGTCCAAACCCTGAAGACAAGTCACAAATTTTAGAACCCAAAGATTTCGTGAAATGGTAACAGCTAGTGGGAATCGGGAAACATTATTGAAAATTAAGGGTCTGGGGTTAAATCAAAGTTTCTCTTTCCCTCTAATAAGATGACAGCCCAGACCATTTGACTGACTGCTGAGACACCGACTCCTCGCTGGCTTTAGATTGCTCAAGTGCTCAGAATTTAATCTCAAATGGCTGTTATTGAATTTTCTCTTGGACTAGCTGGCTGACGGGCACAGCAAGAGAAGCCAGCCCCTACTCACCCGGGCAGCCTCTCAGCCTCTGGAGCTGGAATACCTGCTGCTACACGAGGGGTTTGCAGGAGCTTTTGCTCCAGCACCTTCTAGGAGGGAACAGCATGGCTCAAGAGGGATGAAAACACCAGGAATAATTTATGGAAGACAGGGTTGCTTCTCCATGCACTGCTTCTTACCACAAAAGGTATTAACTGTAAGCAACAGCGAGGAACCGTGCAAGAAGCGATCCCTCCAGATGTGTTTAACGCCCGGCGAGGCGAGGCAATCCTCCAATGTACACATGGCTCTCCGAAGGGTAAATGTTTCCCAGCTTCTACCGGCATACTCCTGTCATTTACACAGCGCCGTCAATCACTGCTCTCCCAAGAAGGGGAGCAGTGTAAACTCATGTTTAATGCCAGATTTACACACATTTCTATTCGCCAGTAAATGAGACCATTACATATGTTGTGTCAATTGATTTTTATAGTCTGCGCTGTGAGCGTTGGCACCGGGGAAGTGCAAAGGAACGCAGGCACTGGAAGCTGGAGCTGGCTCCTGGTCTCTCCTGGCATGGCCCCATCCTAAGGCACATCCTGACCCTCACCATGTGACATTACATTTCCCCTGGCCATGGACCTTCTTGGCTCTATCAGCTGATCCCCTCCCTGCTATGCAGCCTTTCTCCCTGAGCCGCTTCCCACTTCAGGGAGGTATCTGTGCCATGTTTCACCCATGGACCAAAACCTCGGGGTCTGCCCCAAAGTTTTGCTAGGTGCATACTGAGTGTAAGCCCTCAGAATGAAATTCAGACCTTAGCCCAGGGCTAGCTGTGCTTTGCTGAGGGCAGATACACACTGGCCACCACAACCACGGGACAGGACACTGTCCCCCCTGCAATGCCACCAAGGGAGCTGATGTTCAGCCCAGGAGTTGATTCACCATCCTTTTAAGAAAGTCCTTCTAAGCACGTCTTGCCAAAACAAAGCAACCTTCCTCGCAGAATTATCCTTTGTAAATACCCCCCAAGGAGTTCGCAGTTCCCTTCTCCGAGATGACTCATCCTCCTACACAGGGGACGGCGAGAAGAGCAATCACGCTGCCGTGTCAGCGCGCTGCAGAGCCGGCGCTTGCATCCCTGCATCGGCCCGAGAGAGGTTATGGGCACAGCCCTACCTGCTCCCCGCAGCCTCGCCCACCCCCGTGTCCCCTCCTCTGAGCAAGCTCCCTCGTGGGGTGACCTCTTTGTGTGTCTCAAGCAGTGCCACCTGGACAGAGGGGAGGATCCATCTGCAGGCAGCATTTTGCTGCTGACCTGGGTGCTTTGCCTTCATCAACATGCACAGCAGCACCTTCCAAGGCTGGAGAAAAGGAGGCTGATCCTTTCAAGGGGTGGCTTTTCGCACCCCCCGCAGCCAAGTGGAGCTTTCTTCCCATAATTAACTGCTCCAGCCGTGTCTTGGCTGAGCTCCACCAGCAACACGGCAGAGGCAGTGACCTCCAAGAGCAAAGCCCTGGATTTTGGCGGAGCCGCTGCTCCCCACCACCCAGGCCACGCCATGAAAAGCCAGCCTGCGGATGCGGGAGGCAGCAGAGTCATTCAAACCAGCCACGGGCAGTTTCACAGAAACAGAGCTTCAATCCAACATTAATTTGCAGCATCCTGGGCTGAACACTTTAGATAAGGAGCGCCGGAGCCAGGGAGATGACAGGGACAAGCTCGTGACTGTGGCACATCTGTGCGTGCTCACAACACCCTGCCTGGGTCCGCTGTGGGCTCTGGCGACCTGTGTAACACAAGGGCAGGATGGTCCTCACGGGCAGACCCCTTCTCCAAATCCCCGGCAACATCTCTTTTTTTCCCTCCCTGCAGGGTTTAAAGCCTCATCCTGCTCCAGTTATTCTGAAAGGGAATTTAGTGCCTCGCCATAAATTATACGAGCATTGGACATAAGCATCGTTTATGCACAAATCACTGTTCCCTAGAACAAAGCAAGTATCAGCCTCCTGACAAAACACTTTTTAGTAGGATTGGCAAATGAATAAAACCTCCCTATGAATACCAACGTGCTGATGAAAAAGTCCTACTGATTTTAATAGAAAATTATCATTTTCCTATAGGATTTTTGTGAACCATCTTGTTGAATTTAATGGAGATTTTCTATTCTGGTCTGCAATTATGCAAGAGTTAAAATACCTCCAGAGACGAGGAGATTATCTATTACATTCTATAGGATTGCAGAGTAATTTCCATAGAATCCTGTTATGTTTCTATAGAGCCTGACAAATTTAATCCCTATTGAACTTTAAAGGGACTTTTCCATAAGGGACAAATAGACACTGACATCTGTTAGCTGCAAAATGAGTAATACTCAGAAAATAGAGGCCTTACACACCACTGCTGCACTCGAAATGGTCGAAAGATGTCTTGAACAAGCAGCTTAATGGGGAAAATGCATTAAATTGGTGTCACATGGCTGCATTAGTACGGCTGTGTTGCAACACTTTCATACACAATGTCATTTATCCAACCAACGCTTTACAAATTGCATTTGCTACCAATGCGCGCTTGATCTCATCATCCCATGCTGGGACTCTCCTGTATCAGCACAGGAAAACTGAGAACAATCTCAATCCATGGAAAAAATGCCAGTTCCAGGCGTGGAGCTGGCGACGTATCTGTGCGCATTCCTCTGCCCTAATGGTTCTAATAAATGCATCGACTCCCAATCTCTCTCTCTCATTGAACTCCACTGCGGAGCTTGAAGGGCTGCACTTCTCTTTTATGCTCAGTACTAAAGGAAAAAACAACATTCAGCTGAGCTATCTGGAGAATGAAGTCTTTTAAAGTTAACTGTAAGGTACTTATAATGAGGAACAGAACAAGCAGGGACAGCCGAAGGTTTCCTACACCAACACGACAATTTGTCCTAGACTGGTTCAAGGAACAAATTAAAAGACATGACAGCCCCCACGGGTCTTTTCCCACCTTTCCTTGTGCAGGTTGGCATCAAACAAGAAATATCCTTGCAGCATGGCTGTATCTCCATCACCCACTCATCCAGTTATTCCTCAAGAGCCCAAAACTCACTCCAAGAGGTCCTTCAGGAGATCTCAATTTTGGATGCATCACCTCCGCCGAGTTGCTCTGGTTCTTGCCCAGCCATTCCCTCACCTTTTTGGAGATTATGGGTGCTTTAAGATCATCCTGGATAAAGCAGCTTGAGTGTCCCTAAGCCAGGCTTGTGGCACCTAAAGACACACCAGTCGCTGGAGTGATCGTAGTAGCCCACGTAAGAGCCTCAGAGCAGTAGTAATAGCATAGTAATATCCAAATTACCCTCCAAATTATAGAGCTGACAGGGAAAATTATCCTAAAATAGTACAGGAGGCATCTTAGAGAAGGAGGGAATTGGCAATATGGACCTAAACCCCCTGACAAGCATCTGGCAATGGTGGAGCTGAGGGGACCAAGCCAAAACTGGGCACCCAGAGCCGCATGTCTGAAGACACCACAGACATACCCATGGCAACAAGAAGAACAAGCACCTCCATATGTCTTCCCAACTGCATTTCTCTTCCAAAGAAAAGGACAACGTGGTAACTGAGCACAGCAGGAAAATATATGGCTTTAATATTTTCTCATTTGCCAAATGCTGGCGGGGTGTGGACGGCGGGTGCGGGGAAGGCTGTGGGTTGGGTTTGCTTTTTTCCTTCTTCTGAGCTGTATCTGCAAATGAATAAAGCCCGTGGTGGTGACAGGACAGCTCTTTTGGATGGTTACTGCCCAGGGACCCCCCCAAAGCAGGCCCAGACCATGAAGGGGATACATGGCAAAAATCAATGTATAAATGTGTGGGTACACCTCACACCCTCACTGCTTCCTTTCCCTTTTTTGCATCAACTCCTGTGTTTCTAGAAACCAAACCCAGCTTCCACATGGACTAGTAACGATGCCTCATGCCCTTTTAGGATCCCATTACTGGGTATGCCAACATCCACAAAGAGAAAGCCTCATCGACTCTTCATCCTAAGCATTGTAAGGCTGGAAAAGTGGGAGAAATGAGGGAGAATCGTATTTCTAATACCGAAAGGAAGCAACAGGAGAAAGCCTTTGATGCCAGCAGCCAGCTGAGGGTTTTCACACACACAATGCTGCCGGGGACAAGGGAAAAGACAGCTGTGGAGAAGGAAGAACAGGCCAAGCAGACGCCAGACCTCAGCACTTGAAAGAGACTCAAAGGCAACTGTTTAAATGAGCATTTAGGAGTAAAACAACAGGGTAGGACCTTCCCAAGGGCTCCACTTGAGGCTGAGCCAGCTCCTACCAAGCCCACAGGTAGAGCCGCCACTGTGGTCACACACAGGTCACTGATGGGACATCTTGCACTTCAGACGGGCATCACTCAGGGCATTTCATTCCAAGACTTAGGAAGGTCCATACAGGAGGGAAGGTGCTGCCAGCCAAATTTTGTTAATAGGAATGTGACACCATGTGATGGGCCCTAGGGAGCCTAAGGAACAGCTTCCCAAAGCGACGGCATCCTCACAGGGCGCACGGGCAGGGTGAAGGCAGGGGTGCTCCCGCACTGACCAGTTTGCTCTAACCCAACACCGAGCCGGCTGCTCCACCATCCACTGCTGGGGCAGAGCATCGCTGCCAGGGAAGTTTGGAGCAGTTTCAGCTGGAGCAAGCTGTGCTTTGCTTTAATCCCTCCCTCCCCACGGTGTGCCCAGTGCCGCGCCGTGCGGAGGCTCGGCATCGCCGGGACGGTGATTTGCAGTCTGCTCAGACACAGCCCTACATCACTTGGGAGAATGAACCTACAGTTTTATAAACTATTTATTAGCCCTGTCCTGTAGCGCTACATCAATATGGCCATCGGTGAAGCAAGGCAGGAGCTATAAAAATACCATCTATCCAAAATAAGCTTCATAAAATCAAACAGAGGCCAGTACAGCCTAGGATGGGATTGTGGCTTGACATATAAAGGGCCTCTCAATCTTTGAGATAGACCATTAAAATCCTCAAGCCCTTTTGGTTCACAGAAGTCTAAAACAAAAGGGGAAAAATAATGACACCTTTTCTGGCGGAGCAGGAGAAGGCAGCAAAGCAGTCGTGCAACATCATTTGTTTCCACAGAAGCCAGATTACTCCCTCTTCCCCGCAAGAAAACTACCAGCTCCAAAAAAAAAAAAAAAAAAGTAAAATTAAAAAAAAAAAAAATAAAATAAGTGCTTGTTTTCCTTTGCCTTCCCCACCCACGAGCTGCTTTTCAACAGGCAAAAAGTTTCTCCTCGTGTGCCAGCAGTGATGTTCCCTGCTCGGCACAGGAGAGGCGGTGCAGGAGAGGGTGGGGAGGCACAGCTGGAGCACACCGATATCCCGGCCCGCACTCCCCCCGGCTCCCGAGGCAGCGGGGTAAGGCGGAAGGCAGGTCAATACATTGTCAGAGATGATGATTAACATTTCCAGCCAGTGCTCCCTCAAACCACCTCTAAAACATGTCTTAATAAACTGCATTGCAAATAGCCTTGTATTTCTACCTCGCTGCATCTGCCAGGGTGAGATAATACAGCGACCTCAGGAAAAGTGACACATAGGGAATGAGCTGCCGGGAGTTATACGACACCATGAGACCTGGCTCAGCACATCGCTCCCGGCCCCGGGTGGCTCCTGCCGTGGCTCACCCAGGCTTTTTGGGGCTCTGTAGGAAACAAGGGGTGCGTTTTGAGCAAAGAAAATACCAGCTCGCAGAGGGTTTGGGGCTGAAAGGGTTTGAGGGAGAAAATCGCTCTGAATTGCTATTGAGTGTGAAAATCACCGTACGAGAGAAATATTTCAAAGTCAGGCACGTGACAGTTTTTTGCAGAGGCAGGCACCATGCTTTGAAAGGTCAGAGGGAGGTGAGAGCAAGCACAAGCATCATTTTCCTGGAAACACGGCTCTGAAGCTTTCCAAAACTGTGTGATGGCAACAGGCTCCGTGACAGTTCCCAGCGTTGCTGAAATACTTGGCTGGATCGAGCACGGCGCGGCTCAGCATCACCTTTCCGGGGGATTTTGAACCTCACACCCTCCTGCACTGCGATGCTCAACCCTGAGGGAGACAGTCAGAGCTGCCAATCCAAACTGCAACTCAGCTCCTCAAGGCAGTGAACTGGAAATGAAGCCCACACACCTTCATGCCCTTCCCCTCCTTATCAGCCCGCCTCAGCAACATCAAAAGAGAGAGGAAACAGCTTGGGTTGGACACGGGGTGAAAAAAGGAAGGAAAAGATTTGGGTTTACCTGACAAGTCACCTTCAGCTGGGCAAGGATGTTTTACATCCCCGCTCTGGACCTTCAAGTACTTCAACATTAAGTAAATGCCACTTACCTAGGAGGAAAAAGAAGAAAGAAGTTAAAGTTCACCAAGTATTTTAACGCGACGCATTTTAAAAGTGATGGAATTTGTAATTCACTTGTAGGCTGGAGGAAACACAAAGGGGAAAACTCCAGGTTTTAATACACTTCGGTAAAGGTCAGCTTGAATGGCACAGGGTCACAAGGCCATCCTATGAGCTGTTTGTTTTCTTATTTACTTCTACAATCTCAGCTTTTTCCACCCTTCTACCCAATCCTGTAGAACAGGCCTCAGTTCCAGAGGCAAGAGCTGCCTCTTCCCATCCCAAAATTTAAATCCACACAGAGAGGTGCCTCCTGCTCTTTCTTACGTTGGTTTTTTTTTCCCCAACAGCAAAATTACCCATCCTTGGCCAAGGTCTAACACCAGCCTTTCCATCTCTGCAGTCCCAAACAGGCGATGCCACCGAATATTTCCAATATCATCCCCGATTTCATGGTCTATGAGAAAAAACCTGCTCAGGATCCATCTTTCCCAAGCTCTAGCTGCAGCAATTCATCCTTCCAGGTGGGGGTGTCCTACCTGATCTCCAGCCCACCAGGCAAGACCACACACATAGGACAAACACAACTATTCATCCTTTCCTTCCAGAAAGACCAGCTTGACCTTCTCTAGGACAAAGAAATTCCAACTTTACCAACCCCAGTCAAAAAATCTGCCTCGTGGATATGATCAGTATTAATTTGAGATACACGAGAAGCCCTTCCCTTTTTTTCCACAGGCATCTGGAAGCATGGAAAACCAAGTGAGGAGGCTGTGCCCATCCAGCTGTTGCTCCGTAGGCTGTTGCAGGAATTGAGGACGGTGGGATGGGGCATGTCTGGCTAATGCACGGCTGTGTGTGCTCTAAATGACTTAAAGGGTGCCTGGGGCTACGGACAGATGCTGCTAAAACACACAATTGAATAAATAAATGGAAGGTAACGGAGAGGGGAGCGATGCCATGGGAGAGCGAGTGGCAGAGTTGTGTGCCAAGGTGTTAAAAAAACTCCCACAGAGCTGCCTAAACCTCTTCTGAGACTCCGCTGCTACGTGTTTCAGATGCTGAGAAGATTGAACTAATAAAAAAGAAATGAGAGAACTGTCACTGCAGATTACATGGTATTTATTCCAAAATCTGCTCATTATAGAAATTTGCAAGACAAATGGGTTTTTAGCAGGAAATGGCAGCTTTTCCTTAAGTGTATAACGATGAACAGATCTGCTTGGGAGCTGAATCTTTCTCTCCCTTTCTGAGCTACTCCGGCTCCAAGTCTTACCAACCACCCGAGAAATACTCATGAGGCTGAAAAAACCCGATTTTTTTTTAACATTCTCCACCAGCCTCTTCATAATCCTATAAGAAAGTACGATTAAGAAATATTTGAAGCAAGAAAAGCTCATTTGGCCTAGAGAGTTTCTGGGCGGCGAGAGCTTCTCCTGCTCCTCAACAGCCTGCAATCGGCATTGCTAACGCTCCGGATCCTTCCTTCCTCGCAGGGAAAGCCCTTCACCAAGAAGAGTATTTGTGGTCAGGCTTTAATCCCCCAGCCTTGATAAATGTTTAATTCCTGGGCCTGCCTTCGTATCTGAATATAGACCGGAGGTGCTTCGCATTCTGCCGTATCCGAGTGCTTCTAATGACATTTTGGCTTCTTTCCCAGTTAATTCCAAGTGCCTGAAACCCAAGCATCTCCCCTCTCTCCCTCCCCATCGTGGATGCACATGCGGATATTTGACTGATAATATACGAAGCCAGAATATGTGGTTTTAAAACAAGTCTCTGCAGCAGAGACTCAAGAAGGGAGAAGAAGGGGAAAATATGCCTTGAAATATTACAGAGTAGGAGCTGTCAAGTTGAAAAAGCTTCTACAAGGTTTTCAATGCCATAACTGTGTTATTTAGCTGGGGATGCGGATTTTCAGACACATCAACAGGAAAAAAGGGGTTTCAGGAGGGGGAAAAAAAAAAAGAGAGAGGCGGCCTGTCTTATTTGCAGCTCTCCTTTGTTGGAAAGCAATTACAGCCTTACTCAATTTATGACCCAGAATGCACCCTAATCTACTTGTAAATGCGTCTTATTCACCACACAGCACTTTCAGATACAGCCAGGGTAAATAAACGGGAGATTGTTCCTACCTACATTGCGGCACAACTGTTAATTGTAACGCCCCATGAAACTTAATTATGCAAAGCAGAGTGGCGACACTGCAGCCATTAATGAGATGTTTGATTCAAGAATAATTTGTTGTTTGGAGCCTCGGACTTGTTTTGCCTGTCCCTTCCACTGTGCTGCACTAATTCTCAATTCGTGCTTATTTTAATAGCGCGGCAGCGGGGCACAAAATGGCTCGGCTGAGGCAGCAGTGGGAGAGCTCCTGGTTGGAATCCTATGTTCCAAGTGTGCAGCAAGGCCCCACCATATGGGTTTCCTTCACTTCAACAAATTCAGCGGGAAGCCAGTGACGGGACACAAAACATTCCGCAGGTAAAAACGCTGGGAATGCTACCGAGCCCTTTTAGACAAAGGAGTGGCTAAAAAGAGAAAGAGTCAGCTTTGTTAGACCCCCCAGAACCTCCCAAAGCCATGCTGGGATGGACACGGGTGTGGATCCTGTTCTCCACACACACAGAACACCCACGGCATTGCTTCCAGCTCCTTTGCAATGGCTGGATCTGAGCAACGCTTTGGGCTGAGCCATCGTGTTGCCTGCCTGGAAGTAATATTTTAGAAACCACAAATAGAAGTCAAGAGGAGGATGAAGAGACAAAGAAAAAGCTGACTTGGAACAAGAAGTTGTAGTACACCCACTGATAAGGTAGGTGATAGATAGAGCTACAAGATGTTGCGTGGAGACTCTCCTCGCTGCTCTAAGAGACTTTCTCCCTAAATCGGGAAAGGAGATTGGTAGTCAGACCAAAGTCTATTATTTAAGCCTCTGGTTATTGATAGAAACACACTATCTTTTTAAATTTACAATCAAGCAAGCAATTCACTCTCACCCATTTACAACAGCACAAGATGTTTTCTCATATCCACCCTGGAGATACCAGAGTCTGTTCTTCTCTCGGTTCTCTCCCAGGCTCCGACTGCAGAAATCCCTCTGCTACCATCATCTCTGAGCTTTCCCCTCGTTTTTCTTCCTGGTGACACGCTCTGCTCCTAACTCAGGCCGAGCACTGACCCACTTCTCCAGTTGGCTCCATTAATACCTGTGATTAGTAGGCCTTGGAGCCAACAGCCACCACCAGCCCATGAATCACCGGGATTTCTTCCCTTGCGCGGCACCAGCAAAAGGAAGGAGCCAGGGTACTTTATCTCTGATATATCTGCTGGTGATAGGAAAGACATTGTTGGTCTACTGTAGCTGTCTATTTTTTTCTTATAAATGTGACTCTTAAAATAGCAAGTCACAAAGAGAGCTTTAGACATATCGGAGGCCCTTGGGAGCGGGGCCCTCATGACTGCGCACGGTATTGATGGCAACGAGATAAAGAGGGACCCGGCACACACCGAGTCCCGCCGACGCCTCTAATAAGATCACGACAGATGACAAGGCACTCAACTGTGCCCCAGCAAGGTCATTACTGAGCATTAATAACGGAACCTTATTAGGAACAGATCACTCAGTGGTAGGGCCTTTCCCACCTTCACTGCTAAGAAAGCCACAGCGCCCCAGGCCCCGGAACAGCAGGGTTTGGGTTTTGCTGCCACCCATCCAGGCTAAATATGGCCAGAGGAGTCAAGCTGCCCCATGGAAAACCCCTGGGGCAAGTGTGTCTTCCTAAGAAACGCTCATCATAGAACCATTCAGGTTGGAAAAGACCTCTGAGATCACTGAGTCCAGCTGCTACCCCAGCACTGCAAGGACCACCACTAAATCACGTCCCCAAGCGCCACATCCACGTCTCTTAAATCCCCCCAGGGATGGGACTCCACCACCACCCTGGGCAGCCTGTTCTATGCTTGACAGCCCTTTTAGTGAAGACATCTTCCCTAATACCCAATCTAAACCTCCTCTCAAGGCCATCTACTTTTGCTCTGCCATTTGTTAGCTGGAAAAAGAGATCCACCCCCACCTGGCTCCAACCTTGGGTAGTTGTTGAGAGTGAGGAGGTTTCCCCTGAGCCTCCCCAGCTCCCTCAGCCACTCCTCATAGGACTTGTGTTCCAGACCCTTCCCCACCTCTGTTGTTCTTCTTTGGATAAACTCCAGCACTTCATGCCTTACTAAATGTCTTTGTATCTTACTTGAAGGTCATGACCAGCTACGTGCATCAAAACAACTTTTAACATTCTCCTTTCCCCTTGCCTTGTGTGACCCCCTTGCAGTCCAAACCAGCTTTTCCTGTGAGGATACTCCTACCAAAGCAGCAGCCAGCCCTGCTCTCCTCTGCCACAGCATCCAGCAGCTGTTCTCTCCCTTTTCATCTTACACAGAGGAGAAGGTTCAGGTTTGTCTGATCCTCCATGAATTGCCCTTTTTCCAATGTATTTTGGAGTCCAAGCCAGGGAGAACTGGCACCACCAGAAATCTGACCCTGGCTCTGCTGAAACTCTGAGTGAAATTATGCCAAGCCCACTGAATGGGTTTTGACTTCTACAAATATAAAAACCATGCCTGGAGAAGGGCGAGATTTTTTTTCAAACCATTTAGGCTTTTTTTTCCCCTACTGTCTGATATTTCATTTTGGGTGTTACTTTGATTTTATAGAAAAAATCAAAACCAATCTGACCCCAATTGTCCAGAAGTACTAAGAAAAAAAAAAAATATCTGATATTCACAGAGCTGTGGTCCTATTGCCCTAATGCTCACCTTCTCTCATTCTGTAATTTCCTCCTTCGTAACACGGTGACTGGAGCTGAGTGCAGCGTCTCAGACGTGCACTCAGCGAGGGCTGAGATATTATTGTTGATTTATGGGGGCTGGCTCTGCTTAGGGAGCGGTGATTTACTTCAGTGTGTTTTCACAACGCTGCCATCTCTTTGGAGACAGATCTCACCCTCAGCTTCCCCACATCCAAGCACCTGGTGCTGAGCACTCGGTCACAGATTGCTGAGACATTTCCCCATCTTTCCTCCTCTCTCCAGCTTTGTTTCCAGGAAGGTCATTACCATGTTTTTGCTTCCCTAGGGTTTAACAGCCCAATTAGGGGAGACAGCAACACTTCAGTAGGTGCTGGCCAGAGCATGGCCTTCTCCCTGGAAACCAATTCTCCCTCAGACTTAAACACGGACCCAGTTCTATGCCTCACTTATCTTCACAATGGAACGGGTCAGGAATTATTCTTCCCAGCCTTATCTGCTATTCAGCTCTGCCTTTTGTTGGTCTCCTTCTCTTGATACTGTGAAAGAAGCAGACCTTGCACACAGAGGTTTCCCAAAAGTACTTATTTTCCTCCTGTTGGAGCAGGCAAACCCTGCACCCAAAATCCAGCCAAGCAACGATGCTAAGGTGAAGCACGCTGCTCCCTGGGTTGTTTTTCCAAGGAGAACTGTGTCTGCAAAACACTCCTGGGAGACAGGAAGAGGAATGGGAACAATGCTACAGCAGAACCCGGCCATAAATACCTGTTAAAGGGGCCTGTTACGGCTTTGCCTTCTGCAGTGGTTTTATACATACACAGATCAGTAAATACTGTAATAGAGGCAGTACAACACCTTTTGCTGTTATTTTGCAAGCGCAGATACATCAGTGCAGCATCAGGCTCTTAAAAATGCTCAGGAAAAGCTGCTCAGGAGAAGCTGCTGGTGCCATTACCCAGCACCCACACACCAGAACACACGAGCACTCCTCAGACTCACATTTCTGCTGCAAAAGAGGGGAATCAAGACACTTTCAACAGCAGAGCTCGGGACTAAGTCTCCTATGGAGCAAGTCCCAACACCCCACTGGGAGACAGGAATCACGATCACCTCTTTGTTTCCCATCTCCCTTTTCATCCTCCCTTTGCCTCCATTTCCCCCGCTGCAGGAAACCTTGAACGCCGGCTCCCTACCAGAGGTATTGAGAAGCTGAACAACTGAGCAGCGTTGTGAGAGCCTTTGAAGGAGCTGCACAATGTGGGAACAGTGGTTCACGCCGAACAATAACGTGTCCTCGCTCGCGGTGCGGCCCCTGCGATGACTGTCCTCAGCACAACTGTCAACTCCACTCCCGGTGAAGGATCTTTATTATTAGAGATGAGCTAAGAAGCAGGGTGAATGCAGCTTGATTTTGCAGCTCCAGCACTTAGGGGAAAGAACAAATCGTGTAAATCCGTAATCGGAACCATGGAGTAAGAATAAACGCGGAATTCCATCAGGTGACATCTTGCTTTAGGTCCATGTTTTCCCTTGCTGCTTCCCACATTTCTCCCGTGTAAGAAGCACCAGCTCCTCTCCCCTCCCATAGCCCTTACCCTGTAATTTCTACTGTTTATATCCCCAAACATTCCCACATTCATTGTAAACTCCAACACTCTCTCTTAAGCCGTTTCAGGCAGTTCCTCTGCGATGCTCAGAAGTATAAAATCTTTCAGTGATGGTTGCAAAAGGCGAACTCAAATGACAGGTTGATTTAGTGCAGCTCTTACTAACAGCTTGCAGAAATTAGAAGTAAATAGGAGGTCAAACAGCTCGCAAGCAATTTGACACTGGCAATTGCAGCTTAGTTAGGCTCCTCTGGTAATAAAGAACCACCGTGTCTTTCCTTTACCTCGGTGCTCGGCAATAGAAAGGTCATTACCAGCTAAAGATACTGCAAGAATAACACTTTAAACCTTTATTATTTTTAACAAGACACGGGTATTTAAAATAGAGCCTGTGCAATACGCTGGTGGCACGCTACAATGACTGGAAATGGCTCAAAATAATAATAAAAAAACCAAGCAAAATTGGAACCACAATATGTAACCATCCATGGTTCTTAAAGCTGTGTCAGTCAGTTAAGCAAAAACTATGCCTGGGCATAAGTGAGCATGAAATTCAATATAAACATCCTGAACGTGGTAGAGAAACAGATGAAATATGTACACAAAATGCTAAAGTAAAATATGCAATGAGCTTTGTATAAATAAACAATAAAGAAATAAGAAGATTAAAAAAAAGCTGTCTTTATGATATATAGGATTGCTGGGAATGAACCCATTCTGCAATTGTCTGACTTCAGATACTTTGGGGATGTTGATTATGCTTTTAATGCTCTTTCATCAAAAATAGAGGTAATTAGGGACAGAATAATTCCAGTAAATGTCAACTGCCTAAGACTTGAGAAAACTCAGAAGAAGCGAAGTCATACACAAATGTTTTGAAGTGAGTAATAAATGAATTATGGGCTCTAAACAATTATTGTTTGAAGTATCCCTAAGGTAAACTAACCAGATGTCCTGGGTGAAGAGGGTGAGAAATTGCCTTGACAGGCCACTAATTCCTTCACTGCAGATCCCTTCTGTGAAGTGGGGAATAACAAATAAGTAAAAATAAATAAATAAACAAATGAAAGCAAACACAAGAGGCACAACATGGCTTAAAAAGCCAGAGAAGGCCAGTGCAGTTATTACAAAAAACTGCAGCCCTAAAAACATTTATGAAAGTTCCTATTTGAACTTCAATACCTGTTTCAAACGGGAAAAGCACATCCCTGGATTTTCAGCCCCCCACTGCAAAGCACCCAGCTCTCCCAAGTCCCTCATTTAGAGCTGCGTGGCCCCAAAACAGTGACAGCATCACCAAGCCCAACTTTGTTCCCGAGTTCCCCGCACCTCAGTTTCCCATCTCTAATGGGAATAATAACACAGACCCATTTCCCGAGCTGGAGCGTTGCAGAAGCACTTAGATGCCATGGAAACGGGCGACATTCCACCACCCACGCTCCCCCATGCCGGCTCCGTTATTCAGCAGAAATGCAGATGGACCGGCAGCTGGGCCAGAGGAAACCTCCTCCTCCTCCTGGGTGAAGGACGGGCAACATTTGGCAAACCTCTGCTCCCAACTCGGTTTTACGAGCACCGGGGTGTCAGCAGCCACTGTCTGGGTTTTGTCTCCTGGAAACATCCCCAGTCCATGCCATCCCACCAGGACACATCACTGAACGCCACCTGCGGGCTCACCTCTAGATACTCTTCTCTGCTGGGACACAAAATCCTGCATGCAGGTGCAAGGGAGCACATCCCCAAGGTGCAAAGGACTCCTACATTGCACAGAGGTGCTAAAAACCCCAGGCAGGATGACCAAAGTGGCTGTGGAACAAAGATGTTCCTCTCCTGGATGCTGAGTCCAACCCCAGCCGTGTACAGTCTCCTCCACCGCCCTCCTCTAGCAGGGAGAGGGGACTGACCTGTAACTCATCCCCAAGCTTCAAGAAACTCATGATTATGCCAAGCTATCAATTTCCCAAACACATCTCAGCTGGCCACACCACAGGTAATCAGAGCCCACAGCCACGAGTGATTCAGGAGGGTCAGCAATGAGCCACAGCGCGGGATCCAGGCGTGCCCTGGGAAATGATGGGACCGTGTGGGTCACGCTGGTTCATCTGCACATGATTGGCTTAATCAGAGATAAGAATGACAATAGAGCAGAAATTTGAGCTGCAGACCAGGTCACCGCTGGCCAGCTTGGTAGGAGACAAAGAAAATCAGAAATGTCAGTAGCAGGTCTATAATAATTGCATAACAATTTCAGATAATTTTACAGCAGAATTCTTCCCTGGCTTCCTACTCTGTGCAAATCCCAAATCAAGGCTGAACTGAGGCGTTCAAAAGCTTGAAGATTTTGACAATGCAGAAGAAACCCTGTGAGGAACACCCTCACACTGATCTCCACTAGGATGGAGGGACAGGGCCACCAAGAGCTAGAGGCAACCTGAGAAAAGCTGAAACACCTCCCTGGCTAGCAAAGGACATGGCTCCACACCACTTTTGTCATCTTTCCCTGTTCAGCAGACAAGCTCCTTGGTCACTGCAGAGGACCAGGGCCACGGAGAGCAATTCTGAGCCGTCTCTGCCTGCAACCTGTATTTGTTGCTCCCTTGAGTGGCTGCCTCAGACAGGCTTTGCTGTATTTTAGACCAGACATTACCCAGCAGGCAGTGAAAACTGGCTACTCATTAACTTTGCTGAGATGGGAGCAGCTCCCATAAAAGCCACTGAAACCACTCCAGCATTCGGGGTGTGTGTCATTTAGCTGTGATGTGTCCCTCTTGCTGTTTGGCTTTTCCCTTTCCCTTCAGTTTTATTTTTACGTGGTGACATTTGGAAGAGAAAGCCATTGAAAGAGGCAATATTGGACGCTCAATTCCTGGCTCCCTCGCTGTCACTTAGCAGAAAACATTCAGAAATTTAATATTTGATCTTCCACCTCCTCTTTGATCACCTTTTTGTGCCTCTACCACTCCAAGGACAAAGTGGCTTAATAAATTGGAGAAATGGGCTGAGGAGGTTGCTCTGAGAGGGATTTAAAGCAAAGGCACAAATCAGATGTACAAATTACTCGCTAGCCAAGATTTTGGCAGAGATGTTGAGAGATTTGTGTACTTGGTGCTATTTCAGGCCAAATTTCCCAGAGAGGGGCTCTGGCTGGTTAACAGAGAGTTAAACAAGCCTTAATAAAGGCAAATAATTAACAGGTAATGGATTGCTGAATATTCAGCCGATGAGGCAGCGCTCAGCTCATGTCCGTAGCTACCAGCAGCATCATCCACTGATGGATTTATCCCAATCTACCACTAATATCTGCAATATGCTTCTAACATCTGCTAACCACTTATTAACTCTATACAGACTCCCGAAGAGCTATCAATAACTCTTACTTTAATAAGAAGGGTGACCCCGTAGCCAGCATCAGGACAGAAATGTCATTCAATCAGCTTTTCTGGCTGGGCTGCTTTCCTTTGCCAGAAATCTCCTGGGAGCATCAGGCAGGACAGAGCAGAGCTGTTCAAGGTCAAAGAGTCCTCAACCACCTTTGTCCTTGGGACTGCAGAGCCCCGGCCCCAAACTTCAAGGCAGTGCCATACATCAGGCTGCATATCCTTCCTTTGAGCTCCTCAGTGGCCACTACACAGTTGATATTCACCTTTCAACCATAAAAAAAAGTGTTCATGATGAGATCAAGCGCAGTGACCTCATTCTGCGTGCACCAGCTTCCCATGTTAAGAGCAGATACTTTACCCTTTGCAGATGGGAGGTGAAAAGCGTGTGTTGAGGGGAGGCACCACAGTGAGAGCCGTGGGGAAGGACGACACAGAAGTCACGTTTCCTTTGCCTGAAGGAAGCATCCTCCTTCTCCACAGCCGGCTCAGGTGCATGGGGAGTGCTCCCAGGGAGGAGGACACCGGGCAGAACCCTGCTGCCTTCTCCTCACCCTCACAGATGGTCCCTGGGGGTGCCAGCATGTCCCCAAGCCCTAACGTTACGCGTCACAATGTGCTAACATTCCACGGAGCTGCCCTTGCACACCTGCAGGACACTCCCCACTGTACAGATGGGGAAACTGAGGCAGGCTGGGTCACAGCAGATGGGCTTCTGCTGCCTTCGGTGCTGCTTCCAGCTCATCTCCAAGGTCAGTGTGCCAGCAGCACTCACACATCCTGCAGGGATGGAATTCACAAGCCAAAGCCCAATTCCTCCACCAACCTGAGTCACAGGCAATCTGCAAGCCAATGGATTTGGGCTCCAGCAAAAGTTTGAGTCCCAAACTAACACAACTGCGCCCCGTTCTGTCCAAAGGGGACCCTATGCCAGCTTATGGAGAAAACGCCCCATTTGCCCATAGCTACTCCTTCCAAAATAAACAGGTTTATGGTCACGCCACCGTTCCATCAGTCCAAGGCTCTCATGGAAAAACCCAGCCTGCGCCGCGGCCAGCACCACCACCCCGCACTCCACAGACCGGCTGCGGATCTGTCGCCGTTTCAAGAGCCACTTTCTGCATCTCAACCGTCCAGCGCAACTCTGCCAACCTCTACCACCTGTTCTGCTTTGGCCTCCACCACCACAGCCCTCGGCCGTCAGAAAAGGCGCTGGCATGGCGGGGATCCTTGCGGGCTTTGCAGCTCCGCGGCAGCGCCGGCGGGCACGCCTGGCTGGGTGCGGCTGCATCCCACACCGCTGCGCCGGGTAATGGCCATTGCGGCACCAAATTAACGGTGCATCTGCTCCTCGCTGCAGACGCCGCCGAGAGTGGGCTGTAATTTCGTCTCCGATCCCCCAAATAATGTTTGTTGTCGTGCTGTAATCTTGGCAATCAATGTAACAGCTGAACAGATCGTTTCGGCTGAAATATTTGCTAAACATGCGAAGACCTTGAAACCACACCTCAGCGTGTGCGCATTGTGTGCGGAATTACACACCGAACTAAATAAGGACTGGGCGGGGGGAGACGTGAGGAGAGCTGCCAGCCAATTAAAACACAAAAACAATGAGGAGAAATAACAAAACCAAACCCTTGTGTGTTTATCTGCAGCACCTTACACCAGCAACACCTTATTTCCTGTGGACCAGGCAAAACAAAGCTTCAAGCAGTCTTTGGAGCACTCTGCCGTCCAAGATGGATCAACTGAAATGTGTATGCAAGACTCTCAGAAGTGGAATTTAATGGTCACAAAAATCAATTGGCCAAACCAGCTGCACGCATATTAACCTCCTGATGTCCCTCTCACTGAGTGCTGCCTTCGCTCAGCCAGCTATAAATAGGCTAAGCCACAAAATGTTTTTATTTAGGGAATTTAGCAAGAGCTGCTTTTTGATTTCTGTGTTTAACCTGCTTGAAATGCCAGCCTGGGAAATGCAAGCAGCAGATTAGTGAAGACAAAGCCACAGGTGACCAGGTTACACTCATGGCCACACTATCAACCACCTGCACGTCCTTCTGCAAGTCAGGGTACTGTGATATTTCCCTTTTTCCTCTTCAAGAGCTGTGTTTATTTTGAAACCAGCTTTCTGAAAGAAAGAATCTAACTTGGATACAACAGCTGGGCTGCAGGACCCCAACTGGGGCTGGGGTCCCCAGGCATTAACTTAACATTTACCTGAAATAGCACAAGGTCTCTGGGGACAAGAAAGAAAAGCTGCTCCTTTTTTGGGCAAACTCTCGTGCTTCCAAGGTTTTGATTTCTTCCAGCGCTGTAAAGCATTTGTATAAATTAGTGCAGACATCTGAGATACATCAAATTTGACAGGCCTGGGGCAAGTTCAAACTTCTGATCACAACATCCATCACAAGCACTGAGCTATTTATCAACAATTGATCAACACAAAGAGGGAGAACAAAACCTTTCACTTCAGCAATTGATACCTAAGGACTGACAAGAGCAGGTCCACCACCTCCTCCTCAAGACTGCAGATTGCTTAGTTGACCCCCAAGACTTCACTCCATTAAAGCACCTCACCAAATGTGGATCTTCAGGAGACCCGACACCACAGAAAGAAAAAAAACATCTCATGGACCTGCTCAAGCTCCACCTTTGACCCTGTAATTCAATCATGCAAAGCCCCTGATGACCTCCGTACAAGAAGCAGCTGGAAGAGGTTGGAAGACCAGAGATGTTACTGATGGAAACAGGGTCTGGGATTCTGGACAGGAGGGGTCACTCTCTGCTCTGCCACAGCCTCCCACGGTGGCCTGACACATCACCCAGGCTCCCTGGTCTCGTCCCCAGTCGGGTTGGGATCTCCTTTAGGGGAAAGAAAGCACATTTGCAAGCCTGGGGTGCCAAGATACGACAGCAAAATGGGCGAAATCCTTTCAGTGAGACCCAAGCAGCCTTTTAATCCTCCAAGCAGCAGATCACAGCTGCTGAATCACAGCACTCTTGACTGGGATTCAAAAGGGAGGATTTGGGGTCACTGGGCACCTCCATGGCGATGTGTCAGGCTCAATTCCTTGGCTGTGACGTCCCGTCCATTTCTAAACATCTCATTCAGTGTGGTTTCAACCATCTGCACCGCACAGGGACTTGTCTCCTGCCTGGGCTGCAAATTTGGCTTGGATAAAACCGGTAGGAGCCAAGGAGTGAAGCCAAGGGGACAATGGCCTGGAGCCAGGAGAGCCACACCAGCACAAGCAGCACCTCCACGGTGCCGTTATCCCAGGGACCGGGAGCTTCCCTCCCCAGAGGAGGCCAAGGGAAACACTTTGCACGTCTTTATCACGCCACAGCCTCTAATCCGGCAGCGGGAGCCAACCTGGCTTGCCCAGATCCCTCACGGAGACACGAGCCTGCCAACCTGCCGAGGAGCAAACGGCTGCCAGCGCTCCCAGCCTTGGCAGCTCTCCCAAGGTGGAGAAGCAATGGGCTTTCCCTGGAGGCACCGGGCAGACAAAGGAAGCTCCGTGCTTCCGACAAGGCGTGCGCGGCCCTTGCCAGGGGGACACGTGTCCCCAGCAATTCCCCGCTGGGGCACAAGACTCCAAGGGAGCTGGGACACAACCTCGTCGCAGCAAAGCTCATGGAAGCCACGTGTGCCAACCATGGAAAGAAAAACATTGTTTTCTTAAAAAAAAAAAAAATAATAATTTAACCATTTTCCACACATTTGCTGATTACTCATCAGCTTTTCTAATGAAGGTGCTGTGCCGGGCACTGGGAAACGGAAGGATTTTCTGCTAAAATCAAACAGGGAGTAAATGCGGCGTTTACCAAGGGATAGGCAGCTTCAAAGCTTTCCCTTCCACTTAGGTTTTAAGCATTCCTACAAAAGAACATTGATTTTGGGTTAAATTGACTGATTTTATTCATAGCTGGTTCGTATGGTGTATTCAAAAGACAAATTGTACCAGACTGCAAGCTATGGATCAGCTCTGATAATTCAGAGTCCTCTTTCCTCCTCTTTTTTTTTTTCTTTTTTTTTTTTTTCCTAAATATTTTCCATGCTTATAATTTGCTATTATTTGGCCCCTGCCTGGACAGAAAAGGCATTTTCACAGTATGGGAGCCTCTCTTTGAAGGGAGGGTATTATATTTTAATGCCAATTACAAGAGAAGTAAGAATCAGACATCCCTGCAACCCTTTAGAGCTCCTGCATAGCAAATGGCCTATTTGGGGAGGGGATGTGTGTTTTGTTCAGAGACATTATATTTATGCAGAGAGTTTATTGACTCCAATTTAGTTGAAATATATAATAAACATGTGTATCAAGCACTAAACACTTGTGACAAAGATCAGCTCTAATCCCTCAGGTGCACTGCTGTAGCTGTTAAGAGAAGTGCTGTATGAATACTCCTTAAAAATATCACACGCCAGGAATATTTAAGGCTATTGCACATCAGGCAGAAGGCAGCAAGTCAGGGAGACGCTGCCAGGTGCCTTTGGACACACAGGAGGGAGCATCAGCTCCTGCCACCCCAGCACAGATCATCACAAAGGTCCCAAAACATCCTCTCAGGCTGACTTCTGTCGCCCTGGTTTTTCTACTGTTCTGTGTTTTTACTTTTGTAGTAGAAGTTCTCATGCATTTTCTATAAACATAGCTCTTGTTTTTCTAACCGGCCTAGAATGTTCCAGATGTCGCAGTGTCGGACATGAACACCCAGATTCAAACAGCAGGTCAGGACCACTGAGCAGAGCGAAGGACTCTGCCCACCTTTATTCTCACCTTTTTATACCTCTCTTTAAACATCCACACATTGGTAGATGAGGTTAACACCTCTGCCATTTTACAGGATAGGAACATAGTCTGTCATCTTTCTCCACCTTGGAGAAAGGAATGAACAACAATCCAGAAGTTCAGAAAACATTCTAGGCTGGTTAGAAAAACAAGAGCTATGTTTATAGAAAATGCATGAGAACTTCTACTACAAAAGTAAAAACACAGAACAGTAGAGAAACCAGGGCGACAGACTTCAGCACATCCCTCCTCACACACAGCTGGCCAGCTGCAAACAGCTGGATGCAAACCAAAGCAACCTGATATCAGCAAGTCACGGTGTGAGGCTGGGCAGCTCAACCACTGCCACTCCGTTTCCCCATGGAAAAGGGTGATGCTAAAAGCCACTGGTGAGAGGAATTCAAGGGGGAATTGTTTGCAAAATGCATACGAGGCATTAAGACATCAGCTGCTAAATTAACATCTACATCCTCACTCCTGGCATCATTGGAAAAGCCCTCCCAGACCATCGAGCCCAACCTGTGCCCCATTCCCACCTTGTCGCCAGCCCAGAGCCCTGGGTGCCACATCCAGGCATTCCTTGGACACCCCCAGGGATGGGGACTCCAAACCTCCCTGGGCAGCCCCTGCCAATGCCTGACCCCCTTTCCTTGGAGAAATTCTTCCTGATGTCCACCCTGAGCCTCCCCTGGCACAGTTTAAGGCCATCTACTCTTGTCCTGTCCCTGTTCCCTGGGAGCAGAGCCAGACCCCCCTGGCTGCCCCCTCCTGTCAGGGAGTTGTGAAGAGCCAGAAAGTCCTCCTAGAACCCTCTTTTCTCCAGGCTGAGCCCTCCCAGTTCCCTCAGCCGCTCCTTACAGGATCTCCAGACCCTTCCCTACTAACTTTGGTTCCATTCCGCATTTCCTTGCAGCAGCAACACAAACCTAAAAAGGCAAAATCCTTCCATCTCCATATCATGAAAGGCTGCAAGACTCATTTTCTTAACTAGGAGGAAGAGAAACCTAAACTATCAAAAATCTTTCTCTAGAAACCAAAAGTTTGGTGACTCCAAACCATTCTTGGATTGAACTCACTGGATTGGTTCAGAAAGGGGAAGAACTGAACAACTTCAAAAGATGCTGGAACACAAAAACATGCAGAGCATTCGGTTCAAAGGCCATCACAGAGTTTCCTTCTGTTTTATTCAAACTCTCTGGGAATATATTTAAATAAATGAAATCTAAACAAAACAGTGGCGTTTGCGGCAGTGGGGCTGAGCTTTCCACCCCACCTTTTTTTTTTCTTAAAGAACTTTTGCCATCCAGCAAATGAGCAGAAAAATGTGTTATTCACTGAGCTCTACTCAATGTGTTGAATAAAATAAATAAATAAATAAATAAAAGCAGCACAAGTGCAGCAATCTGAAGAGATAATGAGAGCCTGGTGGTGATGAACTCGAGGGATGCAGGACAAACCACCACTGAGAACTGTGCAGGGACCAGGACTCGGTGTGGTGCCATACACATGCTCCCCAACGGGTGCTGAGGAATTAGGGATGGCTCCTGAAGCTGTGGACACTCCAGAGCATTATTTCCAATGAGCCTGTCCATGTCACACCCCGAATGTGGAGGAAAAGAGGGGGAAGAGGGCACAGAGCATGAGGTCAGGAGTGCTGTTCCTTTAGCTGGATTTTGTACTGATATGGAATTACTGAAGTAAATACCTTAACCCCCCCCAGACATCCCAAATGTCTCTCCATTTCAAGTACAATTAGGTTCTCAGCAGTCAAACACTACAATCACCTACCACACACAAGAGCTACAACCCTTGAAGAGGAGATGGGATTTGGACCAACCTAGGACCATCCCTTTCTTTTTTCCCCTTTAAGTCCAACCCCCGAGTCCAGCATCCTCTCTTCCCCAACAGCCAAAATCCCACCACTTTTTGCCACATCCTGCCACCTGCTCTCTCAGTTTGCAGCCTGGGATGCCAGGCACGTCTGAAAAGCTCCTCTGTTATCACTTCAGGGCATCCGATGCTGCTAATTGATACACCGTGATACTCTCATTTACTCAGCAGCAACCTGGAGCGTTGATAATTGATGGATTGGTTTGCCTTTGATGATCTGCAAAATTAAAAGCCCCAACTCTGCAAGATGCTGAGGATCCCACATGAGAGCCTGCAAACTCTCGAGCCCCCACTGCAGCCGTGCAGAAAGGAAAGGCACTCAGGACCAGGCAGGGTTGGACCTTAATTCAACAGCCCCCATGACTTTGTGGAGCTGTATCTCTTAACATGGATTTAATTCTGGGTTTATATTTTATTATTGTCAAATGAAATGAAATTAGGAGGAAGGAGATGCTGGTCCTCCAGGGAGTATCAGTATTTCCAGTCCCAGAGAGCTTTAACTTCTGGCAGAGGGCAAATAAACAATAAATGTCAATAAGACATCTATTTTCTGTTCTTTTTTCATTAAAAAATGCTTGCTGCAAAAACCCACAGAGCCAAGGGGACTGCAGCCATGGAGCTGTGCTCTCCTACCCAGTTTCATGATGCTTTTCTGAGAGGAGGTGCTTTATTCCAGCCCAGCTTTCCTAGGATACATCTTGGAGAACATCAAGTGCCGCGCACGGCAAGCTGTGCCACAAACCAGTTGCTGAGTGTTTTTTTCCCAGCACGTTCAGCAAACTGCATGGCTGGTTACGGAGAAGGGGGGGATGTCTGGCCAGGCTGACATTAATCAAAACAGGATTTCTCGGATGAGTTTTACAGATTTCTGACCCAGCATCGCACAGCACATTCACGAGGTCAAGGAGACGTATGCTTGAAGGATGGCAGTTGCGTGGCTCCTCTCAGGCTCTAAGTCAGTCAATCCATACTTTCCCTCAATATACTTTTGCTTCCTCAGAACGACTCCCCCACTTGCAAGTGATGATTAACGCTCTAATCTTGGCATAATTACTCCTGCCTCTCAAACCACACCAAAAAAAGAAAGAGAGAAAGGGGAGGAGCACCGAGGAGTCGATGTCCCACTGTCACGCCACCGTTCCAGCGCCAGCTGTCCACGAGACAAGTCACGACAGCGGCGCTGTCCACCTGCCTGGGAACAATGTCACAGGCACTGAGGAGGACACTGGCCATCTGCATATATTCCCCTCATTACTGTCTCTCCAGCTCAAGGCACCGTGGCTTATCAGGTTTTAAGACACAGCAAGGTCATTGCGACCAAAGTTCTCCCGTTCACTTCCCAGAATTTGTTCTGGTTATTCCTATCTGGATACTCATATTATTGCCATTAAATTATGGTAATTTAAGCATCCTGCGTTCTGGGCAAAGCAGACAGAGATACCCAAGTCAGGATTCCTGCCAGAAACACGGGCTGGCTGCACCTCCTGAGTATCTCTTAATTATCTCTTTCTCTTTCTGGTGGGGAAAGGTCTGAGCTCAGGTGAGTGCTCCCTGCTCTCTTCTATTTGATTCAATTCTCCGGCTCATGAAATATGCTCCCGCTTCCTTCGAAGGACAAATGAAATGAAACGGCTTCTTGGAAGGAGACAAACGACAGAGGATACGGGTGAAGACATAATTCAAGAGACTTTGGGAAAGTCAGATGGTGATTTTAAAAGGTACTCAAGGAATTAATCCAGGAATGAAAGAAACAGAGAAGGAAGTCAATTAATCCACTGCAGCACTGCGTGGACCTCTGACTGGAAGTCAGCTGCAAGGAGTGCCCAGGGAGGCTGAAAGGCACTACAGACACTGCATTTTTAAAAAAAGGGCCTGAAAGGTGATTTTTCATGCACAGAGTGAGGATGTGGAGCTGGAACAGCACTAAGGAGGTGGGCAAGAGCAAGGGCCACCAGGATTCACCTCTTCTCCTCCCTCTGGTGAGCCCCACCTTGGTTTTGAAGCTTTGGACCACCACAATGTGCACCCACCCAACAGCAACCACAAAGGACTGCGATATCTTCAAGGACAGACAAAGCAGGAAAAAGGGATCTTTAGGAGGTAGGAAAGGACAGCTGGGCACTGAGCAGCACAGGTGATGCAGGGCTGACAGAGGAAGTCAGAAGGAATTTGGCAGAGAGGTGAGCAGACAGATGGAGTGTCCTCAGGGCAGCCAGGAGCAGCCTCCACCCACTGAAAAGTCCTCCACAAGAATTAAGACCATCACTGGGGGAAGGAAAAAGCAACACCTGGGATCAACACTGGCCAACTTTCGTCCCTTGAGACCTCTGGAGATACTGGGCTGTCCCTGGAGCCAGAACTGGGTCATCTCCAACAGCACAGAGCAGCAGCCAAACACAGAATCCCAGGATGGTTTGGGTTGGGAGGGACCTTGGAGATCACCTTGTTCCGATCCCCCTGCCATGGGCAGGGACAGCTTCCACCAGAAGGAACAATTCCAGGGATGGGGCAGCCACAGCTTCTCTGGGCACATTCTAGTGGATACCACTTTAACCACCCTCTGTTTTTCCTTTGAGGTTCTCCAGAGCCCCAGCAGGGACCAGAGGACGTCTCTCTAAAGCGCCGATGAAGCCGGAGGTAATTAAATACGAGGGGCCTCCCATTGTCAGCGTTGTGCCACTGTTTTGGCAGCCAGCTCCAGCAGAGCAGAAGAGGGAAGATTTGATTTTAATCACACAGATTTCAGGTTTTATTTTGCTCATTAAAATTTCTGATAAGGATTTAGTCTGACATTATGCAGTATTTTGGAAGAGGATGCGTGGCGGTGGGGGGGATTGAAGCAAGCCACGTTTCCTTGAGATGAGAAGATCATTCTGCCTCCCCAGGACAGACACAAGGATATGAGCAGGTGTTATTTCAAAGGGAAGGGATTTGGGGGGAAGAGGGGAGCAGGAGGGACTCATCTACACCAAATCAACGATCTAAGCCTTGGATTATGGAGAAAAAAGGTCCAAAGCCTGAGATCACAGAGCCTATTTCAGAGCTGCCTCCCGGAAGCCACAGATCGGTTACTCTCCTAATGCCTTTTCAGGCCCCATCAGAGGGAAGGCAACATTTTACCAGAACAGAACCAGAGATTTCCAGAGCCTCCCCACATCCCTCCAGAAATTGCTCCAGAGCAGGCTGGCACTCCCCACTCAGCTGTGTCTTGGCAAGGGGAAAAATGATGAAGCACGGGAAATGGAATCGTCACCATTTCCCTGCTTTCGGGAGCACCATCAAACACTTGGGTGGAGAGGAAGGGTGACAGCTTGGACAGGGGAGGGAGCAATTCTCTTGTTTGCTTGTTGATTAGGATCCAGCAACTGCAGGCAATTTGCCTCCTATTTCTTCAGCAGCTTTACACAAATACTACTTCAAGACCTAAGTGTTATTCATCGAGAACAAGAAGTCTGCATGAAGCCAAAGTCACCTGAGCAAGAAACAAATGAGCGAATGTGAGCTTCACCCGGGCCTGCTATTGCCAAGCACTTGGATTTGTCCCCACAAAAGCATTTGGAAACAAGATGGATTTCTTTGTCCCCAGAGGATGTGTTGTTCTTTTAATAAGCCTTAAACCAAGCAAGTTCTGCAGCGTGAGTCGTGCAGAAGATGAGATGAGCTTTTAACTGCAGTTCCCTGGGTGCTCTCAGCCTGTGTACCCACCAGCTACAAGCCAGGCAGGAGATCTGTGAAATGAACAGAAATCTCGGAAACAGATGGAAAAAGAATCTATGAAATACCCAGTAATTCCCACCAAACCAAGGGCAGCCAGAACGACAACAGCAAGAACCACTCAGCCAAGTATTTCCAGCAAATCTGAAGGGCTTGTGCCACCACGAAGGTTCCTGGTGCATTCAAACCAGCACCCAGAGCAAGAAAATTCCTCTGCAAAAGGGGTTTCACTGGGTCAGCACTGCCAACCACCCCACGGAGGCAGCAGCTGGCACCAGACCCCTTCAGAGCCTCCCCTCAACAGTGACTGGGCCTCAGTTGTGTGCAAGGTGCTGCAATTAGGAGGCAAAGAAAATAATGCAAAGGACACCATTCCCGTGTTTTTAACTTCTTCTAATGGAAATCAGTAGCTGGGAATGAGCAGGAACGCACATCCTGAGTGCAGTGAAGTCCTAAGGGCCCAGGAATCCATCCTGGGTGCCAGGAAGGGATTTTATTTGATGTGCCAGCTACAACACACAACTGCCTTGGGTTGGATCCGTCCTTCCCACCATGGTGCTGGCAGCGAGTCCCCAAATCCTCCCCCAGCAGGAGGGAACACCCCAAGCAGCAGCAAAGGGCTCATATTCATCATTCTTTGTAGCTCCATCCATCAGGTGGCCCCTGGGGTGCTTCAAGCCCCTCTGGTACCCATTAAAGGAGTCAGTTCTGAGTTAAAAATCAGTTAAAAGGCTTGGGCTGAGCCCTGCGCTGCCCCTGCAGGCCTGGCACACCGTGGGGGGTAAAACAGGGGGAAAAAGCCATCTGCATCCACGAAGTGCTGAGCAGGACCCCTGAGCCACCTCCCCCAGCAGCGAGGCCACCTCTCCTCAGGTGTTGCAACTCATTTATTAGATCTCTGCTCTCTTTTCTTCTCCACCTTTCACTGTCTTTATTATCTTTTTTTCTTTTCCAACCAAAGGGAAAAGGAAGAAAAGGAAATCTCTCCACCACAATAGCGTGTCAGGCTCCTATCATTTTCAAACCCTCCTCTCCCCTCCCTTTCAACTCTCCTTACTTAGCAGAGAATTTTTCTTCATTAAAATTAAGCCTCATTTCAGGCTCATCTTCTTTTCTCCCTCTCCTGTTCTCCAAATTGAATGAAACGTGATCTCCACCAACCTGGCCTCCCCTCCCTCTCCTCTCGCTTTCAGAACCAAACCTTCCTCACCATAAGAAAAAAAAAAAAAAAATTACCCAACCATCCATCCATCCTCCTCATCCTCTCCTCTTGCTGCTCCGGGAAATCAGCCCCACTGAAGGCGACTGTTTCTGCCAGGAGCTGCACGATTCCCCCCTTCCCTCTCCCCCCACACATCCCACTTTCAGCTCATTCTCTTTAATTGGGAAGTATTTTCTCCCACATAATGGAACGAGACCTTCTCCTCTCATTTTCTCGCCGCCGTTCTTTACCTGCCTTAACAATCCTGCTGCTCCCCTGGAAAGCAGCAGGAAGGGACTGGGGGGACCCTTCCATTAATCCACACCCTGCAAGAGACGCTGAGCGGCTCAGCCCACGCAAGCCTCGGCATCCTCTGGTAGGAAAAGCAGCCAGATGGCTTCAGCAGGACTTTCCCCTCCCCTCCAGGTTTCCAGTAACCTGTGGCACCCCTGGATGGTCAACAACTGCTTCAAAGGCACCTTGGAGATGACACCAGGCACAGTCTGCACATCCCACCTGACCCTAGACCCGCCTCAGCTCCATGACCAGTGGTCAGCAGTGATAACCCCATCCCACTTCCCAGTTTCTCCCACCTTTGCTGTCCTTCCCTCCTTCCTTCTTCCCAACGCCGCTTTCTCCTCCTCACTCCAGCTTTTTCTCCACCAAAAAAATGTATTTAACATTCTCTGATGCTCAAGGCCAGCCGGCTCGTTAGCTCTGCTACACCTGGATCAGGATCTGGAGACAAATTGCTGCTTCATTATAGGAGCTGAGGCTCTAATCCATTTTTTTTTCAGGCCGTTTAACTTGTAAGGACAACAGATGGATACAGGGCTGTATAATGCAGCCTCCTTAAGATCCATCACACGGTCTTGGAAGTGCAAAAACACAAGGCTGAGGAATGTGAAACCAGCGCAGATCTTACAGCGGTCACCTCAAATTAGGCACAAGGAGAAAATGTGCCAAGACTGGAACTGGACTGAAACTGCCAACTTGTATTGCTGAAGATTAAAGGAAAACCAAACTTTTTTCCCTCCACATCCCACAAAGTTATTTAAGTTTTTTCACTTTTGTCTCTCCAGCGAAAAACAACAAGGAAAAAGTTCAGTAAAAAATTAGCTAAGAAATGAACATACTCCTACTTCAGTTTCGAACAGATGATGTGCAACAGCCACAGCCCAAAAACCTCAGGCTTTGCGTTGGGATTTTTCACAGAGGTAATGGAAAACTTTGACCTGCCAAAAGACCTCCTGCAAATGTTCTAGATGAGAAAACATCCAGCCCCATCTTCCTTTCAGCATCTCAGACAAGAGCTGAACTCACCTGCAGAGCTCTCAGGCAGTGCAGGAGGCTCTCAGCTCCCTGTCCCCTGCCCAGATGTGCAGCACATCTGCTGACCCTGCCAAACCAGCTGTTTGCTTTCTCCAGTGCAGAGCTGCAGAGACCTGGAGGTGCTGTGCCGGTGCTTGCATCCACCAGAAGTGCACAGAGCCACCCACACGTGGCCATGGCACCTACAGGGAGCAGCGCCCTGTGCCTGTCCCGGCCAAAATTCGGCTCTCCCCAGCCTCTGCTCAGCCAGAACACAGCAGAGAACAGCAGCACACACTGGGAACACCCTCTCGTTCCCAGCCTGGGGAGAGGTGCCACGGAGGCTGGCTGAATTTCGGAATCATCGGCCGGGGAGAGGCGTTTCCATCTCCATCACTGTAACTGCTCCTCCCTCCCTGCAGCAGCAGGTGCCTGGGAGCACCCACTTGCCCGTGGAATGTCGTGTTTAGGGCAGGAGGCTGCAAATGCTGGCATTTCTCAGGTCTTTGAACACTTTAATCCCCTCGGAGGGGATACTGAACTGGGGAGCCTGGCATTCACCCCGGCACTGCCTGACCCTCCCGAAGGAGGCCTCTGCTTCAGCCAAGCCCAGGGGCTGCCAAAGCAAACCAGTGCCTGGCCTCGGGGCAATTCCCTCCTCTCCCTGGAACGCGTCCCAGGGACATTTGCATCCTCAGGGATACCAGAAGACTCAGAAATCACGAAGCTCGTGCAGGGATGGGCAGCCATCCTTCCCAAAGCCAGCAAAGCCCCCGGGAACACTCCACCTTTGCAGAGGAAACCTTGGACGCCCGCCACAACACGCTCGCCACTGCTTTAGGGATTTGCCGGGACAAAGGCAGGACAGCAGCTCCTACCCAGGGGCGGGAGGATGAATAGGCACAAGAATCTCTATTTAACACACACAATAGCCCAGCCCGGCTGCCCGTGTAGGTTCACCCGGCATTTGTTCGCGTTTCCCACTCCCTGGACTCCCTCCTGGTCCCTCCCAGAGCTTGGAGGCAATAACTTGCCTTCTTATCTGACCCAGAAGGACAGCCAGCTGTCAGCACACAAACACGGCCTTTGTTTATCCTGAAATGAAAGCTCAGTTAATTAAAGCCAGAAATCACTTTCTCTTATCTGCAGCCTCTGGCCCCTGTGGCGGGCAGGAGGCTCCGGGGCCACGCTCACGTCCGGGGCTGCTGACAGCAGCCCCCACACCATGTCCCAAACACCTTGCCAGCGCCTGTTGCATCCTCCCTTTGGATTCATTCGTGGGAAATGGGAATTTGTAGGGCAGCAAGAGCTTCTCCACATTCCCAGACAGGTTAATGCCACTCAGCGCTATCCCATTCCCTGTCCACAGGGCTGCAGAGCCCTTGGCTCACGTGCAGTGAGCTTAACAGTCTCAGGGCTCTGGGTCTGGAATCCTGGGGTGATCAAGTCCGTTGTGCTGTCACAAATGTCCCCTCACAGCCCAGCACAGCATTTTTTCAGCCCCATGCAGAGAGTTCACCTTCCTCTTCCCACCAGCCCATCCCACACAGACACCAGAGGGATCACCCTGGCCAGAGCTCCCATGGCTGAGGCAGGAGGTGCTGCCCACACCCAGCCCCGCTCCCAGCAGGGCTCTGGGTGTGCTGGGAGCCCTCGCCAGCAGCAATCATGGTTATGCAAGGCAGGAGCTTGACAGAGTGCCAGTTCTGCACGCTGAAAATTGAAAGCGATCGACTTCCACCTTGCGCGTAAGGCAGAGAAAATCACATTCAACTCATTGAGAGGCTTCAACAGCAGAAAGATTGATCAACTTGATGAGAAGTGACTCTCTCTCTCTCTCTCTTTGCCATCCTCCTTCCCCCCACCCTCCTCTCCTGTTGATCCCAGTTTCAGCACAAACAAGGGAGCCACGGGCCCAAAAAGGAGCCCATGTGCTGCTGGCTGGGTCAGATATCTGTGAGAAATTCCTCTCTGTGAGGGTGGGGAGGCCCTGGCACAGGGTGCCCAGAGAAGCTGTGGCTGCCCCTGGATCCCTGGAAGTGTCCAAGGCCAGGTTGGATGGGGCTTGGAGCACCCTGGGATAGTGGAAGGTGTCCCTGCCCATGGCAGGGGTGGAACTGGATGGGATTTAAAGTCCCTTTCAACCCGAACCATTCTGGGGTTCTGTCCCAGGGTCAGTTCTCTCCAAACAGGTCGAAGCTGCAGCAAACTGCAGAGGACACTTGGTGACGTTCCTGGGTACCACAGAGGGCGCAGCAACGGGCGGCACCTCACTCTGGGGGACACAAGGAGGATGCCCAGGGTGAGGGACCCCACCTCCCCGGGCTGCCTGCCCACACTCAGGCTGCTCCCTCCCTCCCCTCTCGCCTGGCACTCCTCACTTCGCCATTTACACGTGTCACACCAAAATCTTTCTCATTAAGCGGAAATTGAATTTCGTTAATTAAAGCAAAAGAAATCAATTAACCTTATCAGCAAACAGGAGCCATTGGAAAGGGAATATGGAGAAGGCATCCCTCCCTCTCACCCCGAGCCTCCCTGGATGCTCAGAGCTGTGCACGGGCAGCTCACCGTGGGCTGCAAACAAGCGAGACGGGACTGCGGGGAAGGTGGGGAACTGCTGACGAGAGGAGAGGGATTTCAAAGCAATTAACACCCCCAAGATTTACCATCAGGTTGACAAGCTCTCAGAGTAGCCATCACTCAAACGTAAGGATTCAATTAATTTTTTTTCCCTCTTCCCCCAACTCCCCTGGTAGCTTTGCACGCAGCAGCAGAATGACTCCGGCGTGGAAGGAAGATTTAAAAACCAAACACAGCAGAGTGATTTTAAAGGAGATAAAAGCATAGTTTCCCCGTGTCCCCCAACAGCCAACATTTGTTTTTCCTTCCTTTGCTGTTCGCCTCATTGGCACAGCTCAAACGCAGCCATTTTGTCACTACCCCTGGATATTCGTACGTGCTCGTTTGCTTTTGCACCTTGCAGAACCTTAGTCCCAGACCTGAGTCCCGTAGGGAAAGGCTCGCTAGTCTGGGGTGTTTAATCCATGCTGATGGTCCCAGAAAGGACCTGGCAGTGGCTCTGCCACAAGACCTGTCCCTAGTAGAGGTGGTGGTGATGATGTGACGGGAGACACCCAGGCTCAAGCACACTTTCAACCTGATTAAGACCATTGGTCAACAATCGGATGATTTTTTCCCAGCCAAGTGGGACAGGCTTTACCTACAGCCCCCACCCTGTGAACAGAGTCTGTGGGTCCTCCTGCTTTTCAACACCACCCTCTGCAAAGGCACGGAGTGAGGGAAGCTTATCCCTGCTTCCCCTGGGCAAGGATGCTCCAGAGGAGAGCTGACATCCAGGCTGCTGGTGGGAATCTGCAGTCTGAGCATGAGCCTCTCCTCCAACCCAGGCAGATGAGCTCAGCTCTTTGCTGCTCCAGGTTGTCTCTTGGGGTGGATGTTTGCACCCAAATCTGCTCTGGCCAATCTTCTCTACCTCTAAAAGCCTCAGCTGGAGGAGTCCTTTAATATCTCAGTCTCTCTATGCAATAAAAGCATCACAATAATAATAGCTTCTGCTGAGCACCCTTAATCTGTAGAGATCCAGGCACTTTAGAGAGGAGCAAAGCTATTATATTGAGGGGACAGCAGAGAAAAGAACAGGGACATGGGAAAATATAAGGATTTGCGCACGGAAATCGGCAACCCAGGCAGCACAGTCCCCAAACCTCCCACACCTCCCTCCAAAGCCCGGAAAAGAGGCACAGCCCCAAGAATCAGGCAGGCTGAAGGAATGAGCAGGTCAGCAGTGCCCACTGAGGGCGAGCGCTGAGAGCAGGGAGAGGGAAGGGGTTTCCCGAAGCAGCTGGAATGATCCCTGCTTTCCTCTGCGCCCTCGTGCTCCTGGGGGTGACGAACTCTCCCTTTCCCATGAGAAAGGGGGGTGACCTCCCCCAGTGTCCCCACCCCCAGAAGGGCACGGATTTGTCCCTCTCCCCCACCTCTCACGGCTTCTGATCCTCCCTGAGCCCAACCTCCTGCACCACCTCTCACTCACCCCCAAAACCACCGCCCAGGGGAGGTTCCCCAGCTCAGGAAAACCTTTGTGACCGCCCCCCCCAAACTGCCAGCTGGCTGCAGAGACCCTCAGACATCCCGGGAGAGGGTGAGAAAGGCCCACCACGGCATCAAGGAGCCAAAACCCCCCACTCTCTCCCAAAACTTTACTGCAGTCTTTGCACCCTCTGCTCAGTCCTGCCCTCAGACACCCCCAGCCAGCTCTCAACCCCCCTCCTCCTGCCTGCAAATTCCAGAAAACCCCTCCTGGAGCGGCCTAATGAATGAGGTGGGTTCATGCAAAGCCTGAGCCCAAGGACGAAATGAGATGGGGATCTCCCTGGCTGATTCAGGGATTTTTTCCCACGGATCAGGATGCTCAGTTCTACCAGGCGGGATGTTCCTCCCGGGAGCAGGACTGGCAGACCAGGAAAGCCCCGGAGTTAGCAGAGAAGCTTTCCTGCAGGAATCTCATCAGTATGAGGAATCCTTGGGTGCAGGGCCGAACCAGCGTGTGTTTTCAGGAGCCCAGACTAAAACAGGGAAGAAGAAGATGCAAATATCCCAGGAATGTGCCCGGCAGTCTTTTGTGTGAGCACATTAGAATACAATAGAAATGTGACTAAAAAAGGCTCAACAGAATAAATACTGCACTTATAATAGGCCTCAGGGAGAGAAAGAGATTTAATGGCAACATATTAAATGTAAATCAACACAAAAGGTAACTGGGAAGGGAAGAGATATACCAGCTTAGGGATTATAGTACAAAGCTGTAATATTTACTCACGAGATTAAGGCACTTATAGGAAATGAAATATTGTCCTTTGGAAATAATTCAATCCTTTGCCTTTATCCAGGAGGATTGGACATATCAAGCTGTTTGAGAGATGCTGGCATAAATTCACACCCAATACTAGTGGAGGGATGGGGACCTCTGTATCTGTCACGGTGCTCTACAAGGGTTCCAGGTTTTCCAGGGGAAACTCATCTTGGAGCAGCAGCCTCTGCCTGCACATCCCTGCTGACACCCAGAGCTGCTGTGAGCAGGGATTTTGGATGGCTTGGATGAAGCAGAAATGGGTGCCGACCATTCTAAGGGGGAACTTTCCTCCCCACAGCTCCCACGCAGCCAACACATCCTGGGATCCGCTGATCTGCTGGTCCCCAGCTGCTCCCCTCAGCAGGATGATGAGGGCGACACTGCTCCCCTGTCCTTTTGGGGAAGGTGATCCCCATCACCTCGATCCCGAGTGCCTCAGTTTCCCCACCTGCAGTTTGGGAGTGTTTCCCTGCTGTGTAAGAAGCTTCAGCCCAAACACGCTTGAGGAACGCGAGGTATCATCACCACACATAAGTCATCTCCCAGTTTACCGTAATTTTTCTCAGGCAAAAATAAAATTCTAACAACTCAATCTGATTTCCAGGTGCCAGGCAATAAAAAAGACAATCTTCTGATTTCGCAACTGCAAAGCTTCCCCTAAACCGCATACCTCAGCTGCTTGTATGGCCCCAATCAGCAAAGCATCTTTAGCACCTCGCAATCTTTAACAGACTCGTCCTCTGCAAACCCCCGGTGAGGCTGGGAAGCGCTATTATCTCCTTTAAACAGGCAGGGAACAACGGCTGGGAATTGTCCGCCCACGGCGTTGTCTCGCTGCATTGGAGACCTGCCCAAAAACCTTAAATTAAGCGGGGCACTGCCAGGCAGCCAGGCCGGGCTTAACTGCTCCTCACTGCAGAGAACTTAGTGCTGCCAAACCTAAGGCATCCTGGTGGCTGAAATAAACAGTTTAAGGTTAAGAATAAAATCAAAAAAGACCAGCAAAACCCCCACAACAACGGGAGAAAAAAAACCCAACCAAGCAAATAAACAAACAAAACCAGAAAACGGTGGAGAAAAACAAATAAGGGGGGGGGGGGGGGGGGAATAAAAAGGAATGCTCAAAGTCCAACAAGAAGTCATCATCATCCTTTTAGCCAGACAGGGAGGCAGGAAAGCCAGACCTCCCTGTAGAGCTGTCTCCAAGATGTGCTCAGCATAGCACAGCTCCTGTCCCTTTCCCTGCATTATTTTTTTAATAACCAGCTCCTGGTGGAGAAAACAACACTGGCGCTGAAGTGCTGCTGCAGGCTCGGGGGAGGGAGCCCAGCCGGGCTAACGGGACCATTAGCGCTGAAATCAGCCTCCGCTTAAACGCTCCCGGGTTAATTCCGGCTGACGATCAACAGCCTCTTCAGCTGCCACGCCTCGGGTGTCCCCCGGAGTGCTCCTAACCCGGAGCATCCCACGGCCCTGAAGTGGTTAATGCCACTTGGAGTGCTCGGGGAAGCTGGCAGACGCGGTCCCACTCTGCTCTTTATTTAATAATAATTACCCGGATAGTAAATGCGACCCTGCTGTTTTGCTCACTTAATTTTTTTTTGTTTCCCCAGCTATGGCAGTGTCACTTCTCCCGAGGCGGCCTCCCCCACTTGGCAGAGTTAAATTGCATTCTGATTCTATTAAATGGTACTAAATGTCTTCAAAATCAAAGAGCAAATGTAATTTAAGTGCCATTTGGGTCTTCCCACAGGTTCTCAGCTGTTCACTCTGCAACCAACCTGTAGAAAGCTGCCTGGTGACAGGGGTATAGTTTAAAAGGAAGCACGCAACCGGGATATACAATACAATTCCCTTCCACAACACGTCCTTTATGGAAATTCACAATGCACGGTGGTTACAGCCTGAAACACAGCGGCTGCTCTGATCAGCAGCGAGGAAGGGAGAGGGAAGACAGCGGGAGAGCAGGGACAGCATTGTGCATCATGGCACTGGCATGGGGTCCATCCCACGGCAGGGAAAGGCAGGCTGAAGCAAAGTGGGAACCCGACAAATCTTCCCTGGATCCAGATCTCACCACGATGCCGAACACAGCCCAAAGATGCTGCCCGCACCAAAGCCCCGGGAGCCCACAGACCTAAGCACACCCCATTAGTCTCAAAACACTCCCCTGATCCTGTTTTCGCAGACAGCCTGGCAGGACGGAGGGGCCCAAAGGTTTCAGCAGGGATGGGATGTGGGACAGCCCTTCCAGGGAGATCCCATTGAGAGCAGTGGTTGGCAGGCAGGGAAGAACAGGGAGAAGTGATTGCTCTAGCAAGAAAGAACCTGTAAGAAGAAAGTTGAGATGATAAAGAAACCTTAAGGTGTTGGTTACATGTTGCAATTTCAAGGCTGGTTTTTAAAGGCAGGGGCTCAGTGGAAGCAAAAAGCACTTAATTAAGGTATTCAGAAACACCAATTGACCTGAGGTGCTTTCACACTCCCAGCAACCAGCAACCACCAACCAGGAGTGTTTAAAGGCAAAGCGCAGCACAGAGAGAGGAAATCTCCTTTAAGGCACCCGAGGTCGGGTACCAAACTGGGAATGATCTCACACGAGCATCTTCTTGGCATGGTGCTGGCTCCCAGCGAGGCAGAGCTCACCTACAAAGGAGCAAGGCTGCAGCCAGCGCACCTCTGCGAGGCGAGGAGGCAGCCTGCCAGCTGACAAACCTGCTCCTTAGCTCCTGCTGAGGAGAGAAACTGTCCTGGGGGCAGAGCCCAAACCATCACATCCCCACCAGCCAGAGAGAAGGGAAGAAATACAGCTGTGCAGGGCCTTTCTCCACTCTGGTGAGCAAAGTAACAGCGTCTCCATGCTGGATTCTGGCAAGTCGGTTTTTTCTCCCCCTTCCCCACTGCTGCCGTGTTGTGGATGGACCCAGCTGGCTCCATCAGTGCCCGTCCTCTGCCTCCAGCACCTCATCCCACACCCAGGGCACAGCTGCAAATCTAAGGGTGCTAAAAATGCAGACACAGAACACAGAGCTCGATTTGAGCATCACTAACAAAAGCCACCATGAGGCAAAGCTCATCTGGAGCTGTCCAGACCAGGACTCACTCTTCTGCTCCCTCAGCACGAAGCCACAAATAGTTCAGGCCCTTGCTCTCCTTTGAGCTGGTGGAAGTGACTAATTGTATTTTGAGAGAGAGGCAAATCATCGCTCAGATCATCTGCACCAACTCCAATAATAGCTGATCTCCCTGCAATGATCTGCCACGCTGCTCTCAAGCTGCTGCCTAAGCCTCATTAGGCAGCAAATGCTGTGCAAAGGCTCTGTGAGGTCAGAGTCCAAGGTTGTACCCTGCCAGACCACGGCTCCCTCCTCGAGCCACAGCAGCATCCCCTAAAACCACCGAATTGCCGGGAAATGGGGCCCATTTGCAGCCAGAAGGAGAAGCATTACACAGAACTCTTGGCTGCTCAAACCCAGTGCACACAGGAGCAGCAGGATAACGGCTCTCCAAAAAGTACTCCTGGCTGCTGAAGAGGTGACTCTAATGTGCAGCTTGGGAGGCTGGAAATGAAGCATTCTGTGGTGGCTGGAAGGCCGTGGCATCAGTGCCAGACTCTCCCCCAAGCAGCACAGTCCAGGGGGGTGCACGGCCAGCAGCACCTCGAGGACAGCAGCTCCTGATCCTTGGTGGTCTTTCCAAGCTTTTATCGCCACCCCTGGGGATACTCAGGCACTTCTGGCCAGTTTGAGACCAGGCAGGGGTTTCCTAAGGAAATCAAAGGATTAGCAGGGATGAATTCAGTCCTGACTCCTGCCCCATTGCTGCAGAGCAGCCCCAAGCCCCAGGGATGCTGCTCCAACCTGAGGCGCTGCTCTGAGCGACACCACTGGAACAACCTTTGGATATTACACCGCTGCCTGGCACCCAAGGGCTTCCAGGTGTCCTTGTCCTCCCCCTATCCCCTGACCAGCCACAGGAGGAAGCAGAGACCTGTTTTTAAGCCTGCATCACTCCCCTGTAGCGAGAGCAGCCCAGGGTTTTTAAACATTCAACACCTCCTGGCCAGCCTGGCCTGCACTACAGAGCTGCTCACATCAAAAGATCTTCAGCTCAGAAGATTAAAAGGCTCCGGGGATGGGTAAGAGGATGCAGAGCTCTTCACCTCGAGGTGGCTGGCCCTGTTTCTAGGTCAGGAATGAGCAAAAACCTGTTTCTGCTGCAGCAGAGGAAGCAGCCGGCTTGGCTTCAGCTCCTGGCTGTCAGCTGTCCCCTTCTGGGGGACAAGCAGGAGCTGGGCTGGCACCGCTTCACCACATAAACACCCCCAGGGACCCGAGATGGGCTGAGGCCACCCTGCTGCGTGGCCATGAGGAGGGGATTGGCGAACAGGGGCTATTTTGGAGGGGATGACTCGAAGCCCACACCTGGGGCGAACAGGGATGTCCCTGCACGGTGCAGGAGCTCTCATCTCCAGAGGGATGCTCCAGCCCTCTCCGTGCACCCTCTGGAAAGAAGCGCGGCACGCTGAATTCACGCCTCCCCAGCAACTCGCAAGCCCGGAATTCTTGGCTGGGCTGGCAATCTGGCACTTTCTGCCGGTGCCGACTGCACGTTCGGGGAGCGGCGTTAAAAATACCCTGCGTGCCCGCACCCTCCCCGTGCCGCCTCCCACGGGCGCGCCCGGTGGAGCCCCCTTGGCTCAGGGAGGTGCTTCAGTGCAAGCCGGCGCTGCCGCCCTCCCCTCGGGTTTGCAAGGAGAGGTGGGCAGCAGATGGAAGGAGCTCTTCACCCCTTTCTCCATTTTTAACCCCGCTGCACGCAGCTGGGGAGGCGCTGTTGAGGAAAAAGGTGGTGCTTTCAAGAAAGCCACCCTCAAACCGTGGCTGTGGCGCTCTGGGGTGTGTTTAATTCACAGCACGGGAGAGCAGGACTGTGTCTGTAGGCTGGATCCAACAGCCTGGGCTCGACAGCGTGCATGAGACAGGACTTTTAAGAATTCAGGGGAGGTTCTCATCATCTTGGGGATGAGTCATCTGTTGTCACAAGGATGATATCAGAGTTACTATGTCCTGTACCAAATGTTTCTGTTGTACGGCGGTTAAATCATCATCTCAATCCCCTGGGTGGGACAATTCCTTCAGGAGCTGATTAAAGTCACCTTCAAAATTTAAGGGTAAGAGCCTGAAGAGAGCTCTAAGTTGGTCCCTCTGCTCAGATTTCGCTCAGATAGGAAGATCTTCTCCTAAAACCCCACCAAGCATCACCTCAGGCAGTTCTTGCCTTTTAAAAGGTGCCCAGCCAAGCAAATCCTCCAGGTTTCCTCCACCACCACCAGAGAGGTGCAAAGAGTGAGCAGTAACTCTTAGGTCCCCCATACTTCCTTAGTGACTATTGAGAAACTTGGGCACCTACCACAGCTGGATTTTTACGGAGCTAAAATCAGGTGCCGTGAAGTAGCTCCCAGTCTCCAGAGAAACCAGGTTTACAAAGAGGTTCTCCAAAGGGCGTGTTTATAACCGGGACTTTGACGCCTGCCTGAAGTTGCAAGAAGCAATTTATGAGGCAGGGGGGAAAACAGTTTGACTGGGCTCAAGCCTGCTGAGCTGCAGCAGATGGCTCCTGCAAGAGTGGGGAAGGAGGAGAGACATCTCTACGCACTTACGAAAGGTTGCCTCCTCTTCGTAGTCTGCTCTTCCCCACCTCCTTCCCCACACTCCTCCTCCCCGAGACAGAGAAGATGCGGGAAATATGCCGGTGAATCCCACACAAGGCGCTACTGAACCGACTTCTCCAAGTTACTTCGCTCCCATCCAATTTAGCCAAACTTTGCAGGCAAACTGTGGCCCGCTGAGAGGAAACTTGGTCGCCTCATCAGCGTTCACATCACGTCAGCCTTGCCTTGCTTCACCTCGGCAAGGGCTCACCACGTTCTTCGCGGAGACCTCACGCAGCTCGGCGGCGCGAGGTGAAACCAAGAGGCTCCGAAGCAGCGTGGATCAAACCCAACAGAAATATTTGTACCAGGCTCTGTGAAGTGAGACCGCCAAGCTTCTCACGGCTTTAATTATGGCTGGCAACCTTCCACGGTGTTAATAAAACCGGTGGTTCTGCCGCACCTTTCCTCCCGCGGGTCCCCGAAGTCACAGCCCTGTGCAGACGTGGCGGGAGCGTGTCCGCCGAGGGCACTGGGATGCAGCCACCTGTGGAGTGTGATGCTCCAGCTTCCAAGGCAGCCAGCAAGGCTGGCCGGGCTCCATCCTGCTCCTGCTTTGCAGGGATCCACGGTGGGAACCGCTCCGTTATCCCTGGGCTGACACGCAGCACCGAGCCTGTCTGAGCCAGCTCAAAGCAAAAGGTAATGGCTGGAACTGGAAAACGAGCAGCATATTCCCAATCTGAGCATATTCCCAATCTGATCTCCTGACTTGGGTGCTTTAGTGGCTTGTTTCTCATGCCATTTATCTTCCCGCTTTCCAGTTTTTCTGTTTTAAGTGCCCTTTTCTTCTTGTGTATTGAAACCTGTTCCCCCCTCAGCCCGCTCGTTGTCTGCACTGCCCTGCCTGCTAACAGGAAGTGATCTGTGAGGAGGGGGTTCAGTAACCCCTGCTTCCCCCTACACTGAAGCTTTTCCCAGTACAAACAAGCTCCAAAATGGGACCAGGAAAAACCAGAACGAAGCTGTGCCTCAACGCCCCCTCCATGCCTTATCTCAAGGTCACCTGCAGCCACATCTTTTACCCAGGCGACTCCCTGGCAGCCAAAGCCTGGTTTAAGCCACAGATCAGCCTTTCCAGGAAGGAAACAATTTCCTCGACGGCAGAGGAATAGAATTATCCATTTGGAAAAACGGCGCCTCGTCAAGCCTGACACATACAACAAAGGCTCCATCCTCCACGACTGGCAGAGGCACAGCAGGCGAGACGAGCGGAATCCCACAAAACATCATTTAGAGGTATAAAATATTCACCGTAAATTGCGAGGCCGCTCAGGACCCGGCATTCAAAGAGCGGAGAAGAAAGCAGAGCCTCAGCAATGACATTTGTGTCCCGAGCTCAACTTTCTCCCAAAGCCCTGAGGAGAGATGAGAGGCCGGACGCGACGCTCCGGCAGCAAAGATCCACCTCCCATCCCGGGCTTTTAATCAGCATCTCCCCCAGTACTTCACCAGGTGTATTAATACCTTCAACCCCGTTTTACTAGGCAGAAAGAGAAATAAAAGATGTTTTAGAAAACAGCTGCCTCTCAGACATCCCAATCTGGATCTCCAGCCATTAGGAAACACTTCCAAGAGATAAGGATAAATCAAGAGATGAGGAGGCAGAAAACTTCCGCAAAGTCCCAAAGGAAAGAAGCGAGAGAACATTTTGTTACGGGTGGGGAAGCTGCTGTGTATTTATGATGGGAATGGAGCCAGGTGCCTGCACCCCCTGAGCTGAAGGTGACCAACGCCCAGTCACCCAGCAGGTGCCTTCCAAGCCTTTATTTGCCTGGCACTGGCACTGGGGAGGGGGGACACCTCATCCACTTCATCCACCTCATCCACCATTCAGCATAAAAACTCCTCAGCTGCTTTCTGACGCCTTTCTTTCACTTTTTTCTTTCTTTCTTTGTCTCCTACCACACACTCAAATTTCCCGCAGAAGGTGAACACTTCCCATGGAAATTTCACTTTTGATGAAAACCCAAGTTTCTGTCAAAAAACAACCCCGATTCCCCTGAAAAATTTTCCACCAACTCTAATAAGTAACAATAACACTTGGATCTGAACCACTCCGGCTTGGTTTTGTTGTTTGCAAACGCTGCTGGAGGCTTTGCCCACCTGTAGTTATTATTTCATTGCTTTGTTCCTGGCTGTCAAACTTCATCTCTTTTTTTTTTTTTAACCTTAACACCATATGCTTCCTAATGAAAAACGTCTCCATATTCACACCTGAAATTAGAGTCTTGTGTCAGCGCTCTTTCACAGAGCCCTTACGGAATTTCACTCCAAGGCCCGGGGAAAATGGAAAGGCGAGAGAAGAGCCTTAAAGAAGAGAGAGAAGACCCTTTTTTTTCTCATCTCCCCACGACTGTGCAGCAGAAGACACCTTTCAACAGAGGTGTGGGCTTAGCTTTATGGAAAATTCAGATTTCAAAAAGGGGGAGAAGAAAAGGGTTGGGTCGTTGTTCACCGCAGCCGTGAGAACCACCTGGGCTTTTCCCTCAGAATGGAGGCTGGGAAGGTCAGCAAGGCTGCCTGCTCTGAGCTGAGGAACAATTTAGCTGTAAAAAGGTGCCCAAGAGCCTCTCCATCTTCCCTGTTTTCAGAGGTGACCCTGCTGTTTGAGAAGATTCCCCAACGATATTTGATTTACTGATTCCCCTTGTCTTTCTGGAGGGCTCAAAAGCAGATACCACCCCAGTGGTAGGCCTGGCAGGTAAACCCAGGTAAAGCTCCTGCAGTGGGAATGATGCCCCCACAGGCAGCTCTCCCTGGGGTACTGCACACACAGCATCCCAAAGAGCCCCGAAAGTTCCCCCTGAGCAACACCCAGGTGCGGGCAGGGCAACACCACGGCTCGACAGCTCAACCCACTCTGCAGCACGCGATGTCCTCAACATCACCGAGAATTCACGCCAAGGACAGGAAGTTTCAGAAGTTTCCAAGGAAACCTGACAAGCTTTTGCAGGAGAACTTGAAAACGCAGACAGCGCACTGCTTGCAATCAGGGCTCAAAGAGGGCTGGAAAATTGCTGTTTATTCTATGTCTCATCTGCAGCACCGGACAGCTGAGCAGGGTGCGGCGGGGGGCAGGCTGCGGATGCTCTGGATCCCAGCTCGGCACCTCGTGGCGGGGAAGGAGCCGGGCGCGGGTCGGAAACGCGCTCGCCATCGAGCTGTGCTTGGCCACGAGTCACCTCCACGGCCCCTGCTCCTGCCAGGCCGGGCTGTCAGCGAGGCCTTCGCTTTACTCCCAGCAACCACGTCATGAGCCAGCACGGGGTGTTTAATTACACCCTGCTTTGCATGTTTGTCTTCCCGAGTCCTGGGAAACTCAGCAGAGTGGGAAGGGGCTGGCATGACCTGCGGGCACCCAGGGCTCCAGAAGGTGCACCCAGCTCAAGCACCCAAATTGTTTTCGGCCCCTCATTGTGGCCCCAAAAATACTTTGCAAAGGAGGGTCCAGTGTTCCCCTGCTCTGCGCCAACAGCGGGGCCAGTTATTGCACCTGCTCCTCCCTGATGGGAAGATGTAACCCCAAGAATTGACAGAAGACACCACGAGGATAATTAGGATTGCATCCTCCCAGTCCCCAAAGCCAGCAGGCAGCATTGAGAAAGAGATGCTGGGAAGGAAGAAAAGCAGCTTGACAGCAGAGCTCCTGGATGCAAGACAGAAAAGCGAGTTGCTGCAGAGGAATTTCTGGAGGTATTTAAGTCCTGGATGAGGTCCTGCAAGAAACGTTTCTGTTTTGACAAGGAGGATGTGCAAGGTGGGAGGCTATTATGGTTTTCTCACATGGATTTCAAAGCCTCAAGCAGAGGTCAGCGAGCAGCGATTGGAGCGATTCCCGCAGCCCCCGCAGGGCACGGGCACCCTTCGCTTCCCACCACCACGTTTCCACCAACAGCCCACGAGGACTTCTGGCAAAAACTGCCACTGTGCTGTCAAGGATAGAGAAAGAACAGGTTGAAAATGCATTTTGTTTATGTGTGGGCAGCTAGACTACGGAAAAGATTTATTTAAGACGTCAGGAGGGGTTTTGAGCCCCTTTTCCCCTCCTCCATCCACTTAGCAGCGACCAGGAGTTTTCCTTCCCAGCTTATCCCTTGACAAGAAGTCAAATTGCTTTTTTGCCTCCCCTCTCAATACTTGAAACTTGGGACCTCAGTTCAGACCCAAGCAAAAAACCAGGGCCCCCTCAGTTTTAGGTGTAGGGCTCTCCTGCCCTGCTGGGGCTACACCAGCCTGAGCTGCTTTAGAGTCAAACAGGAAGAAAGGGCAGAGCAAGAAAAAGAAAAAAATATTAAAAAACCCAGGAGAAAGACTGAAAATTGGATCCATTTATTTTACTTCAACCTTCCCCAATAGCTGCTGGTTATTTACCATTATCTCTCCTTGCAGTGCCGGTGTTGAGCTGAACTCCCCTCCTTAGGCTGCTGACAGTCCATGATTACCAAGGAGCGCAGCAATTCCTGCACAACCTGCCCGAGGAAGACCCTCTGCGCCAGAAACAACCAGCCCCCCTCGAGGGGGAATGGGGGGAAGGGGGACAAGAGAGCCACGGAACCTGCTGAGATCCCGCCGGGCACACAGAGAGATGAATTCTCCTCCCCGGGGCCCAGCAAGGATCCCCCGAGCAGCCGCTGCTGCTCCCACCTCGCACCCACGAATACAAATTTGGAGGTGCCATGCATAAATTTTCCCCCTCAGCAGGATTCTTGCCAAGGCAGAGCTGCTTCCCTGCTGCACACCACAGGGATGACGACAGTGTTCAGGTAAAGGACATTGCTGCCTGTGTCACCTTTCTGTGCTCTATTTGCCCAAGACAGAATTTGTTTGGCCTGGATGGGAGGGGGTACACGCAGCATCTTGTGTTTGATAAGAATGTGCTGTGCCTTGGGAAGAGCTTTAACCAGCTTATACCTCCACGTGTGGATGAAGGAGCCCTGGAAATGACCCACTGCACAATTCATCTGAGATTTCCTAGTCAGCTTTCAGCAGCAGGGCAAGGAGCTTCACTATCCACCCCAAGTTCCCAGGGACAGGCAGGATGTTACCCAAACCATTCCCAAGAAAGCACCTTTCCTGCTGAGATGAAAAGAGATGGAGCTTGGATGGGTTCTCCTCCAGAAATGAGCCTGTCACTGCCACTTCTCTGTGCCAGAGGCAGGTGATGCTGCTCAGCACAAATAACTCAGGCTGGGAGTGACCTGTGCCCCCCCGAGATGCAACACAGGCACGGGGAAAGCAAAGCCAGTCTGACCAGATGAGGTCAGGGGAGCCAAGAGAAGGGGCTGCTTTTGGGTCTGCCTCGGCTCAGTCTTGTTTTTCAAGCAGGCCCTGGCCTCCGCCTCCCAGTCAGCAAAACGCTCCTAAAGCCGGGCTTTTCCCTTGGTAAGCGGCCAGCTGGGGATGTCCCATACCCTAAAATATACATCCTGCACCCCTTCACCTCTGCAACCCCCCGAGCCCCCTCTCCTGCATCCCTAGGGGGTACATTGGCTCCAGCCTCCTCCCATCTGTCTCAGGCAGCTCAATGCTCTGTCACCCTTCAGCCCATCCCCACAAAACAGAGGGCTCCGGAGGGAGCTGCGGGTGTCTTCCCAGATTTATGGCCTCTTTATTTATTTGTATTGATTTTTAAAAATGCTTTCGAAAGGGGAAAAAAAAAAAAGGGCACAAGGACTCTGCTGATCCCTGGAGGCCTGGCAGTGATTAGTGCTTAATGCATCCGCGGCTGCTCCGTGCACCTGGGGACACCCCAGCGCTGTGCAGACATCCAGCCTGGGATAAAACCACCCTCGTCCAGCTTTCTGGAGGCGAGCAGCCAGCGTGGGAGCATCCCCATCCCATGGATGGCAGGGTCCTGCTGCCAGTGGGTGCTGCACAAGCTCCCAGCTTTCCTTTGGCTCCCGAAAGCCCCTCAGAAACGTCTCCCTTAAGTGCAGAGCTCCGGGGTTATGGCAGCCCCGCTGTGGCTCAGAGTGAGTCGTTGCAATGATTAATTACCCTCCCTTCAAAAATTGGACACTGCTTCTATTGTAAATGAGTCCAGCTTCACCTTCCAACACTGGATCCTGACACACTCCTTGCTGCTAGATTAAAAACCTGTCCATTTTCAGCAGTTTCTCCCCCACAGAGAAATATGTAGACCACAACGAAATCACCTCTTAACCTCCCTTTGATAAACTAACCAGGCAGAGGCGCTTCCCTCGCACTCCAAAGCGAGCCTTACATGCCTTAATTTACCCACATGTTCTGTTTTCAACTTTCTGTGTTGGCTTTTTTCCCATCTTCTTTTGAAAAATGCTCCCTGGAGCTGCACAGAGCCCTGTTAAAAAGGTCCTGCTCGTACACGTAATGCCACTTCCAAACACTGGTTATTCCTCTCGTGTTCCCAAAGACACTTCTTGCCCAAAGGAGTTCATATTTACGTTGAAAGAGTGACATAAACTGAGAGAAAATAAGGATTATTATTCCTGTTGTCTAGATGAAGGAATCAAAGCCCAGAGATGAAGAGATTTGCCTGTGGCCACGGGGAGTTGAGGAGCTGCCTGTGCTCACCAATGCCAATAATTATTTAGCAATCAGAGTATCAGTGGACAGCAAGAGGAACACGGCTCAGATCCTGCATCTTGCTGCTCTGATGATACCCCCAGAACCTCTCTGACCTTCACTGCCCTGACAACAGGATTTCAGCACAGAGGAACACAAGCTCCTCGGGGTGGGAGGCTGCTCAGAGGGTTTTCCATCACAGGGAAGAAAGGAAAGGCCCTGTTCAAGCACCCAGACCAAGGAAAAAGCCAGATTTCCCACGGGACCCAGAGCCAGTTGTCCCAACAGCTCCATCAGCTGGAAATACTCAAACCAAGGTCCAAGGTCCAGCTCAACCCTCACTCCAAAGGAGTTCTCTGCAAATTTTTGCCTGTGCCTTGTCTGACTGAAGGCAGGGGCACCTTTGCATACCCAAAGCCTTTGGAAAGCAGGTTGTGACTCTTCAAAATTGACACTTCCTCTTTCCTCCCCAGCTTCTCATAACTCTGTGTCTTGGGATGGAAAGAATCCTCCCGGCCTCCCCTGCCTCCAACAAAAACACCATGTTTTGGTTTGTCACCTTCCTGGTGACAGGGAAGTTGAAAAAGGAATTTTTAAAATTTTTGCTTATTCCCACCCAAAATCTGGCTTCTCCCAAAGCTTCCAGCGGCCAAACACGAGGGAGTGGCGTGGCAGCCAGCGGGGATGGCAGCCTGCTCCAGCTGCATGCTGAACGAGCAGTGCTAATTCCCCTCCTGCCAGGATACTTCCGATAAATTCCGAGATACACGCAGCCATCGTAAGCAGTTTTTATCACGCTGCCAAGTACCCATGGCCAACATGGTTCTCCTCACTTCTTTTGACACAGTCCCACTTCATTCCCCTAAGCCACTGATCAGACAGTCGGAGGAGATGAAGAGAAATCCCAGGATGCAGCATCCCTTTACTTACTCCTCTCTGGGAAGCTGACACGAAGGGATCCATCCCACTTGCCAAACAGCTAAAAGGAAAACGGCCCAGCACAGCTCATCAAAACTGCGCTTTAATTAACTTGGGATTGTTTTCCCTCTCCCCCTCTTGCCTTTTTTTTATTCCTTTTCTTCTCTGTCTCCTGGCATCAAGAACCAAATTGAGATGCAGGTGAATTCATTTTCATAAACTATCAGTTTCCATCAAATCTATCTAATCCATCTCTCTCTACAAAATCCCTTAAGCAGAAGATCTCGCTCCCACTCTGCCTTCCCCAGCTGTGTAAGCCTCGCAGAGCCGGCAGAAATACCAAGCGTGGGTGGCACTACAAGTTCCCAGCTCTCTCTAGATGTGAATATCACTGAGCTTACACGTCCTCGCCGTTCCCTCTAAAACATATGGCTTTAATGTAGCACCAGTCACTTCCCATCAAGATCAAAGTTTAAATATATCTGGGGACCAGGACGGGCAAAGCAGGTGCTGCTTGTGGGTCCGGAGCGAGGGGCTGAGCTGGGATGGAGAGGGGAGGATCCACAGCTGGAGGACGGTTGCAGGGAGAAACTACAGATGGATAGAGGGACTGGGGTTTGGGAAGGGGGTTGAGCCAGAAACACACATCCCTCAGTGCCCATCCCTCCACAGATACGGCACAACACCCCAAAATTCCTTCATCCAACTGGAGCATCCAGAGCAGCCGATGCAGGCAACATTCCCCAGGTCTGAAACAGCTGAAAACTCACAGTCCACACCGTGAGCAGGGCAGAAGTCAGCTAGCCCCGCCCTGAACGCCACACTGGCTTCTCCACAAACTCCACTTTGAACCTCTGCCACCCAGGGACTCAGCCTGCCAGGCAGACTGATGGCAGAGAGCAGGATTAGGGCTGGGGAAGCAGGAGAGGAGGCAGGAGGAGATATTGCAGTCCCTTCAGCATCACCCAAAAGTGTTTATCAGGACCACACACAAAGGTATTGGCCGCAGATTGAATGCAGTTCATGGCAAGTGTTTCCCAAAGCTGCTGGGAGCTGGAGGGCTCATCAGAGAATCTTAATTGGTTTTCCCTTAAAAATCTCTACATGCATAAATTAAAGCAATGGAATAAACTCCTGCCTGTGTCTCATTATTAATAACACAAACAAAGCAAGACAACACTGCAAGGAAACTTTCTCCAAATTCTCTCCCCCACGATGGAGCAGCCAGGAGTGGGGGAAGGCCCTGGCACCCCGGGGTAAAGAGGGACCTGGAGGAAGCAGAGGATCTCGACTGCTGGGATGGCATCCTGGGGGATAACACTGGGGCTGCTACAACCTCCTCTTCTGTTTGGGTTCATGTCCTGCTCCTGCCAGCCAGGTCTCTTTATGCTCATCTTCCATCTCCCTCTCTCCTTTTATTTCCTCTCCAGCGCAGGCACTTGCTCTCAAGAACTCGGTTTCTCTCCACTTTGTGCACGGCTCTGCCTTTTCATCCTGGCCTCCGGAGGCTCCAGCAAAGCTCAAAGTCTCACCCTGGCCCAGGCAAAGCAAACATCAAAGCAAGGAGCTGATGCTCAGGCTGGGGTTCTGATGCCCAGCAGCCTGGCACCTCCCAGGCTGCCCCAGGGCCATGCCAGCTCCGGGGGGTGATGAATCTCCGTGGGATCAACCAGATGGAAGGTGGGCAGTGGACCTCCAAGACCTGGCATTCAGGTGAGAGCCAAAACTACGACAGCAAGTCCAGTTTCCCTGCTTCTGATGAAATTTTTCCCTGATGTATTTATTTCAGCTTAACAGTCATAGAATCCCAGAATGGTTTGGGTTGGAAGTGACCTTAAAGACTGTTTAGTTCCATCCCTTGCCATGGGCAGGGACACTTTCCACAAAACCAGAGCACCATTCAACCTGTCCTTGAAAGTAGCAGATTTTATCTTAGTAAAGTCTCCAGTGAATTAATCTCCTTTTGAAATGCTCAGTGATTCTATTTCCCAAATTGCGGGGCCAGAATCCGATGGGTGAACGGAGAAAAGGAGCCAGTCCCCTGCACGTACAGCCAGATTTAAAACAGAAAACACAAACCAAAACAGACCTTGCTCCTTTTGCTTTTTTCTTTTTCTTCCCTCCCCAAAAGCAGGTTATTTATATTTTAATTAAAGCGAGCACAATGTAACTCCGTGAGTTTGGCCGCTGAGCGTTGTCTCAGCTCGGGCTGGAAGATAAACAGGCTCAAATACTCTCGGTGTGGCCCTTTTCTGGGAAGCACAGGGATCACGCTCACAATTCATCTTAAACCATCGCAAGATGATGCCCATTAGAGGGGAGAGAAGGGGTGTTAATGAGATGAAGTGTGAGAATGGGGGGAAAATGAATAAAAGCAACAGCATGAATAGCACATGAGAGGCAAATGAAATAATTACTCCATTCACCATTGTTACAACAACACAATAAATTTAATGTAATTTCTAAAGGCCAACCAGTTTTCTTTCTTACTTGCTGCTTCTTTTTTCTCTCCCCCCCCTTTTTTTTAAGTTCCTTTTTACAGTTTCAGAATTATGCTTTAATTAGCATAACATTTAAATTAGCGAATGGAATCTTAATTAGCTGAGGAAATAGACTTTTGTTGGAGTGGTTGCTAAAACAAATAAATCCTCTTCCTCTTTCAAGAGCCATTTGCTTATGGCACATTTAATAGCCTAGTGTACCATAAACAATTTGAGACAAGGATAAGTAATTAAATTAGAAAACACGCCGACAGAAGTAGCCCAGCCTGGCCTTCTGGAGCTACAAGGAGATAATGCAAACCTCCCTTCAGGAGGGAAAAGTGGCCATGCTGGGATGTTCAGTTTTTGTTTGCAGGATTCCAGCTGCCCAATGTTCTGGGTTGAATATTGGAGCCTCGGGGGTGGTTGAGCCCTGACTTGGGAGGAGGGCTCCCGTGGGAATGCAAGGAAAGGGTTGCAGAAAGTTCAGCCAGAAAGACAAATCCAGGAAGGATGTTTTGTCGTGAGGAAGGGAAAGCCCACCGTGGTGAAGATCTGGGGAGAATGGGACAGGAACCACAGGTTGCAATTCCAAGAGAAATTCCTTCCAGAAACTCTTTCAGCTGCTGCGTTTGAGGTTCGGCCGCCACAGCACGAGACCCCAGGTCAGGGATCACCTTCTGGGCTTGATCTAACTTTGCTCCCAGCCTGGTCCCTCTCTCCTGGGCAGGAAACATCTCCCCCAGCTTTAGCCTCAGCATGGTTGGAGAGGGACCAGCACCTGGACAAGGCACTCAGCTAACCTGTCCTGAAATTCTATTTCATGGTGAGAAAAATGCCCTCGGCAGGCGGCTCTTCTCTCTCCCTGTGCCAAGAGAGTGTCAAGTCAGGCAGCTCAGGCTGCAACATCCATGTTCTGCCTCCCTCACACTATGAAACGTGATAAATTGTTCCCATCCCTAAAAAGTCAGGATCCTTTTGTTAATATTTAGGCACGAGGCTTGTGGATGAAACAGGAAAAACAAACAGCATCATCCAACACTCCCACATGAGCCATTTGGGGAGGACACGCTTCCAGGTCCTCACCTGCACAGCCAAGGTGCACAGCAGGTACTTAAAAACCTGGATAGTGCCAGGATGCAACAAAAACAAGAGCCTTAAGCCTCCTGCACTCCCAGCTTTTTAGGATGAGCAGGGATATTGTCAGTCAAGAGAGGTGGGAAACAGCAGGGCCCAGGGGAGGATGTTTTTGAAGGTCTTCCTCTGCCTTGCAGAGGATTGGGAAAACCATCATCACATCCAGAGCATCTTCCAGCTGATGAGCAAATCCCTGGGCGGCCTCTCCCTGCGGTCCCTCTTCTCCAACACAAACCTGGCAGCTGAAGACGGAGCGTTTCCAGCAGCAGGGCTGCTCTATCCCGCTCCGGCCAGGCAACTGCAGAGAGCAATAAAAGTTTAATGGCTCCCAGTGGGTCGATTCCAAAAGAATGAAAACGCTATAAATCCAGCATAGTGCTTATGTGGAGCTTAAAAACAAACTGCTCCAATCACACTTAGCGAAGTCGTCCAGTCTTCACAGAAGACAGGGATGAAAAGGAAAGATTTAACCTTAGCCATGCCTTGGGTAGAATTCAGGCTGGGCAGGAAAAACAGTTTGGCTTCAGTGGGAAGATTTTGCTGGCTTTGTTTTTATTTAGTGTGATGTAAACCCTCGGGTGTGCATCCCTGCCACAAGGGCTCACACTCCAAGGCATCACCAGGGCTCGAGGCAGACATGGAAATTTGCCAGGATCAGGCAAAACCCAGCTCCTTGCTTTCCAGACAAAGCCATGCTGAGAAGCCCCTTTTAAAAGCCTTGCTCCGTGATGTCTCCCCATGCAAACCTTTTCCATCCCCACTGCCTCATTCCTGCTCTCCGTGCATTGCAACAGCCTCTCTCGAGGAAAATGCTCTAACACAGCTCTAACTCATTCCCGGACACCACTCTCTTTCCATCTTAGCTCCCTTTCTGCCCTGCTTCACTACCCAGCTGTGGGCTCTGGAGCTTCTTGGGAGGACGGGAGAAGAAAAGTCCCTGTGTGTAATCCCATCTCTCACAGCAAAGACGCCTTCGGAGCCGCGCCTCTCCCAAGGAGGCCGAGGTGCAGCACAGCCCCATCCATCTTGTGTCCACCTGCTCCGTGGTGCTCATGAAGCCAGGGATGGGATGGCCGCAGATAACAATTAACCTCTGCTCTCCGCTGGGGAAAAGTCGATTGGCAAAGAGGAGCCAAATCCCAGCTTTTTTCCACCTGCGTTCTCCTTTCCCAGCAGCAGTGGCAGTGCCATCCTCTGGGTTCTTGTATTTCTCACTCCTCACAAGCTGCTCTGCCCTCAGCAAAAGGAGCTGTTAGGTCTCGGGGAGGCTGAGAAGAGCAGCATTTCACAAGAACACTGACACTCATCTTCTCCTGACCTCAACGGCTGGGAAAACCCACGCCCCAGGCAACAAAACCATCCCAAACCAAACCAAAATTATCCAGGGAATTCAGATTCTTTCCCATTTGAAAATAGGTCATCACCTAATCCTCATTTCCCATTTCTTCCACATCCACAGCTTCATCCTCCAAGCCAGCGTTCACAGCAGAGTCATAGAATTGTTTAGGTTGGGAAAGACCCCCGAGATCATCCAGCCCAACATTTGAGTCCAGCCAAACCATCCCACACAATCAAATCCCAGGAAATACCTTGCTCTGCCTCCAGTGGAATGTCGATAAATCAAGTGACCTTTGTTTCTAAATCCTGTAAGAACATCTTAAATATAAAGAGAGTGTTTTGGTTCTGCTGGGATAAGGACACCCAGCCTAAGGACAGGGCACCCTCCAGCATCTCCCATCCACAGCTTCTCTGTGGGAACTCCAGCACCCACAGACCAGTAATTCCTCATTTTTAATATAAAACCCTGTTCAATATTTTGACCCATCACTTCTAAAGCCCAGCAAGCTGCTGAAATACCACGGCTGGAACATTGCACCACGTAAACATCCCTCTGCCAGGAGACGGAGGCACCGGCTCTAATTACTCAAATTGCATCTACATTGCAGTCACAGAAGCTGAGCTGGCTTAAAACAAGCTGTGCCCTCATCCCAAACAGCACTTTTTATGGACATACTTACACACAGAGACAGGAAACAAACAACGAAGCCAAACAACAACCAGAAAAAGAGGCTTTCTTCTGGTAAAATTCCAAATGGCAGCCAAATTACACATCACAACTACTAAACTTTTCTCCTTAGGATACTTCCAACCCTTCCCTGCTTTGTTGAGGGCAGGGGATGCTCAGGACGCGAGTCAGGATGAGGATACTGGATAGGATTGGTTGCTGCAGCAGTGCCAAACACTTGGAGCTGGAGGGATGAAGTGTCTGATGGAGACTGAAGCAAAACCCCACCCAATTCCCTCACTCTTTTCACAGCATCAGTTGTTCGGGGTTTTTTTTAATACATTTCAGCCCTCTGGAACTCAGACACCCCAAAATGGCCCAGCTTCACCCTCTAAGCCATTACTCCAGCAATATTTATAGTTTTCCAAGAACAAACAAAGCCATCACGCCGAAGCCTGAGCGTTAATGGCACAGCCTGGGGATAGATGACTTTGGGGAAATCACTGTGGCGAGCGCGGAATGGTGATGGATGGAGGAGGAAAAGGGGGGAAAGGGAAGAAAAAACAGCAGTCTGCAGAAACAGGGGGGCAATTTGCAGACTTGAGCAGAGTCACACCTCCTTGCTCCAGTGACAAATCTGCTCCATTAGGCCTATAAACCACACGTTGCCATCACCACGCTGCAGAGGACGGCCTGCACTCAGTAATGGGCCTCGCAAGGCAAATGCAAGCCCAAAACAAACACTTTTCTAAACGCCTCATAACTTTTCTGTTCCACCTGACTGCAGTCAAACCTGAACTCCGACCTTGCTGTTTCTGCCACACGCTTCAAACCTCCAGGAAAAAAAAAAAAAAACAACAACAAAAAACAACAAACCTGATAAGAGCCTCAGCTGCATTCCCGGGCTGCACCAGCGCACAGTGCAGCCCTTTGATGCTCAGCACAGAGAATTTTCTTTCCTATGCTGCGTTTATTTGATGAAAAGCAAAGGGATGGCACAGAGGTGATGGGAGTGAGGACTCCTCTCTGACCACCCATCTTCAGAGGAGTGATTTCAGAAAACCGTGGAATAACTGAGTGGGAAGGGACCCACAAGTTTCACTGAGTCCAACCCCTGGCCCTGCACAGACACCCCAAAATCCCACCCTGTGTCCGAGAGCGGTGTCCAAACGCTCCTGGAGCCTGGTCAATGCCCCAGCACCCTCTGGGGGAAGAACCTTTCCCTGAAATCCAACCTAACCCTCCCCTGGCACAGCTCCAGCCATTCCCTGGGTCCTGTTGCAGCTCACCAGAGAGAAGAGGTCAGTGCCTGCCCATCCACTTCCTATCACAAGGGAGTTGTAGGCTGCTGTGAGGGCTCCCCTCGTGCCTGATTTCCCCCAGCCCCAGCCCGAGGATGCTGACCCTGCTGTGCCTTGCAGGATTAACACATCTCAAGATCCACCGGCGGGAAGATGCTGCAGGTAAGGGAAAAATGCGATTCCCTCGGACACAAACTCTGACATCCTATCTTAATCCTCAGCTGCAACAGGAGCGCTACCTTGGGATCTCACCCCGTGTTATTAAAGCACTCCAGATGGTTTTGATGGGGGAGAGACATTCATTGCGATACCCCAGACACCAAGCTGACATCTCAGCGGCTGCAGGAACATCACAGAGAAAATCGGTTCCCCACCAGAGTGTTTGTGCAGCAAGAGGGAACTCGTGAACTGAAGCAGAAAATCCTCCACGACTGCTCTAGACTAATAATTGCCCAAACGCCGAGTGGTGGCAAAAAAAAAAAACAACTCACAAAGCGCTGCCTGGCTTTGAAACGAGCCCTGCTCCTCGACCCGGAGGCAGCGGCTCTGCTGCCGCCCCGAAGGGGGCGAGTGAGCCGCGGGACACGGTGTCCAGCAACAAATTAAACGCCAGCAGAGCCGCCTCGCTCAGCCCGGGCACCCCGCGGGCAGCAGAGATGAGCTCGCTCCGGCTCTCCGGTGTTTGCTCGTCTCCAGTCCCCTCCCGTGCATCCATCCGCACCGCCTCTCCTCTCATCCCCACCACCTTCGCCTCCTTCCTCCCGGCTTCTGAATCTCGCCCTTCCCGGGGGCTTTGCCTTCCTCTGTCCCCTTGCAGCAGCGGCACAGAGGGACAGAGCCCGCCTGTGCCTCGTGGCTGTTCACAGGCGCTTCTCCCTCTCTCCCTGTCAGAATTCCAAAGGGGCAAAGCCAGCCGGAGCCCACCTCGGACCGGCAGGGCGGCCAAGGGCTGCTCGTGTCACCACGATGCCTTTGCGCTGCTCGGAGGCTGGGCGGGACAAGCAAAGGGGAAAATGCCTCTAGGGAGGTGCTGCAGGACGCTGCCTACCCTACAGGCTAAGGCTGGGTGCTGGGGAGCATCCATCCCACTTCCCAATGCACTGCCACCCTCCATCCTCACCCCGCACAGCGCTGGGAAAAGAGATGTCACGGAGTTACCACATCACAGAGCCCGGCTGTAAGCAGAGGACACAGGGAAAGCTCCCAGTAGGGACAGGATGAAGGGGGAAGGCGGGCCCCGGGCCGGGGGAGCGGGCGGTCACAGCAGCCTAACCTTCAATCACCGCCAGGCAGCCGCGCTTGGCTGCGAGCAGGATAAAAGCGATCGCTGCGGCCTTTTAAAGAGCAATATCATCTGGGGTGATTACCTTACAGAGCGGCACGGAGAGAGCTCGGCACAGCGGGAGACTCGTGAGGAGTTTGGCTGCTCCGCAAAGCGCAGGCTGGTGCTTTTTGAACCGTGCTGGCAGAGCATCCCCCCGGCGCACCCGCGCCTGGCAGCGCTGCCCAGTGCCCTGGCCGGGCACACGCAGCCCCGGAGAGCCAGGGAAGGGTTTCCGCAGGTGAAGCCAATGAGGCCGATCGTCGGCTGATGCTGCTTGGCAAAACGCTGCGGATATTTTGCTAATTTACACCACCGGAGAGTCCTGCCCCAGACATCCATTATCATTCTGGGGTTCGGGCACGCTTGCTGACCTTGGTTCCCCCTCCTCCACACGCTGGACTGTTTCCCCCTCCGCATCAGCGAGGCTGGAGCTGGTCCCTCCTGCCAGCTCGTGCCAGCACAGATGATGGCACAAACTGCACAAAGGGAGGAAAAATATTAACCAGGAACAAACCGCTTGGCAGAGCAGTGCCAGAGCCATATTCTGTCTCTCTCCTTCATGGGAGATGAACAGGGACCTTTTAGGAGACCACTCGTGTGTGGGACAGGGAGATGCTTTTCTGGCTAAGAAATCCTGCCTGGAGGCAGGAAGGGACAGCACTTGAAGAGGCACCTGGGCATTAGAAGGCACTATTTGGGTGAAATGAAGCTCATCTCCAGCCAAGAACTCCTGTTCGAGCCAAGCTCTCCCAAGGTATCCACCTGCCGTGAAACCTTCTCAACCACTTGGGTTTTGCCAAACCAAGGGCCATCAGAAATAACACTGATTTGTGATGCTTCCACAGCCGTAATAATGCAAGTCACACTTCTGGAAAAAATCTGCCCCTGTTCACATGAGCTGTTTATTTCCCCTTTTGAGAAGACCTGGGCTTGGAGGGCTCCACGCTTGAGCAAACAGCTCTAAACAGGACGGTGCCCTTGGGTGAGGGCCCTGGCAGTCAGGTATCCAACACCAGAGAGGCCAGACCCTCATTTTTGGGGTCCTCTCCCTTCCACTGCTGCCATAATGAAGACAAATGATGATGATCCCACCCGTCCACAGAGTACAAGAGCATCTTCTCCTTGAAGGGCAACAACATAAAGAGAGAACGAGCACATTTAAAACTCTGCTTTCTCTGCAAGTCAAGCCCACGTCTGACCTAGCAGTGAGAGAACAGCTCAAGTGATGATAAAGAAAACAGCAGATCAGGCAAATTCAGTCAGACTGGATTATGGGAGACCAGCAGTCTCCAGGTTCTCCTTAGAAGAAGTGTAGTCAGGAGTCTGCGGTGAGCTGTTCCAATGAGAGGCAATAATTGAATTTGTTTTCATTTAATTTGAAGGACCTTTAATTAAAAGCCAAGCCTGTGTGTGCAGAGAGATAAAGCTGAGCACGTGGAGAGCGGGGGTAATTTGGGTGCTGAATGCAATAATTAATTGTAAACGTGGAGGTCAGGAGCCGGGCTCTATCTCCCTGCAATCAGCACGCGGCGCTGGCCGGCCGAACGGAATGGGCTCGCCAGCGCCGGAAACGCTTAAGTGATTTTTGAAGCCTTAATGGCAATTACAGAGCAGCGAGGAGGTTAATTTGCAGAGTTCATTAATCAGAGAAATAAACACGTCAGCGATCGCCACGGAGAGGGGAAGCAGAGGAGCCTGCCTTGGAGATGGAGAAGGTCGACCTCGGCACCGGGGCTCGCCGGGGACTGGGGACGGTGTTTGCCTCCTCAGCTCGGGGCTCGCCCTGGCTTTTCACACCGAACCACAAGCTGTGAAACCTTTGACCGCTCACCCCGGGGCTCCTGCTAACCAGAGCTAAATATTCCCCAGCTCCACGAGGTGTTAACGGGATAACAAGACCACGTCGCTCTCCAGCTGGTAACTCCAGTCCTCTCAGTCCTGCTGCTCCCTGCAATCTCAGCTTCTCATGGCTTGGTACTTTATTACTATTGCTGAAAAGCTCCTCAGCTCCTCAATAAACCTGGCCACCAGCTCTGAAGTGAAAACTATCACCCTCAAATGAAGAATTCACCCCACTGCCAGGAATCCTAAAGCCCAGCCCTCCCAGAAACATTCCTTCTCCAAAGCTTGGAAAGACAGAGCTTTAACACAGCACCTTCGATGATATGTCAGGACACAGAGTGTCTATTAAGGGAAAACACTTAGAAATGAAGAAAATGGCTCAAATCCTAATAGGCATTAGTGAAGTGAGCAGATGTGTGGCTTCCTGGACACACGTCGTGAGACAAGAGTGGTGCATCGTGGAGGAAATATCTCGGGAATGAGGTAAGGATAATCCCAAGCTGCAGCAGGACAGAGAGGGGCCAGGAGTCAGGAGCATCTCTGCTGCCTCCCACAGCTCAGACAAAACGGAATTTTGCAGCGGGAGGAAAACCACTACAAGGAGTGAAGGGGGCTGGAATCCCCCCTGTGCCGAGCAGCAGGAGGCAGAATCCTGGGGTAAAGGCAGAGCAAGCCAAGGCCGGAGACCTCCAACAGCTCCCCATATTCCTGGGGATCTCCTGGCTTCCCTTCCCCTTCAGGCTAAGGAGAATAGGGTGAGGCTTTAGAGAGGAGCTCCACGCTCTCAGGGGGAGTTTCTGGAGGAGCTGGGTGGCCCCTTCCCAGGCTGGTGGCTCCTCCTGTCCCTGCTGCTCTGGGACCAGCGGGAACAGGACGCACACACATGAAAGGTGTTCCAGGGAGCGCAGCACCAAGAGCTTTTTCTCAGGCTGGTAATTGCTCCCTGGAGAAAGGCTGTACATTGCACCAATTTCTTTTTTCCACTCCCTCCTTCCTTCCTCACGGATTATTTCAGGAACTGATTTCTGATGCTTTTTGGGATGTACCTGCATGGAAGACCTGTGTGTCCAAGGCAAGGGACAAAAGGGCTCCAAACCCAGCACAGATAGGTCTTGCCTTGCTGATCCTCTTGTCCTAGTACGATTTACACGAGCCAATTAGTCCAGCCATTGCCTTGGCTCCTCTGCCTCTTCAGGCACTGTTATCCCGGGGACCTCCATATGGAAAATGAGTTTTAAACACCTCAACAGACTTCAGGGATTTGTTTTTACAGGAGCAGCTGTGTTCTTCAAAATATTGAAGAGTATCTATGACATCAAGCGGAGTGCCAAGCTGAGCACCTGGAGCAGGATAATCCCACACACTGGAACCGGCTGGGAAGGGATGAGCCGAGCAGGAGAGCTGCCGGGAAGGACCCGGGGGTTGTGTGCAGGATGAAGAAGATGAGCTGTGAAAAAGGAAATGAACCAGCCTCCAACTGCAGGAGATCCAAGGAAGCTGCCGCTCCCCCCTAACTGGACCAGGGAGAAATGAATAAGCAGCACACGTGTCCCTGTGACTTTGTCCCTGTGACTTTATCCCTGTGACCATGTTCACCTCCTGCCCTTTTGAACGCTCTGAAGAGAGTCCATCACGTTACTGATAGGCAGCTCAAGCCATCTCCTCCATGCCCATCTCCTCCTCTCCCACTAACCCCAAGCCTGGGGACCGGCCAGGACCGGTGTTAACTTTTCTGCCTGCTGGAACTGCGCGTAATTAAACATTTTAATTAAAATCTACAAGAGTGATTGCCCTGTCGTCCTCTGAAGGGAAGGCTAATCACAGCCCTTTTATCCACTCCAACGAGTGGCCCAAGGACGTGGTGCTGGGCAGCAGTTTTGGGTGGCAGCAGAAGTGTCTGTAAGGAGCCAGGTCCTTACGTGCACCTGAGCAGAGCCAGAACCCGGCACGGACACAAAACCTGGACACGTGGAAACTGGGACATGGAGACAGGAGAATGCAAACCACCCAGGGAACTGCATCACTCGCTGCATCTCACTCCTTCAAAGGGTTTAGACCTTTGGAAAGCCCTTCAGGAGCTGTTTTCACACCACAAGCAGCCTCAGTTGCATTGGGGCTGGCGGGGCACACCAAGCCCACCTTGCACCGGCTCCATCCACCCTCCCTGATCCTCCACGCCCTTTCCCTGCTGCCTCTCCCACTCCCTGGCCGAGTGCCTGAGGGGCTGTGGAGGCACAGAGCATCCTCAGAGCGCTCACCCTGATTGCAAGTGAAGTGTTTGAGCAGCATTTCAAAAGTTTTCTTCCCCAATGCCCGTCAAGAACAAACAAAGTATTTGTTGTTGGTGGAGTAAAAAATTCATCAAAATAAAATAAAATCAAATCAGGAGCAGAAATGCACACATCTACATTTGACTAAGTGGGGAGAGAACACACTCGGAAACTTTTTGATCAGAGCAGAGAGCCTCAAATCCTGACAGAGAAAATGTATTCATAATTTATTAAAAAAATATTTTATAATTTATTTTAAAATTC
>VZTE01004641.1:153872-175823 GCA_013397775.1 Eulacestoma nigropectus | reverse complement strand
TTTTCTTTTTGCCTCCCTTCTGACAAACAGGATTTTCTGTAATTCCCGAGGAGGGCAACCGATGGGGACAATATTGCTGAAGGCTCCTCTCTGCTTTCAGAGGTTGGGAACATGAAAAGACAGAGCAGCGGTGCCAGAGACATCTCTGACCAGCATCCCTGCTGTCCTAACCCCTCCCAGGGATGCTCCTGCATCTCTGAGCCCTTCTCCCCTCTTCAGGGGCTTTACAGACCCAAAATAGGAGCCCCACCACCCTCCCTGGCTGCTGCTGGGTGCCACCACCTCACTGGGCTTCATCCAGTGTTCAGCCCTGGCTCTGACAGGTGAAAAAAAGCAGCCAGGGCACAGCGCTGCAGCTCAGATCCCTCCTGCTGGACTCCTTATCCAGGAAGATTATGAGGTTTACTGCTGCTTCTCCATTATCCTAAATAAAGCAGCCTTTCAAAATTGCTTCAGACATATTAGATCATGTACTTTTTACTCTTCCAGAGACACTGGTTATAATATCTTTTTAACAACACTGGGCAGAATCTATTTTCTTCTTCCACTGAGCTGAAAAATACTGTTTTCTCAAGGAAGAAGAAAAAGGAGGAGGGAAAAAAAACCTATTGATTTTGTTTAGGGTCAGAATAAAATATCATTGGAGTGGGTGTTGAAATCCTCAGCCACAAATTACTTCCAAAGTGACAGTTTGGGCTGTGAAGATTTTTCTTGTGAAATAAAACAAAACAAATGAAACATTGTGTTCTTCCTCTCTGTGCACACGTTTGAGGTTTCCACCGGCTCCAGCTGGTTCCTGCTGGGTATATTTAGCGTTTCAATCTATTCTCTTCCCATTCCCATCCCTGCTGGAGCTGTTGCATGGCCAGCACCAAATCCTTCTGCCCAGATGGAGCGAGGCAAAGAGAAATGCTGTGGGTGGGACGTGGAGGGACAAGTCCCAAAGCCACAAGGAGAGGAGAGGTTGTCCCCTCCAATGCCCGGGGGATGCTGTTGGCTCTCCCTTCTCCCCCCATCCACGCAGGAACGAGGATGGTACCCAGCACACCGTGATTCAGCATCCCCCTAGCCAGGACTGGCTCCTCTCACGCTGCTTTTGAAGGCACAAACACCCCCAGGAACCTCCAAACCCCAGAGCTCTCAGCCAGGTTTCACTTCTCCAAAGAGTCAGCAAATTAACCCCCATTTATATGCACAACCCACCTCCCTCTAATCTATCCATCTATCTCTGCTCTCTGCTGGTACAAGAGATGAGCATTGGCTTTAAATACAATGATTTCTTTATAAATAAAGAACAGGCAACACTTCTGAAAGGGAAACCAGATGTCTACCTCGGGCTTCTGTGCTTCCTGCTCCTCAGCATTGTGTGCGGGAGATAGGAACAACGCCACCGGAATGAAGAGATCTGCAGGTCCCTGCCTCCCACTCTCAATTTTATTTTATTTATTTAGATTTATGCAAATGCAAAAAAGAGGTCACCTACCCATATGCTCTCAATGCCCTTGACGTAACTTTAAAATGCATCATAAAAATGCCCTGTACACCACAGTATAATTCAGTCCCACACACCAGCAGGGAAGAGAAAAGCCAGAATCTCCCCCTGGCTGCAAACAGACACATTCCCACCCTGGCGGCACCTGCACACACAGATTTTTGCTTCTGTCAGCTCTTCCCTTCCCCATCACCTGTCCAGGGCAGCCACAGCCTTTTTCCCCACACGTCTGCTTCTCTGCTCAACATCTGTCCCGCACCAGTCACTCTCTGCTCAACATCTGTCCCCTACCAGTCACTCTCTGCTCAACATCTGTCCCCTACCAGTCACTCTCTGCTCAACATCTGTCCCCTACCAGTCACTCTCTGCTCAACATCTGTCCCCTACCAGTCACTCTCTGCTCAACATCTGTCCCCTACCAGTCACTCTCTGCTCAACATCTGTCCCCTACCAGTCACTCTCTGCTCAACATCTGTCCCCTACCAGTCACTCTCTGCTCAACATCTGTCCCCTACCAGTCACTCTCTGCTCAACATCTGTCCCCTACCAGTCACTCTCTGCTCAACATCTGTCCCCTACCAGTCACTCTCTGCTCAACATCTGTCCCCTACCAGTCACTCTCTGCTCAACATCTGCCCTCACCGGTCACCCTCTGCTCAACATCTGCCCCCACCAGTCACCNCTCTCTGCTCAACATCTGCCCTCACCGGTCACCCTCTGCTCAACATCTGCCCCCACCAGTCACCCTCTGCTCAACATCTGTCCCCCACTGGTCACTCTCTGCTCAAAATCTGTCCCCCACCGGTCACTCTGCTCAACATCTGCCCTCACCAGTCACTCTATGTCCCACATCACGATCCAGGAGCCACTCCTGCCATCCCGTGCAACAGCCAAAGGGACCGGCCCAACGCTGCTGATCAGCAGCCCCTGCTCTTCTCCACCCTTTGGAGCATGGTGGGCTTTGAAACCTCTTGGTAGTGGGAGAAGGAAGAAAAATGCTGCAAAAGCATCAAAAAACTCCAAAGCGTGCCCTTGTGGCACTGCCGGACAGGTCTGACGGAGCCACCCTGCTCCAAGCAGGGCGAGATATTCCCGAGCACACAGAGGCGGCTGTGGCACCGGGGATGGTCTGGACCATGTTCCTGCTTGGGACACCGCACTCACCGACACAGCCACACCTGAGGCACCAGCCAGCCCAAAACCCAGCAGCATTTTGGACAGGAAAGACCTGCCCACGATTCAAGCCACCACAAGGATGTAGATTTTTAATTCCTGAACCTCACGGAGCGAACCCTGACCCAGGAGCAGCACTCGCACTGCCGGCTCCTGCCTTTAAGATGCCACAGGATTTCTCCGCAGCGACTCTTCACGGTTCCCGGCCATCCTCCCTCGGGAACACGTGCAAAGAGTGAACTAATGAGTCTATTAGACTTAATTAAGCTAATGTGAAATTATTTACTTAATCTGGGAAGATCTTATGATGGCGAGAAATCCCCACGGACAAAAGCTTCCAGCTGCCTCGCACGGGCAGGCGAGAACGTCGCGAGCAGAGGTTGTGGAGATGCTCGACCGCACGGTGCGGGGACAGTGTGGAGAGGGGGCTCAGCCACCGCCACAGCCCAGAGCACCTGGCTCTTCCACGGCATTCCAGCGTCGCCAGGAAAACCAGCCAGGAAGCCCCCGGTTTCGCCTTCGTTTTCCAAATGCGCGTCTCTCCCCGGCCAGCAAATCCATCCAAGGCTGGCAGCTGGGAGGGAAAAGTTTTCAGGAGTGGCTGGCCCCTGTCTCCCATGGAGGGCGAGCGTCCCTCATCCCGCAGCTCCTGCAGCCAGGCTGCACCTCAGCGTGCAGCGGGAGCGCGGAGCAAAGGGGATTTTGCCTCGCGCATTTTCCCGGCTATTTTTTTCTCCCTTAATGTAGAAAAGCTTAACGCTCGCTTTGAATCCCTAATACGACTGAGTTCTTCTCGCCACTTACTTTGTTTTGTCATGCACTACATACAATTACACATCTCTAATCCGCAAATCCTCCCCCGATGCCGGAACACGTGCCAAGCCTTCCTTTTCCTTTCCACAGCCTCCCGCATTAAAGGCCTTTGGAGACGAGCTGACATCGCGGAATGCCGGGACGCCCTGGCATCACCCACAGCTGCAATTCTCCGGACATGGAAGCCCCCCATCCTCAAGGATTGGTGCTCAAAATGCCCCATGCCTGCCCTGCCTAGAGAGAGGGTCTCCAGCCCTGGCACTGCAGCCGGGAGCCCTCGCCAGGACTAAATCCCACAGCAGGAGCCCCCTCCATCCCGGCTAAAGGAGCTCGGCTCAGCATCTCTGAGACGGAAATCACATTTTGTAAATCTCCCACGGTGAATCAACTCCCCAGTCAGATATGAGCTCAGCAAAAACTGGCAGGCAAATGATCTCATTAATAATCAGCACTATCAGGAGTTTCTGCTTCTCTCAGGCAGCCAAACAGGCGAGAATTTATCTGGGAATGGGAGCACAGCTACCTGGAACACAATGTAATTGTTGCCCCAAGGTCAGGCGGTGGCAGCCGTGCTGGCCCTGCTCACAAGTCAGGCCATCTGCAAAGCTTTGGTGGCCCACGATGCTTGTGCTGGTTCAGACCTGGGTTCCCCATCCACAGGGGTGGCCCCTCCACCAAATCCTGGGAAAGAGGAGCTAAAAGCCCCCCCCCAGCACATTAACCATCGTGTGTGGGCTCTCACCTGTGAGCATCAACCCCTCAACCAAGGCTTGCAGGGGACCAAGGGCCTCCTTGCCATCCCTGCTGTGACACACAGGGCACTTCAGTGAGGCATCAATGAGATTTCAATGAGATATCAATGAGATTTCAGTGAGATATCAGTGACCAGGGAGGGTGCAAACAAGTGTGAGAATCTCCCTTCATAGAAAAAGCCTCACTGCAGCCTCGGAGCGTCTCCCGTCCCCGCTCAGGAAAAGAAGGAGTAAGAGAGACATCAATTTCCAGAGCTCTGCACCAAAATCCGGCCTTCGCCTTTGAAAGTGTAATTTATTCAAGCTGCTTTATTATTGCAGAGCCCAGCGTCGACGGGGGATTATGGAGAGGTCACAGCTGGAGCAATAACAATAACAAGAAAAAATAGGGAAGTCGGGAGAGCATCTTCTGCGAGTTCACCGTGCAGCAGGGACACGCTTCTTTTGGAGCCAAGGTGTTGGAAAGCACGGGAAGAACATCCCACGTGCCACCAACTCAACACAAAAGTGGCATCCAACAAATCTTTGGGGGAGCAACGGGGACTGGGGCTTCACACCCCCTCTGTTTGTGAACCCAATTAGGCATATGTTGAGGAAAGGGTGTATGTATATTAGATTTTAATTAAGCAGTGTTAATTATAATCTATGAGATGTGCTTACTGCTTATCTGATAATTATGAGAAAGCCAATTTGGCTGCTGGCTTGTGACTAATTAAGTGGAATTAGTAATGATAATTATAGATTTAATTTTTGTTTGCCTTTATTGGCAATGGGGGGGAAAGTGGCTTCCAGGGCTGGGTGGGACAGGGATGGGAAAAGTCATGGGGCAAGGTCACCACGCCAGGAATTTGGCCCACAGAATGGGGATATGCCCAGGACTTCCCAGGAAAAGGGGATTTTTGGTGGGAAAAAAACCCAAATTGGCATTAAAAAAGAAAGTTTTGCAGGAAATGCTGATGGAAACAAAGTTCTGCTAAAAAGCAGTAGTTTCGTGGAATACTGGGCTGGGTTTTGCCAGCTCATTGCACAGGCAGCCGGAGTCTTTAAAAAAAAAAAAAAAATTGAAATCTTGGGCAATTCAGGGAGTTCGACTTTTCCAGCCCACAGGGGGAAACTCCCTGGGGATCTCTCCCCTTCCTCCCACACCTGCCATGACCCTGACTCCTGTTCTCAAGAAAAACAGGATTTTTAGCACTTCTTCTTTCTTTTTCCACACTGTAATTGATAAGCTATAAAATAAACACCAAATCCTGCAAAAACCGCCCAATCCCTGGGAATGGCACTCGCATATTTTAAACATGCCCACAGGTTGCTCTGCCTGGCTGCAAGTCTCCTTGAAATACTCATTTTCCATCCTTTCCGAGCGTGCACTGTGCTCAGAGGCTGCCAAATTGACCCAAAACATAAAAGCAAAGCTTTTGTGTGAGGCAAAGAATAAAAACACAAGGAAAAAAAAAGGCGCGGGGGTGGGGGGGTATAAATATATTGCAGCTGGATTTTTAAAAGGCCCAGCTAAACTTGCAGCTGCACCACAGCACGTGGAGCCGTGCAAGCTCAGCTAATGATAATTAAATCTCCTGCTGCAGGGGTGAGCAGCAATTTCGCGCTAGGTCTGCTGCCCGGGATGAGAGCTCTCCCGGGAAAAGCCACGGCAGCAGCACAGGGCCCGAGGGTCGGACCAGGGCGATGCTCTGCTCGCTTGCCAGGCAACAGCCGGAGCTGGGGATGCTCTGCCCGGCGCCTCCCCGAAAACAGCATCGCGCATCTCCAGCGCCGAGCTAAAGAATGCGTGGCAATCCCGGGGATAAATCCCGGGGATAAATCGCGGGCGGAGCGCAGGGAAGACAATGCCGGCTGACTGCATTAAGGCAGCGGCCCCGCTGCAGCCGGGCTCATTTGCGAGGCCCCGCTGCAGAGGGGGGGTCCCCGCTGCGGCACCCCCAGCTCCTCGGCGAGGAGCAGCAGGGCTGAGCTCCGCGGAGCGCGCCTGACCTGACTGCAAAGCGGCTCTCTGCATCCAGAGCCGGCGCGTTCCTGGGAAGCAGCCTCGGGAAGGGGCTGCGGGACCAGAGCGCTCCTCTCTGCGCGCCGGCAGAGGCCCCGGCGCTGACCGAAATAGACTCTCTGCCCAGCTACCGCCCGGCTAAATTCGGTGCCCAGCCCCCCGGATGCAGGGAAGCGGCGCAGGGCCATCAGCCGGATCCCTCTTGTCACATCAGGAACCCTTCGCCGCGCCAGGCGGGGACACGGCGTGCCAGGAGCCGGCTCGCACGGCTCCCGAGGAAGAGGATGGCACGGAGGTGACGCTCCTTGCTGGAGGAAGCAGGAGTGAGACAAACCCCAAGTCCTGGCCGCCTGTGAGCATGAAAGATTATCTGCCAGACAGGCTCTTGCCCTGACCTCTGTGGTGGCTGGTTTAAAGAGATTAAACGACAGCATACCCACAGTTTCTGGGGTTTTTTTTCCTTTATTTCATTTCAGCAGCTACTCAAAAATAGGCCTGTTTATAGAGGGAGAAATTCCCCAAGAGTCACGCACTATCCAGACCAAAAATTATTGCCAGCATCAGCCCGAAGTGACCAAAACTCACGCACAGATAGACAAAATTTGACCTCATTCCTAATTATGTCCCGAGTTTGTGCAGCCATGGACATCCCCACAAACTCCCTCCAGGGTTTCCACCTGGGATCCAGCAGCACAAACAGGGCATCACACTTAAGTGCATTTGCTGAATTACCCATTGCAGCTCCTGGACGTAACTTCTCCATGGTACATTAAATACCTTCCCTTCCTGTCCTAAAGAGCTGTGGGGTGCGCTGGGAAGAGCACAAATGGTTTTGGCTCTGACTTGATGCTCAGCTCTGCACGGGAATTGTTCACTTGGAATTCCCTGATGAGCAAGAGAGCTAAGAGAGGTCAGTGTCCAGCCCTAGAGGGATAAATAATACTCCAGGACCTCCTGTTGAACACTTCCACCTGTAGTTGGCAAAGGATGAGTCACGGAGTGCTTACCCACCCCTCTGAAATGAGGAGTAATGGGGTTTTAAGAGAATAATACTTCATAACACTCGGCATTCTGCTGGATAAGGAAAAGACAAGGCAGAAGCCAGGAGCTGATAAAAGCTACAGCTTGTAATTCCATTGCACCTTCTCCACTCAATAAATGGGTTTCAGTCAGAGCATCTCTTCCATCCAGCCCAAAAAGGACCTGAAGGGTAAGTTGATTGCATTGATCGTGCATGCATTTTCCCGGCAGGGAAACTGGCCCAGTCCCTGGCTGCTCCTGTCCAAAGTACTCCACTTACTTATTACGGGAACATCGCCAGAGACTCCAGGGCCAGGGAGCGGGATGCTACGGGGAATTCATTGCTCTCTGCGTGCTGGGAACATTAAGTGGGAAGGCAGAGCAGGGGGGTATGGCAGCGGCTCAGCTCAGCCTCTTCCCCAGCACAGCCCCTGGCAGCCAATCACTCCTGCCACGGGTTTTGCCAGCCCCGTGGGATCCTTCCCACAGGACTGTCATTAACCCTTGTGAGAACAGGAGGAGTCCAGCGGGGACAGCAGCATGGATCTGCTGAAACAAACTGCTCCCAGGCTGTTCCTGTCCCTCACAGCCTTGTCACCCCTCACGTGTGCATCCTCCAGGCAAGAAACTCCTTCTCCAGCCTCCCTCGATCCCCACACGCAGCTGTGACGCTGCTCAGGGGTCCAGCCCTGAGCCAAAGCATCTCCTCTGCTACTCCCCAGCTGCCCGTCACTGTAGGGTCTGCTGGTGCAACCATCCCCATCCCTAAAACCCTGCCTGTCTTCCCTGAAGAAGAGTGTAAATCACTGGATTTGGTACAAAGCACGAACTCCCCTCGGTACGATCAGCCCTGCCTTTAGGATCCACTGGATGGAGGGCACTGCCATCCTAAACCAGCCACAGGGAAAGCTGCTGAAACAAGGGCTCTGAGCCCAAATTCAGCATGGAATCCCAAAACCGGAGCAGAAGGCATTGCACAAGCTCTGTGTCCCAGCTGTCATGCCCTTGGCCCATTCGTGTCCCCCCTGAGGGGTGGCACAGGTGCCTGGGAGGTGAGAAGGGGACATCCCAGGGCAGCACCAGCCTCCCTGCTCCACTGCAGGAGCGACAGGCAGGACACAGGGCAGGCTGGCAGCCTCGCAGCAGCACTGCCCAGCCCGGGGAGATGGGCCGGGGTACCCGGGTTTGCTAATTAACCCCGAGGCAATGCCCTGCCCACACAGCAGCGCTCCTCCAGCAGAGCTGCCCCCACCTCTCCCGGCAGGAGGCTGAGCCGTGCCTTGCCAGAGTGTCTTCGAAGGAGAAGGCTATCAGCTCCAAACAGCCGAGACCTTTAGCTCAAATCCATTAATCCTCTTTATTAAACCCGGGTCACCTCTGAGTCCTGGCAAATTAACCAGCATCTCCCCACTGCAAGTACATCAAGAGGAAACACGCTGTACAGCGCCTGTAATTTTCATGGACCAGGGCTCCGGGGTCAGAGGGCTTCCCGGCCTCCAGTCTCTGCCTTTGTCAGTTTAAAAGGGAACATCGGCTTGCGCTTGTATAAATTACAAGAGAGGCAGAGCAGAGGCTCGGGGCGCTCGCAGGGCGCTCTGCCGGTTCCAGCCATGCCACTGCCTCCTCTCCTGCCCAGGGACGGGAGCAGGGGACAGCGAGGCCACGAGCACCGAGTGCCCTGGGGGGAAAACTGGGGCTGGAGATATCCTCCGAACAGCTGGGCAGGCAGGGCACCACGCTTGGCATCCTCTAAGGCTACCTTGGCCACGTGCCTTCTTACTGCCTCTAATAAATGGCACATCCCTGGTGCCAGCCCAGCTGGGGAGCGACAGAAAGGGAGACTGCAAGGGCTTCGCTCCAGCTCAGAAGTGGGTGGAAAATTGCTCCCTTGTTGCCTGAAATTTCACCATTTGAAATATCTCCCCCTTTCTGCGCTGTCCCGTTGGAGCCACTCTACTCCAAATGCTCACCAAGCCAGCACCAAAGCCAGAGCGGCTCTGGTTCTGAAGAGCCGAGGACATTTAGCTGGGTTGGGGAAGACCTGGGGCCAAATCCCTTATAAAAACTAATTATACACCCACTAGAAGAGCTGGGAAAGAGAAAGCCAGCCCAGCCTGGCCTGGGGAAGAAGAACTCTGTGTGGGCTGAGGGATAAGGGCAGCACAGAGGGATCAGAGGTCACAGCACTCCCTTCCTCAGGTGGGGCTCCTCCTGCTCTGAGAAACAGCATCCTCAAGATAAGCAAGCTTCCCAGAGCCAAGCAAAGAGTGCTCCTGCACTCTGTCAGTGAAGATAACAAAAAACCCCCATTTTTCACGGGGGAAAAAAAAAAAAATGTGGGAACATTTCCAAGCGGCTCCATAAGAGCTGTAAGCATCTCATCTATTCCTCTAAGACAACTCCACACCTGGCACTTCCCAGCACATTCTCCATCCGTAGATTTGCCACGGGGCTATAAATCCACTGGCTTTGGCTGAAATTGCTCTGGTTTTACACCAGCCTAAGCCAGCAGAGACCGAGCTGGGGAACCGTGATCCAAAGGGCAGGATGCTCGCCCTTAACTCAATCCAAAGGCACAAGGGGTTTTCCACCTGGGGTTGAGATAGAGATAGGATTAACACACAGCCTCTCCAATCTCCCAGCCATCAGCTTGTATCACAGCTTTAGTTTTTTATTAAAAACATCATTTCCTGCTGTATTTAATCACGGCAAGGTCATTTCAGTGACAGTTGTCAGCATCCTGGCCAAGGAGCCAGAGGAGCAGAGCCCTGGCCTGCTGGCCAGATAAAAGGAGGAGATGCTGGGTTTCATTTCCTTGTTTTCAATTGAGAGGTGCCCACCTCGGTGTGCAGATTAAGGTGTGGGTGGGCCAGTGTCAGCCCCCCATGGGCAGAGATGGGAAGCTGCCGCTTGCTCTGCTCATCAGGAGCTCCGAGGAGAGAAATTGCATAGTTCTCCCTGCGGCCCTCTGCCCACCTCGAACCAATTTCTGCTCCTTTTAATTCAATTCAACTCCTCCTGACCTCGGCTGGCTGGAGTTGCAGAGTTTCTCTCAACAGATAGCACCAATTACAGAGGTGTGAAAATGGAAGGCTTTCAATTCGGAGAACAAACCCAAGAAACTGGGACTTCATTGAACTGAGAATCAGGGGGTGGGGAAGGGGGAGCAGGCAGGGGCACGGGCTCAGCAGTATCACCTGTCCTCTCTCTAAACACCAAATTCTGGGGCTGATCCCTCCAAGAGTGAGGGCATCCCCGGGGGCTGGGGTGGCAAATGCCAGCAGAGGTGCAAGTTCAGGTGTGCAGAGCTGATGGCACCTGGAGATGAGGGAGGTGGAAGCCGGCGCTGCATCCCTGGCACAACGCCTCGCTCATTAGCGGCTGCGTGCTCGTGCGCTCCCCACCGGGCCGATTCCAGACCCTCGGAATCAGATCCGACACATCTGACACAAACGCAGTTTGCTTCCCCTCAGCAGATCCTGGCTGGATGGACTCTGCAGCATCTGCAGCCCGATCCATCCATGAGGCACAGCAGCACCTCCCTCCGCACCACTCCGGTGCGACACCACGTTCTGTCCTCCCACAAAGCCAAGGACTGCAGGTCAAGCCTCCGGACACAGGAGTGGCAGCCCGAGCCTGGGCAGATCTGGGTAGGAGGGCTCTGGCAGGATGGAGGAGCTGCCTGACAGCCTCGGCAGCGAGATCAGCACGCGGGCTGGGCTGACTTTATAAAAACTGCTCAGTACAGCCTGTGATGATCAGAGAGTCCCCAGACAAAAGCGGGAATGTGCAGTTCATGGGAAGGAGGCAGGGATAAGCACTTCCCAGAGCTGAGCTCACTGAAGCTCTTTGCCCAACTAAAGAGCCCTGATGCTAAAAAAAACCCCAAAAAGCTGGAGTAAGAAGTCTGAGATGCCCAGGATAGAAAATGGGGTTACACTCTCATGAAGCAGAACCACTGGGTACGGTCCCCCAGCATCTCTGGATATTTCGAGGTACCTCACAGGCTGTAAGGATGCAAAAAAGCCTCCTCCAGACCCAAAAATTCCCCTCTCCAGTCCTGTCTCCACCCAGCTGGTCAGACCATCAGCACAAAGCCCGTGTGCCAACCAAGCCCCAGCAGCTCCCTTTAATCCAGACGCTGGAGACTCCTCCAGATTTCTCCCCATCCCTGGAGATGTTCAGAGCCAGGCAACCGGGTCCAGTGAAAGATGTCCCTGCCCCTGGCAGGGGTGAGATGAGCTTTAAGGTTCCTTCCAACCCAATCCAGTCTGTAATTCTATGATTCCCTTCTTTGGTTAGGAAAACATCACATTTCACAGCTCAGCCCTGAGGGCCAACACACAAAGAGAAAAAGGGTCCTCTAAGTTGGAATTCTGAGCAGCTGCCCGTCCGGCTGGCACATCTGAGCAGGCTCAGCATCTCCTTTCGCAGTCCCAGAACTGGGGGCCACCAAAACAAAGCAGCGGCTCATTCGTCCCTCTCTCCCAAGAGTTCCAGGACCTGGAGCAGCTCGGAGCGTGGTTTCCAAGCCAGTGCACGGCCCCTCCTGTGCCTCCAGCCAAGCCGTGACCGCGGCTCCTCCGGCGCTGCCCATAAATCCTGCAGCCCGGTAAACAGCGGAATTACGGCGCCCGCCATTGCTTAGCTGCCTTTGACACTAATTGCTCTGCGGAGTGTGTGCAACTGGCAACACCTTATTAAAAGTGAAATATATTATACTGTCCACTTATTGCGACTTTATAAAGATAAAGCATCCCGAGGATACGGAGCGGCTGGCAAAGGCAGCGGCTCTCGGCCTCGGAGCGGCCGGAGGATGCTGCAGCGCACGGAGCCGAGGCAGGGCAGGCACTGACAGGACTCCCTGAAATTCCAAAGAGCGTTTCCATCTGGAGACCAAGGGCTGAGTGAAGAGCATGCTTGAGAATTTCTCCTCTGTTCATCTCCTGCTTTCAGCTCTGGGATCATCACTCTCAAACCTCGGGGGAAAGACAGGCAACGGCACAACGCGAAAGGGCAGGGGGATCAATCACACGCTGCTCTCCTGCCAACCTGGAGAGGAGCACAGGCTGCCCCTCGACTCACAGAGTCAGGCTGATCATGAATTCACATTTTCCTACTTCCAGACATCGCTGCCTGAGCTGTGGTACAGCCTCTCCTGCCAGGACTCAAACTGGGGCACCTGGTGCTCCAAGGGCAGGTCCAATAGCCTGGTGATGCTCCAGCTCCCTGCCAGCCCAGTACAGGGATTTCAGCATCCAGTGCATTGATCCTGTGCTCTTTCTCCTGCGTTTCTCGAAGCAGGAAGCCAGACTCCACTGTTCCACAAGGAAAAACGCACTACAGATTTGGAGCTACAGCAAGGACACGTCTCTTAACATGTGTCTCCGCACGTGCCTTGGGCAAGTCATTTTCCCTCTTTATTCCTTGGCTCCCCTGTCTACCAAAACAGGTACAATGAAATTTCTCTTCTCTGTGAAGTATTTTAAGATCTGCTGCAAACCACTGTGTAAGAGTGAGACCTGGTATCACCGAGTTTCAGTAATAAATGTTTTGATGCAGGCCCCCCCCGGCCTCGTCTCACCAGGTAATTTTGGAAAAATTTTCGGGTTTATTTTGAATTGATGGGCTATTTCTGGTTGGGAACACGACAGATAGGAGGAAGGCAGACATGGGGGATGCCATCAAAGGCATCATTCTGCAGTGCTCACAAAGAAGTGGTGAGCACAGAGGGCACAGAAAACCCACCCATGTGGGGTAGAAATCAGCTTCTGGGGACTTCTTTCCAGTAAAACTGAGATGTTCCCCAGGCACATCACAAAAGTCATCACGTCTACATCCCTCCTGTACTGTGGAGAGTACAGATAATATTATTTATCACTTAGTGGTCATCTCCCTCGTGGCAGAGAAGAGAGACCCACCTCCCAGAGCCCACGCGGTGCACAAACACAGCCTGCATCCCACTTTGATTCCTGAAGGAAACGGCACGTCCTCAACAACGGATTTGAAATATCCAGAGTCTTTGGTTCAACAAGTTCAGATCCAAGCAGGATCAATACCTTCTCACTCCTGAGGTATCAGCAGGTAATTGGGTATCGTGCAGTGATGAGTAACCTAGTTTGCTCAGAAACTGCAAACTTTAATCTTCGTCCATTCCTGGTACATGGAACAGCGAGGGAGGAACAGATCAAAGGAGAACAGATCAAATTCAGCTGCATTTGGACCCAGATTGCAGAAAAAAGGACTCATTCTTAACCAAAATGGCTCAGGCTTCTGAGGTTCAGCATCTTGAGAAGCTCAAGTACAACACAGGGCAGAGAAGTCACCACTTCTCCAGTGCAGCCACCCGTGACCCCAGTGCCACCTCCCCAGTGTTTAGGCTGCTTTTGACCCCCCAGCTCGGACCAGAGCCCTCTCCAAATTCACAGAGCAGCATCTGAGCACCTCAGCCTCTCCAAGTATCTGTGACTCCCACCCCAGCCCTCTCCCCTTTTCCACTTCCAGCCCTGCAATGCCCACGGCACCAGCCCTGGTGCGGGCGAGGAGAAGCTGGTCCAGCTTTCCAAGCAGGAAGGCCCCACCTTGCTGTAGGAAGTTCCCACCTCTGCCATGGAAAGGAGAAGTGCCAAGGTAGACTTATGGGCAGAGCGAGACAGAAAAGCACCGGGGGCAGCAGAACGACCTATTTGACAGATTTCCCTGCCGATCAAAGCTAACTTTGCTGAGAGCTTTTGACATCTGATTAATTACGTGGCGCTGGCTCGCCTGAAAATCCCCAGTTTCCAGCAGCCCTCGCCTTTCATCCCCGCAGCCCTTGGTGGCCGAACCCGCTCCCCTGGTGCCAGCAGAGGAAGGGATGGCAGGAGGTGGTTTTGCCAAAAGTCCTGGCCTGTCCCTGGGAGGAAGGAGATAAGGAGGGCGAGGGACGGCCGGGGACAGAGCCCCTTTGTCTGAGGTGCCTTTTGTCACAGGGAGATAGGAGGAGGCTTCGGTGCGCTGACATTTCGGTGACCAAATTAAAATGCACCGCCACAGAGACTAAATGTCATTAGCCTCATTAGAGGTGATCGCATTAAAATAAACAACAAAAAAGAAAAAAAAATTGAAGTGGAAATTAGCCAATGCCGTTAAACAAAATAAATAAACGGGGAGATCCGGCGAGGACTGCGCAGCCGACGCCAACGGAGCAGTGAGTCGGGAAGGGGCACGGCAGGAGCAGCCAAGGTCTCCATGGGCTCTGCTGCCACCCTGGGCTGTGATGAGACCAATCCACTGCTGGTGTGGCCCCAAACGGAGCTGCCTCTTTGGGACAAGTCTATGGGGTCTTTGGGGCTTCCAGACTGTTCCCGGTTGGCTTTAAGGACCTCAACGCCCACATCCCCTGGGGCTGGCGCTGCAGGCACTGCTCTGCCAGCACCTCTGCATCCCGAGGGATGCACCCCGTGTGCTGCTCTAACAGGAAGGAGGATTTTTTTAGCAGCATCCAGGTTTCTCTCGGATGCTTCCCAGTCAATTACTGGCCAACACCAACCGCATTTGGCTGATGTGCTGTGACAGGACCGCCACGCGAGGTGGAAGGCTTGATGAAAGAAGTGCTGCTTTGCCCTTGTGAAGAGAGGAATTTTTCCTCTAACCCCTCTTGCTATGCAAACGCCATTTCCTTTGGGGCGGGAGAAGTCATCAGAAGGCCCTTGCAAGATCCTGCTTATGACAGAGCAGATTTGAAAGCCCAGAGATCTCCTTCCCCCTCCTTCCCCTCTGTCAAAAATTATCATCATCATTTTCCAGCCTGCTGAACAATCAAAGTGTGGCCTATATTCGCTGGAGCTCCTTCCACATGCCGCATGCATAGCAACAAGTGCAGGAAACAAAAGCCAGGAGTAAACAGTTGGGAGAGAGGAGGCAAAGGGCTGGCAGGGGGACACTGCTCGGAAAACACGTGGGGCACAGCCCGGCTCAGCCCAGTCTCACCACTTTGGAGCTGCTCTGAGGGCCAAAGCGCCGTGTGAAGACCTCTTCTTCCATCCTCTGCAAGGAGCATGGGCATGCACGTGCCTGGGAAGTTTGATTGGTGGAAAGGGCGGTACCAGATGGAAGCCAAAGCCCTCCTGCCGCAGGGTCAGCTGGTCCTCGTGTGGCTGAGGAGCCAGGAGCAGCAACCCGTGGGGTGAGCCACGTACGACAAAGCCACATGAAGCACAGCTAACCCCAGCTGCCCTCCTGGGAATCCCATATCCTGTGGAAAACCCCACCAGTGCACCAGCTCTGCTCAGCACTACAGACATCCCCCATGGCTTTGCGGTCCAGGCAGTCTGAGCTGATGAGGTCCCAGTCCCAGCATCCCATCCTGAAGCACGGAGCTCACAGGGAAGCTTTCCTGGGCTGCCCCTTCCCTGCACTTTGCAGCCCGCTTCAGTCTCCAGAGCAGTCAATCCAGCACTTTTCACTAGCGCTGAATTCACAGAAAAGTAAACCTAAAAATATCTCCTCTTTTTCCCCCTTCCTTGCCTCATCTCACACGTGTCCCTGGCGCACGTGACTCTGCCGCACAGGCAACAGGTCCAACTTCCCAAAAACAGCTCCTCCCAGGGAGGTGGCTCTCGACACTGACGGGTCCCTGCAGTACCTGAGCATCCCAAACCACTGCCCTCAGCCACCCCACTCTGTCTGAGCCTAAGCTGGGACTAGAGGGAGAATTCCCCAGCTCCCGCTCAGCCAGACCCCACAACACCTGGGCTCACACGTCCATCAGCTCACAAGGGTGACACATCCCCTGCCACTCCCACCGGACAATTCACCTTGCCTGCTCACCCTTAGAGGGTGAAAACACAATCCCAGAGCTTTGGAGAAGCAGGCAGGAAAGTGTTTCTTCCCTCTAAGCATGAAACGAAGAGGAGCTCCCTGGAAAAACCCACCCACGGAGCAGCAAGTGTCAAAGCCACCTCTGTTATGTGCTGTTGCCGCACTGGTAATTATAAGTACCGTGCCTTCATTAGGGAAAGATGACTGGGAGGCAAGGAGATTTGCAGCAAAGCTGTTATTATTTTTAAGTTTCAACAAAAAGGGGAAGTGTGACAGCTGAAATCACTCCCCATCCTGCACATGCCAGCAGCTGAGAGCATCTCAGGGGATGCTCAGAAGGTAAGAAGGGTTCAGGATCAGTGCCCAGTTTTGCCTGACTGGGGAGGGGAAAGGCAGAGCTGCAAAGCTGAGGGTGACCCCAGGGTCATGAAGGAGATTACAGATAAAAACCAACAAGTTTTCCTCTATCCCCACCCGACTACAGCAGAAGGATCCTCCTGGGTACCCTGTTCCTCCCCAAACCTGTTGGGGTGTATCACAGCACCCCAACAGCCTCACTTGGCAACTTCGGTTTCTTACCAAGCAAAGCACAAACTCCAAATTTCATATTCAAGCATAAAATACGAACACAGCTGTTTATGCAGCTCAGAACTCGCCATAACCAAATATTCAAGCCTTTGGAGAAGATTTTCAAAGGCGCCAGTTAAGGCACACAGCTCCCATCGGTGCCTTTGAAACGTCTCTCCCTTTTCAGTTTTTCACAGGGATTCGCACCAGCAAAAGCTCCTCCACCCGGCCGTCTGCAACCACGGAACGCACAAAGGAGACGCTGTCAAAGAGAAGCTGCTGGAAAATGCAAAGCAAGGTTCAGCACTTTGGGGCATCCTGAAAGGCAGCTGCCGGAGCCACCAGCCCCCAGGGCAAATTGTTCTGGGAACTTGAGCTGGGGGGATTTGCACAGAGGAAGAGCCGTGTGTGCCTCTTCTCCCGTCACGCTCCCTCCCCACATTGGAAATGACAGCGAGTGCTGCTCCTCCCCAGCAGAAATAAAACAACTTCTCAGAGGCCAACACCAACCTTCTCCCTGTCCTGGGAGCCAGGAGATGGAGGAATCACCCTCTGACAGGGAAACTACAGCCAGGCCTCAGAGAGAGGCAGAGGAAGACCAGACAGTGGTTTTGGGCTCACACCCCATCCTGCTGGGACATCTTCCCCAGCTTCCCTGGCTCGTGGAAGACTGATGGCTGCACTCCCTTATCCACACCTATCCCCCGGCCTTTGGGAGAGCACAGGAAATCCCTTTAAGCCCCTCTTGCTCATATTGAAATGACACTAAAGCAGAACTAATGTGCTCCAGGTACTTATTCTTGGGCTTAGTCGCAGGGATCAGCAGCCCTCCACCAGCCCGGCATCCCCCACCGGAGAGAGGTGACGGTCATGTCACAGGCAGCGGGAAAAGCCTGCTCCTGCAGCAGGGACCCCTTTGGGAAGGAATGGGAAGGCGTTTTTAATGCCTGCAGTGTCTACTTTGTAGATTTAGATGGGTTTTTCAAGCACCACCAAAGCCAGGCTGCCCCAGCGAGGATGAGGTCGCACAGAGTCTCCGGGAGGATGCAGAAAGCAGGTCCTGGGCACAAGGGTGATGGTGGAGCACAGGGGGACACCCCAAGCTCTCCAAGCTTCACCTTGATCCCAGTGCCTTGGAACAGTGGAAAACAGGATTGTCCATCTCCTCCCTGCACTGCCACATGTCTGACCTCTGAAAGGAGCCACTGCCAGGACAAGTAATTTCCCCCAGCCTGCAAAGGCAGCGATATAAATGTCTGAAGAGGCTGATGAGCATTGATTTTCGCCACCTGTAGAGCCATGATGTCACCCTGTAACTGCAGCTCAGCCAAATAGGTTCCCCCCTGCCCCAAATTCCTTCTCCATCACAGCCCACCCTCATCTCAAAACAGCAGCACCCACAATGCCCAGCAGTTCAAAGCATTTGCCAACAGCTTGACAATTAAATTACCCACTCACCTCCCTATCCTGCGGTGCTGGGCTCATTAAAAATCCTCAGCATCCTTCCCACCTCAGAGAGCAACCCATGTCCAGGAACCCGCCTCCCCCAAGGCTCCAGATGACAACAGCATTAAGCCTTCGAAATTATTTTAGATAGAAACTTGTCTTACAAAGAAATAAAAAGCTGCAGAGTAAGACGCTCTCCATGACCAGAGGGGTCAGGGTTTCATTATTGCATTAACCTTTCGTGTCTTTAGATTCCACGAGAGTAAATTGGTAACGAGACGACACGAGACCCAATGGGAAAAATGCATCTTTCCTAAGAAAAATAAGAGAAGGGGGGAAGGACAGAGGTGGGAGCAGGAGAAAGAGGAAAAACTGGCAAATAAGCTATTACGGCTAATAATAACTTTGTGATGCTATTTTCTGCAGGAGCCTTCAAGTTGTGATGTTTCCCTCCACTCTAATTACACCTTCTAAAAGCAGGTTCCCTTCTCACTTTAACCACCCCGTGTGAAACTCCCGCAGGATTCGGGTAAAAACGGAAAGGAAAAGAGCTCACACTTCAGAAACAGCCTCTGCATATCCCAGGGGAGCGTCACCTGCACAAAACCCTTGGGATTACGCCCACAAATAACAAACAGATCAAAAAAAAGCACTTTGGGAAGGTGCAGGCTCCAAGAGGCAGCAGGGACCATTCACCTTCCCTCTGCCATCCATGACTTTGCCAACATGACTTGTGTTCCACGGCTGAAATCACTGCTGGGACAGGTTGGGCAGCGAGGGAAAACATCCAATCCTCTGCAAGCCAGGCACAAATAAAAAGGATTGGAGATGTTCAAATCCAGGGCAGGAAGGCAAAGCACCAAGCAGCCCCGAGTAGTTCCCTTCCTCTAATGCAGGCAGAAGGGTTTGGCTTGACGGATTAAGGGCTGAGCCCAGCCAGGAAAAGTCCTGGGCTGGTTTAGCTCAGGGGACATCCGAAGCCAAAGCAGATATTGCTGCTTAATAGAAATAAAAAGGGAAAGCTACAACTGCCTAAGTGTGGATCAAGAAGCCTCTCCCAAGTTTCCAGGGGCTTAAACGCAGGGGCCTTTTCCTTCCCTGACACGCACAGAGGCCAGAGCCAGCCCAGGCCTTGGCTTGGCCCAAACAGCCCCATCCTGAGGAAACTGCAGCAGGGCACTGGCAAACAGCAAATGAGCCCTGTCAGGCCTCTGCCAGCTCCTGCAGCTTAAGGACATCTCGGTGACAGCCCAGCAAGTGCCACACGGCCTCCCATTTGGCCCGCACGGCTGCCTCCATCCATTTCCTTGCAATCCCAACCCACAGAACCTCATCCAGCAACAGGGTGAAAGAGCCAGTGCTCTACTGAGCGCAGCCTCGCTGAGGCACGCCTGCCCCGTCCTGCTCAAGATCTGTTTTTAAAAAAATCCCCTTTACACGCACCAAGTCAGGCAGCTCACACAGCCACGGCTCCCTCGTGCTCACGTGCTAAACTACAGATGCACCATTTTGGTTCCTGGTGTTGCTGAGGAGCTCGAGGCTCTGCTCTCAAGGGCTCTCCAGCACTGCTCCCCAGCCAGACAAAGCCCAGCCCAGGAGACACCGCTGACCCCAGGGCTGATGCACATCCCAGCCCCCTGCATCCCACGGAGTGGTACCCAGCCCGTTCCAGGGGGTCTCTTACCCTCTGATCTGCTCAGGTTGCACTGTGGCAGCTCTGCAGGACGCCGGGATGGGGCCGGTCCCACGGCAGGAGCCTCCACAAGCAAGTTTTAGCCTGAGAACCCTCACGTTCAGCACTGCTGTGGGCAGAGCTGTCTGCCGGCTGTGACATGAGTAACCTCTCCCCCGCCAGCCTCACCCTCTCGCCGCACACACCAACCCTGCACAGCAAAGCCCTGAACCACGGGCAGCTGCTGAAACCACAGCCCTGCCTCTCCCTGCCCTCCCGAGTCCAGCAGAATTCTCCCTGGCCGTCATGAATAACACATGTTGGGTTAAGATCGGATCCCAGCCTCGATACCCAGTCCCCATCAGCTTGCACAGGGATGACAACCTTTCCAGCTGCTGAAAGTGCACATCATCATCAAAAATCCGCCGGTGACTTGCTCCCCCCGGCGCTCAGCTCTGCTGCTCACCCCCACCAGCCTCGCTGGATGCAGCGCTCGCTGCCCCGCGAGCATCAGCACGGAGCCAGCGCTGGATCCAAACCCGGCATCTCCCCCCGGCAAGCCGTGGGGAAAGGCCAAGCCACATTCCGGGAGCCACCCGCTCAGTTCACGGAGGTTGCGGCACCGGCACGGCCTCCCCGGGCGCTGGAATGAGGCGGGGGGGGCTCATTTTCACTTTGCAAAAGGGAGCGAGGGGCAGGCACCGAGTTTGCCTGGCAGGAATCGGGGAAGCACGGATGAGGGGAGCACAGGGAATAGCATGACAGCTCTCGAAAGAGGGAGGGGCACAGCAGGTGCCCAACTCTGAAGGGGAAAAACTGCACGAGCCCATCATTTGGAGGCAGAGGTTGCCCGAGGGGACAGACCCTGCCCAGCGCGGGGGCTGCAGGTGCCGGCACCGCTCAGGTACCGGCGGCTCGGTGCCCACCTGGGGGTCCAGCACGGCTCTCGGAGCCCCTCACTGGGAGCGCTGGGCAATCCCCCGCTGCAGAGCGACTCGCTGCCTGCCTGCATGTGCGCGTTCGTGCGCGATGTGCGCGGAGCCCGGGTCCCCGGCGCGCAGACCCCGCTCGGCTCTCCCACCCTGCGAGCCCCTGCCCTCCCGTCCGCCGGAGAAAAAGCTTCCTGCTCTACCTGGGATGAAGAGCAGGGCAGTGGTGGCCGTGAAGACGATCCAGCAGGCAGGATGGTACATCTTGGAGCTGCGGTAGGCGAGCGGCTGCTCTGCCCGCTGCTTGCTGCTGCTGCCGCCGCTGCTTTTCGCCTGCGCTGAATTCTGAGCAGGTTTAAATCCAATGTTTGCAGAGGGAGGGAGACGGAGTTGGCGAGCTGGAGAGAGGGGGAGAGACGGGAGCAGTCAGTCGGGGTGTCTGAGCTCCCCTTGCACACGCACGCTCGCACACAACTGGCAGCAGGAGCACCAGGCTCCGTGCGTGCACCGGGAGCGCAGACCTCCTACCGGGCACCCATTGGCTCAGGATGCTGACTGACACACGCACACCCGCTCCTCTGCGGGCTTCGCTCCGCAGCCGGGGAGTTAAATGCAGGCATCGACCCCCCGAGCATCCCTCCCGGCACCAGCTGGTGCCCGGGGTGCAGGGCAGCGGCCCCGCACGGACAGGGGCACGCTGGCACCGGCTCCCCGCGCACCAGCCGCCTGCAAAGGGGAATTTTTTCGTCCCCAGACTAGAGCTGGCCGGCGGGGCAGCCCCAAGCTTTAGCCCTTGGCTCGCCCTGCCCTCCGCTCCCCTCGCCGGGAAGGCAGCAGCAGCTTTTCCTACTGCTGAGGCAAACCAGGGAGCAATCCAAGCTTTTTAGCATGAGTGGGTGTTTTTCACACAAAATCTCCGAAACCAAGCAGCAATCTTCCCTGTGCATCCCAACTGGAGACGTTTTTTTTCCCCTTCAACAGCTCATGGAGCCCCAAAACCACATCGAGCTCAGGGTACCTGCTCCTGCACATCCCCTACCCGATACCATCCCATACCAAGGAGTTTTCCTCAGGCTCTCCTTTCCTTCCAGGATGCCACAATTTCCCTCCTTTCCCCCAGACCCCCCTCCCTGGCACGTTCCCACACCTCTGCTGAGCCCGGAGCATCCCCAGCACAGGGCTTGGGCAGCTGCCCTTGCCATGTCCCCCTCCCACAGCCACCTCCAGACCAAGGCATTCACCAGTCAGGCCTTGAGTTTGCTGCATTGCCAAAAAAAAAA
>VZTE01004641.1:109962-153772 GCA_013397775.1 Eulacestoma nigropectus | reverse complement strand
AAAAAAAAAAAAAAAAAACGGTTAGAAAGGCTAGTTTCCAAAACCAATAGTATTTATTTTTGACATTTTCTAAACAAAAAGATGTTTCTTATTTCTCATTAATTGCAGCTTTGTTAAAAACAGACTGTAAGCGTTTTTTTAATGCTTCAGGACAAATTTAAACCTTCAGTTTTGCTCAAAACAATCTCTTTCCTAACTAGCTCAAGGCTAAAATTCTCTTTTTTGAGTTCCAGGCCAGCCCAAGAGAACTTTCAGCCCAATACTTTGGATTTCCAGCTAACCCACCACAGCCTTCTGGCACCAGTGGCCACACACACCTTCACATCCCACATCCCAGGGTTCCACCTGCTCCTCGCCTTAGTCTCTGTTCTCATCTCCCTGGGCTTGCTCTCACCATCCCTGGATCCCCAGGACACACCATTTTCCCAGATTCATTTCCCTCGAGACTTCTTTTTGCATTAAGCCATCATCTCAGGGAGCCCCCGGAAAAGAGATGCTCTGCATCGAGGTGCAGGAATCCCGGAAGGATGATGGATCCACAAACACCAATTCCCACAACCTGCTACAGAGCTGGGGCCAGAGCCCTCCTGACATCCAAATCCAGCCATGAACCACGGATCATTCCCTCCCCTCAACTCTTTCTTCTCCATTTCTCTCACCCACTTGTTACAACTTGATACCACCACATCCCTCTTATCTGGCATGACTGCCATGCACAGCAGCACCAGGAGGAGCAGGAATAGTGGGTTTGGCGCACAAAGCCACATCCATGGTGCTCTGGAAGGGCTATCCTCACCCAGAGAGGGATGGGAGCCAAGCACACACTGCCAGGACAAACCTTCTCCAGATTTAGCCATTAATCTTTCTTCATTTTCTACTCTGCATGAGTAAACCACAAGTTTTTAAAAGCTTTTAACTCAACCATATTCCCACATCACCTGCTGAAGGCACCCCCATGTCCTGCATCCTCAGAAGAGCACTGAAGAAAACATGACTAAGGATTTAATTCCTTTAATAAGAGTAAAGTTGTGCTGTTTGACCTCTGAAAGAGCTAAATCATCACAGTGAGCAAAAACCAGCGAGCGGAGTGTCTCCCTCAGCCTGGGATGAGGACAGGGATATTTCTGTCCTGAATTTCCCTCTAACTGACACCCCAACAGATGACACCACGCAAATTTATCCTTTGCTTCACAAGTATTTTGGGAAAACAGCTGCAAAGAGGCATTTGGGATTTCCCAGGGCTGCCAGGCACGTGGCTGCATCCTTCCTGGGCAGCCCAGGGCAGGGACATCTGTCCCCAGGGGAAACGGAGCTGCTTTGGGGCTCAGCTGAACCCTGTGGCTGCAGCTCGTTCTCCAAAACCCACACAGCGAGCTCTGAATCCGCCCAAGGCAAAAAGAAATAAAGTTATCCTGGAGGAACTAAAGGAAATGAACAAAGAAATCATTTCTAATTAACAGAAATGTTTGATGGACTCAGAACAAACATGTTGCTCTGCTTTCAAACCCTGAGTTGAAAAGCTATATTTGGGTAAGTTTCAAAACAACACATTCTTACTTTTTTTTTTTTTTTTCTCCCACCACACTTCCCCATTTGCTGCATTTTTTTTTTCCCACCTGGCAGTGATTATTACCCAAATCCAGCACACACTGAGCTGCTCTCTTTGCATATATTTCGGCCAATTAGGCTGGCACCCGAATTACCAAACACAGCTCTGAGGGTGACCTCGGAGCAGACCTTTGGTACCTCGCTGCCTTTACCTTCCCATCTGCAAAATGGGAACAAATGCGCTTTGATCAGCCAAACAAATCCATCACCGCTCACCAGCTCTGCAGGACCGAGCAGGCACCGGCCTGTTTCATTTGTTTGATTTCCAAGACACATAATAAAAAGGTGTATAAATATGTATTTAGCTGGTGGAGCTTTTCTGGGATATTTGGGGTTGTTTGCTTTCCGATATCAAGCAGAGAATCTAAAATGCATATTTAAATGTGACAGGCAGCCCCCAATCGGAGAGGAGACATTCTGGTCCGCTGGGCACATTTAGACATGATTTTTGTGTGTACTTCCAGAGGTTTTTTTTCCCCAGCTGTCTCAATGCATATTCACATCTGGGACCAGAGTAGTCTCTGGGGGAAATAACACATTTTCAGCGAAGCAGAGGTTTCCTCGCCCTCTCCTTGCCCAGCAGGGGAGAGGGGGCAGAGCAGCACAGGAGAGCAGGATGAGGAACATCCCTGCTCCCATCACGGATGCTCCATCCAGAGCAGCCTTCGTGGGCTGATCCCCGCTGCCAAAGGTGCTCCCTGCAGAGTCCCGCATCACCACACGCCACAGATCACGGCTGCCACAGAGCGCTGGCTCCCTGCTGCTCCAGCACCACCCTTGCCCCGGCCACCTCCGCTCTCCTTCCCGGCCCCAGCATCCCACAGGCTGTGCACACACCCCCACGGACCATCCCACCCGGACCAGGCCCAGGGAACTGGAGGGCACCTCTCTGCAGGGCCGTGGCTTTGCAAAGCGGTGCCGTGACGGGTGCCTGCTCACCCTGGAGGTGTGGGAAAGCAGAGTGGGAGCGCTGGGGTGGGCAGGAGAGTTTGGGTGGAAGGGATGCTGAGGTGGGCAGGATGGGAGCAGGAGCTCTGGGGTGGGCAGGAGGGGGAGCAGGAGAGTTTGGGTGGGCAGGAGGGGGAGCAGGAGCTCCGGGGAAACAGAAAGCCTCTCAAACCGGCCGTGCCTGGGGGTTTCACCCCCGTGCCCTCTCCGCAGCGCCCGCCCCAGGCAGCCCCCGCAACCTCCTCCCGTCCCCTTCCCTCCTTCCTGTCCCCTCCCTCGGGGTGTGTGTGTGTGCGTGTGTGCTCTGCTGAATGAAAGGCTACCCTTTTCTCCTTGACATCTTGTTAGAATGTGAATACAACAGCTATTGATTTGCATTTCGTGCAAGGAGAGGAGAAAAAAACCCTCGCTTTTTTCTTTTTCTTAGAGGACCCTCTGAACTCAGAGCTCCTGCAGGAATAAACAACCTGGATGGGGCTGGGAGCAACCTGGTCTAGTGGGAAGCGTCCCTGCCCATAGCAGGGGGTTGGAATGAAATGATATTTAAGGTCCCTTCCAATCCAAACCATCCCGTGATTCTATGAACTGAGCACCAGCCACCCCAAGCTCTGCAGGGAGAGCACAAGGACCCACCTCATCATCCTCCCCAAGTGCTTCTTCATCCCCGCAGCCCTTGCCAAGGGCAAACACTGCGAATTACCCTAAGCTGGGCCAGCAGCACCCACCCAGCCCCGGGGGGGAAGGCAAACAGAACAATTAAGCTGGACAAGGCAACGAAATGAGCAGGAGAAGCCAAGGGGGAAGCAGGAGCAAGCAGCACTGCTCACCTCCTGAAGGTCCTGGCTTGCAGTGCCATCAGTCAGGCTCCTTCCACGCAGGTCCCCAGCCATTGTGACACAGACGCCAACTGTCCTGCCACCCTTCCACGGGGAGAGCGCCCTGCTGCTCCAACCCAGGGCAAGCACACCCAGCAAGCAGGGAAGCAACTGAGGGGGAGAAATGAGGGTGCTGTCATCAGTGGCTAAGGGCAAACAGCTGCCCAGCCTCACCTCCCCCAGCGGGTTGCTGGGGGGATTAATTAGTGATTGTAAAGCACTTTGAAGGTGAGTGAGACTGTGGGAGAGCTCCTAACCAGGAGAGAGGTGGAGATGGGGATCGGGGAACCCAGGTGCGGGGTGGTTTCTTATCTGGCGTGCAAGCTGCAGCCCCGGCTGGGCCGGCGCCACGCGGGTGCAGATGAAAGGTAGAACGGGAAAATTTCCGCAGCGTGAAAAAAAAAGAGAAATCGTGCGCATGCTGCTTGGGAAAAATGAGTGAGAGAGAGATGAAAAGATGGGATCTAAGTCTCTAAAAGCTGTAGAGACCTGCTATTGATTCTGGCTTGGGAAGAAGGGGCCTGAACAAGAGCTGGTGTCTTGTTAAGTGCACTTATCTCCTCTTGTTAGATGGCAGAACGGGGCCAGATGGACAGGGTCCTAATTCCCGTCAGGAATCATTACCCGCCGCGTGCTGCATGAGGCACCTCCAAAGATGGGCTGTGAGCAGCGGAAAACGTGGCAGCATCAGGAGGTTGTGACCCCACAACGTCCCTGGACAGCCTATTCCAGGGCTGGAGCACCACTTCCCTGGAACGGCTTTCCTTACGCTTACAGAGCATTTCCTGTACTTTGATTGTGCTCGTTGCCCTCTCCGTGCACTCCTGAGAAGAGCCCGGCCCCTGCGTGCCCCCAGGTGCTCCCGGCTGCCCCCCAGAACATCACCGCCCTCCAGAGCACCCCGTCTCCCGGGAGAAATCCTCATGGGAAGGAGGACGGCGGGAAAAGGCAGCGAGGGAGTTTGCTCCCCTCCTCAGCCGTCAGGAGGATGGGCCAGCGCCAGGAGGGATGAAACACAAGATACCCTCACACGGATCTTTGATCACAGCAATTATCCATTGTTGTCGTGTACAAAATATTATCTCCACGCAGGCATCAAGTTCCTTGTGTTCCACCCCCCATCCCCTCACGCCCCACTGCTCCAGGCTCCCCATCCCATCCCCTCCAGAGGTGCTCTCGCCAGGACCGGGGCAGGATGCCCTTCTCCCAGTCAATGGGTTGAAAGCAAAGGGTTTTCTCTTTGCCTGGCTTTGATCAAAATGACTGAATGTCAGGTGAAGAGCGGGGGGAAAGGAAAGAAAACAGGGCAGAAATGACGCATCCCTGATCCATAAGCAGGAGACGGTTCAAGGATGAATCCAGGCACTGCTCACTGGCTGTGCGCTTCTGGGGGTTGGGTTTTCTCTTCTTCTTTTTTTTTTTTTTTAAGAATGAGAGAGAAAGAAAACATTTTTTTAAGCCTTGCTCCTTTTCATTTTTCTCCGAGTTCAGTGGCTTTCCTCATCAAGCCTCTGTAGCTCAGGTAAGAACAGAGGGCTCCAGATTAAAGAGCAACACGGCAGCCGAGCAGAAGCCGTCAAGATAGCAGAGAGGACAGAGTCGGGAAAGACAAAGGAGGGAAGTCTGCTTTCTGCAAGATTCCCACTCTCAGCTTTTATGTAGATTACTCCAGAAACAGGGATCAAGCTGCACATTTCACACCCCAATCTCGACTCTCTCCGCCTGGACGTGGGGTTCCAGGACAACGATCTGCATCAGGAGCCCTGGCCTCAGCAGCAGGGCTCTGACAGACATTTAATCCAGCCTGGATTTTTATAGATGCCTGGGTGGGTGGGTGGACAGACAGACAGCACGCCAGACTGACAGCTCGAAATACCTCTCTGCACAAGCGTGGGTAGCAACCGAGCGTGGAGCCTCCTGCCAGAGCATCTCACGTGCCGGCAAAAAGCCCAGCCCTGCAGCTCATCCCAGCCCTCACCCCTCTCCCAGGGCACCCAGGGAAACAGGTTTGGGAGGAAAATCGGTTCCATCACTCCAGATCCCAACAAGAGCCCACCAGCTGTGTCCTGCAGCATCGCCCACCACGGCTCCTGCAGCCATGGGATGCAATATTCCCTCTCCCGCCTCAGCTTTGGGGTGTCCAACCCCAGCGCTTCTCCTTGGGACCGAAAGCAACCTGCAAGCTGGGAGAGGATTTGCCCAGAGCCATCCCCCACGTGGCAAAGGCAGGCACCCCCAGAGCGAGGGCTCGGCAGGGCCCAGGTCTCCTGTGACAACGACTCCGGCAGTGACATTCCGCGAGAGTCCCCAGGGGTTCCCCAGGGAAGCCTCCCCTGCTGGCTTGTTTATACATCTATTCTTAGCTCGACTTGGGCTCATTGCAGAAGCAGCAAGGAGCCTTTCATCCCGTGACCCTGAGGCACCTTAAAGAATACGAGCCGAGCCTTGTGGAGAGGAAACATTGTCCTCTCTGTTTGACAGAGGGGTCAGCCCACGTGCGAGGCCAGGCAGATGGGCAGCAGGAGGAGCAGGGAATAGCAAACAGGCAGGAGAGGCTTTGGATGTGCCCGAGGAGAGAGGCAGCCCAGGGACACCACGGGCAAGACGAGCACACGACGTGCATCCAAAATTGGATGCATGGGGCGGGCTCAAAGGATGCAGGGCAGTGGCAGAACTCCAGCTGGAGACCCAGGGCTTGTGCTGCTGCCCAGGGGATGAGGGAGATGCTCCTTCCCTTCCACCAGGAGCATTCTGGGGGTCTCTCTGCTCCCACAAACTCACTGCCCTCTGCTTAAGGCACTGCGAGGCGGGAAATACGTGACCAAAATCCCGTTTACAGCAGAGCAGCAGTAGGGAGGCTGGGTGGTCACAAACTCTGTACCAACAGCCTCATCCTTGGGATGCTCCCAGGGAAAGGCCATCCTGGAGGTTGTCGTCGTGAGGAAGCCACCAAACCACCGTGTTCTCACTCTGCCCTTTAATGACAACAACCATATTTCTTCTTTTTTTTTTTAAATCATGCTGGAGTGGTGCTCTCCCAGCTGCAGGGCCCTGTCCCAGATGTGTGACGGGAACATCTCCCATTAAAGAAGGGAGATGCTCATTGTTGCGTGGCACCCCTAATTCGGGGAGGGAGAGCAGGTGCCGGGAGAGGGGGCACCGCACCCTCACGCAGCACAGAAAGTCTTTTCCATATGCTGCCTGATCAGTTATATCAGTTTCTTAAAATGCTATTGCACAGATATTTCAGAGGCATCCTGTAGGACCATCTGGTATGTTATATATTGCACAGAGCCCGGCCAATTCTCGGATCCTGTAATTTTATCTCCTCCATTTCATATGCGGCGCAGGCATTTTGCAAGGCGGTGGGGAACGGGAATTTGTGGAGTGACGGCGCGCACACAAACCAAAAGGCAAGGCCCAAAACCCAGCCGCAGCGGCAGCTCCCGCCCGTCCTGGGCACTGGAGGGGAGTTTGGGGCTGCAGGGGGATGTTTGGGGTCACCCAGCTCGCCTGCATTGCCCAGGGCAGAGCGCAGCTCTCTCCATCCCTCCCGCTTCCTCCCTGCCTCCGACAGCAACGCTGCGGGGTGGAGAGACGCCTCCGGCATCTCACAGATGTCCTTTTCCCTGCCTCCCCCAGCTTTTCCAGGCGGCACCATGGTCCCCAAATTCCTCATGGAAGCGAGGAGTTGCACTCCAGCACGTCTCCTGTGCAAGCCCAGCGTCCTCCCAGGAAGGGAGGCTGCAGGAGGGCAGCTCCATGCTGGGACTACCCCGCCATTGTTCCTTTTTCCAGGGAGTCTGTGCATGCCGACCTCTGGAAGTGTCCAGGGCCAGGTTGGATGGGATTTAGAGCAACCTGGGCTAGTGGAAGGTGTCCCTGTCCATGGCAGGGGGTTGGGATGAGATGAGATTCAAGGTCCCTTCCAACCCAGACCATTCTGTGAGGCCGTGAATTATGGTGTGCCTTGGCCCACCCGAGCCCATCAGCAAAAGCCATCTCTGCTTTGTGGGGAGAGCAGTGACAGGCCTGGACAAGCATAAATTCCCAAGTGATCTCCGTGGATAACTCTGTGCTGCAAGAGCAGGGAAAAGGCCAGAAATAACCCCTGAGGTTATTGCAAAAAATAGACCGAAGCAGGTGGGCAGAGCAGAAAGGAGCAAGCCCTGTCCTCCCAGAGCCACAAATTTTGATTTTTAAAGTGAGTGCTCCCAGCTCATCAGTCACACACTGACACCACTTCATCAACTCTTTCTCAACTGACAGTGAAGTTTGGTGCTGCTCCACTCAATTTCTTCTGATTTCATTAGGAAAAGAGACATTAAAAAGGCAGAAACGTTCTGATTTCCTGTGTTTTGCTGGCTCCCTCCTCTGGCACTTGGAAATATTTTTATTTTGTAATGGGTTTGGCCACGAAGTAATTGGAAATATGTCCTGTGTTCTCCTCGGACCTGCTCTTCAAGACGAGCAAGTCTTGCTCTGACTCATCAGAGGACCTGTTTTTAAAAGCTTTTTGTATCCTTGCTACAATAATTAAAAGGAAAAGGAGAAGTCATCAAAAATATTACCCCTGCTAATGTCTGCTATTAAAAAACTAGTCAAACACACCTTGAGAAAAGCACTGTCGGGCAGAATTAGCAGCACTTAGGTACATCCACGTCACGTTGCTTAAGGAAGATGGGAGAACCTCAGAGCCAACTCCTCGGGCGTTTCCTACCCAGAAAGATCTTCCCCTGACCACCATTAACACAACATCAACGTAGGTCTGGAAGCCCCACGGCTGATTTTCCCCCAAAGACACATTTTGTGGCTTTATTTGTTTTTAAATAAAGATATGACCCTCTCCTGTGGAGATGTGGCACTGCCTTCGCAAAGGTTTTGGTGTCAGGCGTGAATTTCTGCTTTTGGTTGCATTTTATTCTTCTCTTAGCTCATTAATAAGCGTTAATACCTTGTGTTTGTGGCATTTAATATTCCCCCCAGCACTTCAGTTTTTCGTTTGAAAGGGACACTTCAAAGGCTTTTTAAACATTATTTCGTTATTGTTCGTGAAACGCTCCTGACAGAAAACAACATTTCCATTCTGGTTTAAAACTTGTAAACAACCTTTCCCCTTTCTAAAGAAATAAAATGTGTTTATCCATCTACCAAATCCCAGCCAGTGGAGAGCTACAGGGAGCCTGTTAACTCCAGGAGCTCGGGGTGAGAGGTGTTGGAAAATAATAAGTAATAATGCTGGTTTCTCCATCTTTCCTCTAAAGTTGAAGGACTCTTGGCACCTCTACCCAGCATATAAAAACAGGTTTCATATTAAAACATGAGCTTGGGTTAAGGGCATTCGCCCTTTTTCCCTGGGTGTGCAACACCTGAATAACCTAATTGAGGGTTCTCTGTTAGAGGCCACGTAATTTAAACAGGTAATTAACAGCAGAAGCAAGTTTTGTTCCCAAAAGGAACTGAGGGTCTCGTGGCAAGCATGTGATTGTCCTCCCCCCTCCCCAAAGGAAAATCTGAGCCCTCCAGAGTGGGGATGAAGAGGGAAGAGGAAGAAGTTCAAAGCAGGAGGAGGGAAGTGTGACAGGGAGGAAAGAGCCACTCGAAGGCACAGCAAAATCACCAGAGCCCCTCCAAGGCTGCTCCCTCCTTCCCCAGCACAGAGCCCTTCCCAGCTGGAGAGTTCCCGCTGCCCGTCCATCCCTCCCCACACTGCTCTGGAACACTCAGCCAGCTACAGGCTACATAAATATTGACAAGGCGCATTCTTAAATAAATAGCTCTGCTCGAGCAGTCGATATTGACCACTGGGAGAAGGCAAAACAAAAAGGCCTGGGGGACGGGGGGTTTCATCCAGTCCCAAACTGGATAAGCACGGACGCAGCCGAGGCGCTGGGGGTGGCCCTTTGCTCGTGTCCTGACACCAGCTGGGACATGAGGAGGGAAAGAAAAGCCCTGGAGAGACAAGGAGGCAAAATCCTTGCATGGGAATGATGTCTGGACGAGACATTTGTTTTTTCTGGTTCTGCTGCCTTCTGGTCAAGAAACTTGAAAATTCAATAGTGTGAGTGGAGAACTGGAGCAAGGGAGGAGCGGGGAGGCAGCCTGGTCCTCTGGGGACAATCCATCACAGAAGCAAGGCTGCCAAATCACCCTGGAGCTGCCCAAGTGTGTTTATGGAAGAGATTAGAGAGCTCCTTCTGGGGATCAAAGAAAAGCTCTCCCCCAGGAGCGTGCTGCCTTCAACTCCCAGATTCCCAGAGGACTCCTTTAGCAGCATCTCCTGCAAATATTTTCTTTGGGAGGGTCACAATCCCATGAGTCTCATTAAGGACCTTGAAAGAAAACAATACTTAATTTGAGGGAACCCCACTTCATCCGGTTTCAGGTCAAAATTCCACGTGGATGCCAGCATTGGGTTATTTGGATGCAAAGCCTCGAGTCTCAATTTCTAACCCAACAGGTATCCACTGGTGCATCCCCAGCGCCCTGCGCTGTAATTAAACTGGAAATTATCATTCCGAGTCGCAGCCCTCGTGCAGCCAATGGCATTCATCTCTCTGATATCAACCCATAAAAAAATAATAACTACAACCAGAGCTCGCTGGAGAAAATGAGCGTTGCAAGGCACGGGGTTTGGATCACAGGAGTTCAAACCCACCGCTGGCAGGAACCTTGCAGCTCCTGGCCCCTGGTAATAGGAACTTGCCTATTCCATGAACTCCGAAAGCAATCCAAAGGAGAATCATTCTTTATAATTGTTTTTCAACTTCTCCTCCAGCTGGAGGAATAATGACTGCACAATTCTCCTAACAACATGATCATAATCTATCAGTTCTATGAACTATAGAATGAACCCAAAGAGATAATTGGTGCAGGCACTGAATGATAAACATGTCAAGATTATGATTTCTTTGCTTAAAAATGAAACGAAGATATGATTGGAAATGCCATGCTTGGGGAGTATGAGCAATATTCCCATGCTCCATCATCTAAATTAGTTTATAATTTGCATACACTAGTATTTTTAGGCATTGTTCGAAGGCAGGGGAGCTGTAAAACACTGAGATCCCAACATCATCAGACTTTGTCCTTCAGTGGCACCTTCCCAGTAAAGACCTCGCCGTGCGTCAGGAGGTCCCATTATCCCGGGAGCAGCTGCGGAGGTGCAGCTCTGCCGGAGTCTCGGGGGGTTTATCACCTCCTTCCACGGGGTTTTACAGCCCCAGAGACTTGCTGGGAGCGCGAGGTGTGCGCACACGCCAGCAGCCAGCTCAGCAGGCGATGAATTTTAGTGCTGCACCTTCCCGTCTGCCGGCTCCCGACGCTCCCACAGGGACGACAAACCCAGGCTGACATTCAGCTCATAACAAACTTAAACCACAGCAAAATTCTCCTGATTTCCCTGGTTTTCACAGGCGCCGCTGCGCGGCCCTCTGAGGTTATCAGCCCGCGGCGCTTCGTGGGTTAAACCAGAGACAAAAGCAGCACCACCCCAAGCCGTGTTCGCAGGCTGGAGCAGCCTCTGTCTCCCCTCCTTCCCTGAACCCACCCTCACTTTTAGCAGCAATGCCAATGAAAAAGGGAGAGGAACGGGCATCTCCCAAAACCCGGGGAGGGGATATTTAGCCCCCAAATCCAACGCACACCCTCATCCTGCACAAAGATGCCCCACACCCCACAAAACCCCCCCCGTTTTCCCTGCCCACGGCACCTTTTGCAGCTCCCGGGGAGTCCCCGGAGAGCACCAGGTGGAAACGGAGCCCGCTGAACCATGAAAGAGCAACTAACAGGTCCCTGCGCCTGTGACTGTTCCTGTCACTGCTTGGAAACCCCTCGGGGCTCCCTGGGAGCAGGAGGGGTGGGAGGCAGAGCCAGGCTGGCTGCTCGTTCCATATGGCACCCATTGGCCTGGCGCTGGGCTGGCAGTGACAGCGTGGCACGAGCCAGCTGCCAGCCGGGCGCGGAGGCATCGCCTCACCCGCACAGCTCCTGCTCCAGAGGGGATGGGGAGGAAGGAGAAAGGGCCTTGGTGGGCCCTGCTTTGCTGCAGCCCCTCCCATGGATCCTCCCAAACCCCTGCACAGGGAGCGGAGCCTTGTCCCAAAAAGCCGGCACAGCATCCCACGCAGAGGGACGGGAACCACGAAAAGGGGACGTCTGTGCTCTGGGACAGGCTCTGCAGGAGTCGGGAGCGAGGGGGGAACACCAGTAAAGGAGGCCTGAAAGATGAAAGCACCAATTCCATCCTTTCTCTGCTAAAACAGAGTCCCTTAAAGCAAGTCTACTGAATTAAAGAGGAAACCCCAGAGAGCCTCCATGCTCATGAATAAATTCAATTTGCCATCTCATTTTTGAACTTATAAAAGCCAAGGCTCTCTAAACAAGAGACAAAGCCTCACACTATGCCTCCAGGCACCTGGAGATGAGACCTCAGATAGGGCACCGGGCTCCTTGGAGCACTCGAGAAACCCAGCTCCAGGTCTCTTGTCCCATCTCCGAGCCCCAGTCCTGGTGACCAAACCTGGTGTCGCAGAATTGGTCACCAGACACACAGGCAGGACAGGAAGGGAATTTGCATTCAATCTTCCTATGGCATTATTTTTTATTCTGCTTGTATCTTTATTACTATTTGCTTGTATTTTCCCCCTCCTTGCTTCATGCTGCCTAATCCAGAATTGCAGTGACGCAGCCCCTCTGCTCGGGCACAGCTCCCTCACCCACCGCCTGCCAACAAAACAAATCCACCTTTCAAACAACAGCAAACCGAAATCCAGCGTGATGGAGGCGCTGAGCAGCAGCTGCTTGGCTGGAGTGAGCCAGCACCTCTGCTTTTATGAGACACGAACCACCACCAGCACCACTCCAGTGGGACTCTGCAGGCACGGAATGCTCGGGCCAGCTCCTCCCAGAATCCTGGATCTGCACAGCCGAGGCTGCCTGCAGCCAGCGGCACCTGAGCAGGTTCCTAATGCAGCTGCAGTGCAGGGAGAGGAGCTCCAGCACATCCCGGGCACCGGGGCGTGGGATGCTCGCTGGCACTCCCCCTGCATCACTCCTGGCCAGCTCCTCCTGCTGTGTTCAGCACACTCGGGAACTTTGGGTTCACAGTGGGAGCAGCCCAGAAGCAAATCCAGACAGAGATTCCCTGGATTTTGCAGATCCCACCACGCTGAGCCCTGTAAGCCCTGGGGTTTGCAGCTCTGGCAGCAGACACGGAGCAGCAGGGACTACCAAAGTGATCTGATCACACCCCTCCCTCCTCAAGCACCACCACTCCAGCCCCAGGAGTGGTATGAAAGGCTCCCCGATTTTTCCTGCATTTTGTTGCGTGCTGTGTCCCTCGTGCGTTGGGAACACGGGCAGCACAGCCCGGCTCAGCACTCAGGAGCCAGCACTGAAGCACACCAGGAACTCAAGCCAACTGAATTATGTGCTGTAATGTGTTCAAGAAACACTGACATCCTTGTCAAACTCTTCACAATTCCTCCTTTCTCTTTCACTTTTTATTTTTTAAATTTCTGCCTAGCTTTATAGATCATTGGATAACATTCAGAAAATCATGGGGATGATTTTCTTTTCTTTCCCCATCATTGCCATCAAATGAAGTTATTTGTGAATACATCTGCTGGAAACCAAACCAAACCAAACATGACAAGTCTATTTTCACCGTTGGCAAGGCACCGAGGTGCTCACAGCCCTGTGTGTCACGCCTGGCTGCGGCACCAGGAAGGCACTTTCAGGGAATATGGGAAGCAGGGTGTCCAGAGGGTGACTGCAAGAGGAGCTGGGGTGGGATTTTACACTGGGGGAAGAATTCTCCAGTGTCAGAAAGCTCAGGAAGCTGGAATACCCAAGGAAAAACCATCCTCTCCAATAAATACAGCAGGTTTTGGAGCTGCAGCATCCCAGTGCAACCTATTACTAAGTCATTAGCAGTAAAGTAATATTCTAATAGTTATCAATTTGACTAATAAGCCTCTAAGGCAAAGGAAAAGCGAAGACAAAAGGCTCTGCCTGATGCGCCAATTTATCCTGATGATAAACTCCTGAATCAGAGACTGCCATGTTGAGGCTTGCTGAGGTTTGCTGAGGGAATCCTCTCCTTCCAGGGAAACACAGGTGCTCCTTGGATCTACCTGCTCCTCTGCAGCCGTCTCCGTCTGCATTGCAAACCTCCCGAGGTTACACAAAAGGAAATTCCTTTTCCAGCACATCCCAGAGCCAGGGCACAACTCTCCCACCTTCTCCCAGCCAAGCTGTGAGAGTCCTTCCCTCTCCCAGCTGTGGCTGGAGACTCTTCCTGGAGAGGTGGTTCAAGGGCCACTGGAGGCTCCTGGACTTCAGACTTCAGAGCCAGATCCTGAGGTTTTGCCAGGGGAACACACACAAAGCCCCAGCAAGGGGCACAGCCCAGGATGGGAAGGGGAGCCCAAACAGTGGCTTAGGCACACACCGTGCTAATCATGGCCCTTTCTGGATTTAAAATCTTGATGCTTGTGAAATCTCTTCCCAAGAGGATGCCTGGAATAAATTGTCATCTGATAATAGCTACCAGGTGGTGAGGGAAGAAAAAAAACAGACATGCACAGAATGTTTTGACTTCAAACTCATGTGGATTGTCAGAGAGGGAGTGTATTTTGTGTCCCTTCCTCATCCTCACCTCCCCCTCCCCATTTTTACCCCTTCATGGATTTTTTAAAATTATTTTGGCTTTCTTCAAGTGTTAGGCAGATTCCCTGGGGCAGGGGCTGAGGCCAGAGGCAGAGCCCAGAGCAAACCCCCACCACTCCTCAAAGGCTCAGGGGTGGCCAGGATGGGGTCTCCTCTCTAATTAAGTGAGCGGATGAAGAAAGCCCTGCACAGACATCCTGCTCCTCTCCCCTTCTCCCCTCCTTCCCACCTCCTGCCTCATCCATCTGCCCCTTCCCCCTCTGGTCCTCACTCCCCATCATACCTGTAACCTTTCCCATTAACACCTGCCCAGGCAGGGAAAACCCTTCCTGAGCTCAAAGCATCTGCTCCTCATCAATTTGCCACGGAGCTGCCTCAGCCTCGGGCGAGGAGCAGGCACAGAACTCCCTCTCCACCCAGGATGACATTTCCAGGGCAGGGGAGCAAAGGCCAATCCTCTCACCAGCTTCAGAGGCCGGGGAGAGGCAATGTCAGAGCTCCCTGCTGCGTTTGGGGAATGCACATCCCTTTCTTCCTGTTCCAGGAGCCTGATGCTGCTCCGTGTGAGCCTGTGAAGGCACACACACACAGATTACATCTTGTTCCTAGCAGGAAGAGATATTGACTTGGAAAATATCAAAACCGCCTCTGAGCCCGCAGCACCTCGTCTCACAAAACAAAAAACCAACAACAACAAAAAAGACAGAGGTTGAATCAAAGAAGAAGAGACATTTTACTACGCAGAATAGCCGAGGAAATTTGGGTCTGTAATGAGGAGGTCAGCACAGAGAGCAAGAAGGAATTTTAAATGGCATCTTGGAATTTTAGGGGTCTCAGCACACCGGGAGGGAGTGCAGCAGCAGGAGCTGCCAGGAGAGCAGAGCTGCTCGGCCACCCTGTGTGTGAGGGGACCTCCAGCTGAAGGCAGCGAGCAGTGACAACCAGGAGAGCATCAGCCGCTCCCCTGCACGAGTGGGGAGACCTGCTCAGGTCCAGAACCACCCAGGCATTGCCCTGGGCAGGTCAGGGCTGCGGGAAAACTCAACATCCCAACCCCAGCCTTGGCCCTGCCTCCACAGCTCCATTCCTGCGTCAGACACGACTCGAGGAAAAGGGAAGTGGTCACGGGCAGGCACTAATGATGAGTGCCAATCTAATAACACAGATGCTGCAGGCAGCCCCTGCAAGTGGAACTGCGATCGTAACGCCATCGATACCAATGGAAACACCGTATTTATACAGGGCCTTTCATCACTCACATGGAGTGCAGTCAGTGCCAGTGCAAATATGCCAGCATCTGAAATAAAATATTTGCCACACATCTCGTGTACGTGCAGACCAAACACTGCATTCGGGAGAGCCTTGGGATGTTGAAGGCTTTGGGAAGTTTCTGGGCATCTGACAAACTCAGGAGAAAACAAAATAAAAATCCCGGGTCCAGCTGTACTTTGGGAAATAATGAAACCTCCATTCACATTGAATTCTCCTTAGCTGAAGTCACGATTTCCACATTGCTCTGCCTGTCAGTTCCCTGCCCTGGCACACTGCCGTGGTCAGGCAGTCATTAACCTCCTGACGGGGAGAAAATGGGGAGAACCGCTCCTGGCTGCCAGCAGCATCCAAATCCTCCCCACAAGGGCTGCACCAGAGACCTGTGGTCCTGCTTCATCCTGCGATGGGCGAGCACCCGAGCTCGGTGCTCCCTGCTGACACCCCTGCGGACACCTGGGACTGGTTCCATTAAGGTGAAGCAGCTGCAGGACTCTGACATTTGGGAAAGCACAGCGTTCCCGAGACTCTGGAGCCTGGCAGCGCTGGGAGAGCAGAGAAAACCATCCTGCCCTCGCTCGCCATCCCTTCTGCCCTCTGAATCTCAGCCACACAGTCCATCACTGGGTCTTGACACATTTAATGTCTCAGTAAAGAAAAACATGATGTGTTGATGCTCCTGTAAAGCTCTGACAACTGACAGCCTAATGGCTTCTTATTTTTTCCCAGCTGCAGTTTAGAAAATGAAATAAATTTAGGTCCTTAAGCAGGCTGGCTGCTCCGTGAGTAACGTTCTTGCTGCGATCCCGGGCACCAGCTCTGGGCTGCAGGAGCAGGGAGCAAGGCTGGAGAAGGGAAAGGATGAGGGGTGGAAGTGGATGGAGGAGCTGTTCAGTACCAATTCAAGTATCCAGATCCACCCAGAGTGTTCCTTCACTCCTGTTTGCTGAAGGCGAGAGCAGCACCTAAAACTCCAGCTGCAAGTGATGCTGCTGTCCTACCCTGGAAGTGGTGGGTGGGGAAACAGGACCCATCCCGTCAGGGTGGGATTTAGGATGATGGGGAAAAGGTTTTTCAACCAGAGGTTGCTGGGCACTGCCCAGGCTCCCCAGGGAATGGGCACAGCCCCGAGGCTGCCAGAGCTCCAGGAGCGTTCGGACAGCGCTGCCAGGGATGCCCAGGGTGGGATTGTTGGGGGGGCTGTGCAGGGCCAGGGGTTGGACTGGATGATCCCTGTGGGTCCAGCTGAGGATACTTTGTGATTCCATGACCCCTCTCTGGTTCCATCCACACCGGGAGGGCTGGTGCTCCTTGGGCAGCAAAAGCCGGGAGACGCGGTCAAAGCTCCGAAGTCTGTTAAGTAGCGCTGCTGTAATTGGGCTAAAGCATGATGGAAAGCCTTTCCTGGGAAAGGGCTGGGTCCTTGTGGAGCACACCCCAGCCATCACTCAGCAGCAGCTCAGCCAGACATTATCCAGCCTCGAGCCAGCAGACTGGAAACCCTTCCTCTGAAACGTTCCTGAGGCCCTGAGCGATGGAAGAGGGACAGGGCTGCAGGCAGAGCTCTTATCTCACCACGGAGCCTCGGAGGGGCAGGAAAGGAGGCTCAGGAGTGGGGACACCACTCCCAGCAGCTTGGATGCAGATGAGGAGGGATGGGGGTGGTGGGAGCCTGCTGCCTCTCCCCATACACGTTACAGCCCCCGTGGGACATGACATCCTCTCGAAAGCAGCACACAGCTGGCAAACCCCAGGCAGGGAGCTCCCAGCCACCCGGATTTTGGGAGACCTTGGCAGTGCCAGCATCATTCAGAGGGCACTGCAGAGGTAAGAACAGCTCCGAGCTTAATAACGTGGAACTCTCACATTCAGCTAAAAGCCTTTTCTCTTTACTTTTTCCCCCACTAACGAACTCCTCTCAGGCCATTTCCCCCGTGAAGGCTTGGTCCCTGTGCAAAGCACAGCTTTGGCTGTGGGAGCTGCCAGACCCCCCCAGCCTGTACAGTGAGCAATAAACACCAGTGACCCCACAGCTTGTAGGGTCCAGCCCTGCCAGCCTGAAGGCTCAGGAGACTCCTTTGTGATCCCACAGCTCCCCAGTGGAGGGAAAAGCCAAGCAGGAGAACAGGACAGCTGCAAAGCCAACAAACACAAACTCTGCTGCATCCCCACACAGCCCAACCACAGTGTGGGGTGGGGGCTGCAGCCCCCTTGAACACTCCCAAAACCCCGGTGGTGACAGAGGAAGCTCACACAGCCCCTCCAAGCAGTGTCCCTGCGCTCACACCCCAGCTGGAGCCCAGCGGGGCCTGGTCCATCTGCACACACCAACCCCCCCAGGCACAGTGTGGAGCACAGACTGTTCCTTTCAGCACTTTTCTCGCCCCAAATTCCCTGCTCTCCCCCTCCCTCACTGCCAGAGGCTGTTTTTCTCTTGATCCAGGCCAGCTTCAAAACCTGGGCCACTGCAGAATCTCTTTGCAAGAGGTGTTTACTTCTCCAAGTGCACTCCCATCCGTACTCGGGATGACCCCGTTCCTTTTTGGAAGCACCCAGGACTTGGAAAAGGGGTGAGAAGGGAAGACAGTCTGCAGGCTGCTCTAAAGCAAAAGATGTCGAGATTTTCAAAGAGGACATTGAAGGTGGGACAGAAAAGGCAGTGCTAACTGCAGGAGAGCGGGCAATGGCCACAGGGAGCAAAGGGATGGGAAGCGGCAGAGGAGAAATTGGGGAAGCTCCAACGCATTGGGAACATCGGGGCAAGGACACAAGCAACCTCAGCTCCCTGGCTCTGCTATGGATGAGTTCATCTCAGCTTGGGAAAGCTGTTCCATTCCTCCACGCCCTCCCAAAGACACCTGTGGCTGCAAGAAAGGCGTGTTTGGGAAAGTTTGGGAGAGCAGGGAAAGGCAGAGGGGAGGAGAGTGGTAAATCGAGGCTCGATAGCTGCCGGGAGCCGGCGAAGGGCCCAGTGTCCCTCAGAGCACGGCAAGACACATGGAGTGATGAAGCCGCCAAGAAGTTATAATCAGGACTAATAGTTTGGGGTTCTTAATATTCCTGCAATCCAATAAATCAATGGTGCTAAATACGAGCGCGGGGAGGCGAGCGGGGGATTGACAGCACAAATTAGGTTGGGCTGCAGGGAGAGATTTCTCAAGCCGTTGGTTCCGTCTGAGCTCACAGGCGGCTCCAAAGCGAGGGGTAAGGTGAGGATGCTGCAGAGACGTCCCTCAGGTGAGCTGTGCCTCCTGTCCCGACACCTCTCCTGGCATCAGCTGCTCCCAGGGTCCTCGCCGTGCTCGGGGAAGAGAGAGCTGCCCCACCCACCCCACAAACATTAACTACTTGTTCACCCTGCTGCTCCCCGGGGCACTGAGAGGATTAGTTCAGTGTTTATTTCTTTATGGGTGTGTTTAAACCGTCATTCAAGTGCCGGGAATTATTATTAGAGATATAAAAATGCTGCGATTTACAAGAGGATTAGTACCCTAAAACAGAGCTGCTGCTACTCCTGCTCTGATCCTCCCGAGTACCCCAGGAAAGACTGTCGTATTCTAGGGGAAAACAGTGATGCATAACCTTCAAATTAGGAGGAAGGGAATAAGGCAGCCTGGCTCTTCCAAATCCTCCAGAAGATACCTTGCAATTACAGGAGATCTAGATCAGATCTTAAGCAAATACCACAGCTACAACCTCAGCCAAGTTATAAAGCATTCCTGCGGAGGGAATGCCTCAAACATGTTCAGCATTCACTTCGGAGTTCGGGGCTAAGAGGCCATACAGACAGCTCCTATCAAATTTACCTTATTCCATGCTAAATTCAAACTTGTCACAGCCCAGAATGTGTTATCAGCATCAAAAATGGGGTGGACAGATGTGTTTCCATGCACTTGTCCCTGTGTTAGCCACAGGATGTCTGCAGAGAAACCAGGATATTCAGCCCAGTCATCTCCGTCTTCTGCTCTGTCCTCCAGAAATGAAAGGACCAGACTCAACATTTGAATCTCTGTATCCCTTCTCATATGGAACTTTTCCAGCTCCTTTAAATCATTCTTGTCTCCATATGACAAGGGATTGGAAGGGCTGAGATTATTTATCTTAAAAAGGAGACAAATAGGAAGTCTTATGATAAATGTATATGAATTAATGAATGAGAGAGACAAAGTACATCTGGTATTTCTACCCTCCCTGCCTTGCAACACAAGAAGTCCCCTTTGATTCCACTGAAATAGTGACAAATTCAAAACTGATGAAAAGAAACACTTTCCCTAACCAGCCTATGAAATCTGTCAAAGCCCAGAGCTCGGGAGGTTTCAAAGACATTTATATCAATAACACAGCTCTCCGGAGCTAATGGTCAGTGCTAATGAAAAGAAGAGAATGAGTTTAAGGCCCTCTCTAATGACTGCAGTGGGCTGGATAGAAGTCCTGGATTTAGCCAGCAATTACAACCTGAAAAAAAACTCTACTTCACATATTTGCAATTTAGGTGCTGCTTGATTTATTAGGGGAGGTTGTTCTCCCCAAATCCTCTGCTCCTGCCTGTGATTCAGGGCCCATCTCACAACCCTGCTCTAGGCACTGTGAATTCAAACAGATCCTCTTAGGAAACATTTGTATTTCCCTTCCTACCCTCCCACCCAGGAAAAAGAGCACAGGGAGGTGTGGAAAGCTTGTTCGTTGTACACCAGCTTTCAGTCCCCACTGGAACTGCAGTCTGAGCTCCCCAGTACTTCTTATTTCCTGTCAAAACTCATCTATATACCTCACCCCTGAATCACCAATACAGGAGAGCACCACTGCTCTATTTTTCCTGGGAATTGTTCCTTTGTCTTTGGTCTCTCACTATCATGACTGTTATTGATATCAAAAGCAGTGCCCAGAGACTTCGAACGAGAGGCAAACCTCAATTAAGTAGACATTGTAAGAGATGTTCCCTGCCCTAGAAAGCCCAGATACAAGAAGAAAAGAAAGATTTGGAAACGTCCTCAAGGTCACAGAAGGAGCGTGCAGCACATCCAGGGGAAAAAACGGTGCTGAGCCATCCCTGTCCGAAATTCACCCCATCCTCCTGTTTCCACATCACCTGTGGCTGGAAGTTTAATGTGCTGGTTCTGCATGTGCTGTGACAGGACCGAGCCTGGCCCACCACATCTCCCTTCTTTGGGTCTTAAATCTCAGGACACGCACATCACAAGGAGCTCAGCTCCTCCTTCCCTGCATCACCACAGCATCTCTCTCCTTCCTTTGCTTCCCACCGTGTTCTTCATGGTTGGCGAGGACCTCTGCATGTGACAGCTTCTCTGTCTGAGCCGGACATTAAACTCATTAAGGCCAGGTAATTAAGGCCAGCTCTCCAATGAGTCCTGATAATAGACTGGGGAGGTCAATGGACCAAGTCAACAAGAGGGATGGACTCTTCCCAAGGGCAGCTCTCCTTCTCCACCGACACAGCCTGGGACTTTATTAGACAACAGAACTCAGAGAGTGTGAAAGTCCTCCAGCACCTCTGAGCATAAATCACAACCCAAAAACTACCTGAGCAGAATGGTGCTTCCCTACACAAATACATCGCAAAGCACCGGGCACATTTGTCCTGGCCATCAGCAGCTGCAGTGATCACTGTAAGAGGTTTGAACACAGCAGAATGTTCTTTACTCTGGAGTGTAACATGCCCATTATTAAGTGCTATATAATGCCGAGCTCCTGCTGTAAAAGGGTCTTCAGAAATGACAACATAAAGAATTAACGGCCTCCAAAACAGGGCTCAGGTGAAACCTGATAGTTAAAGCCGGGAGAATTTTATATCAAAATCCTGCAAGTTTCACAGGAACATAACACAAAGCCATAAATCACATTGGCTCTGCTCACAAGGTTGGTGGAACTCAGGAAATATAAAACCCCAAAACTTTTGATGAACATCCCAAGTCCTGCGCTTGTTGCATGGTTCTGAGGCACTGTTTGTCAAACCCTGTTTACCAACACACCCTCAAATAATTCATGGACTTCTGCCAAGTGTAAGGCAAATACTACTCAAAATAATAAAGTTACAGTGCTGGCCCAAAGAAAGTGTAACACGGGGATGGCACGTGGAGGACATGGCTCGTGATGCCCAAGGAATGAGATCTCTGACTGCTGTAGGAGTCCCGCACTGAGATGCAGCCCTGCAACCCAAATCCCTCTGCCCAAAGCAGGGACAGAACCGTTTTTCACCCCCACACTGTGGGTTTCAGCATGGGAATGATGAGCAAGCGCTCAAATACTGAATAAAGACCATAAAAACACACACACACACAAACAAAACCAAACCAAACCAAACCAAACCAAACCATGGGCACTGCAAGCACTCAGAGAAGATTACTCTTCAACAAACCACCAGCACTTTTCCCCACGTGCCCCAGCTCCTGCGTCCCACCTGGCCCTGAAGAGCCCAGCACTGCACGGCCCAGCGTCCAGCCAAGCCCTGTGAGACGTTTGGTCAGAACGTGTACATTAGCAAACAAAATCTGACGCAAGAATGAAGTTGGCGAGGAGTTTTAGTGGTTTCATTTAGGTCGTGCTGCTTCCCCTGGCCATGGATTATCGATCTCTGTGGAGAGGAGGCAGCAGCCATGGCTGATGTGCCGTCCCTCAGCCGGGGTAATGTACGGCGCTGCCGGGATCCGCAGGTAACTGATGATCCCATCTGGCACGGGAGAGGGAAGTGATTGATTCACTCTCCATCCTGGTACTTAGACTTTTCACCCTCAACAGGCCACGAAGCCTCGTTCATCATCTTCATCAATCAAATGGGCAAATATCATTAAATCTGCAGGCCACAAGCAGCATCATTTATATCTTTGTCTTTTTTTTTTTTTTTTTTAAACTTTGTTTCAAAAGTTTGCCACCTCCTCTTCCCACATCCCTTGCTGACAAACAGTGCTTCCACCTGTCAGGGATTCAGTGAGGCAAAATGGAGAGGCTGAACAGTGGGAAGAAGGGATGGTGCCAGGCTTTGGGGTCCTCATCTCTCCCAAGCCACGGGAGATGCTCAGAGGAGTAGAGCATTCCCAAATTCTCCAGAGCTGCCAGGCATCAGCGATGCCTGGTTTGATCCCTGAACACACCAAGGGTGTTTTGCCACAAGGCTGACCCAGGGCACAACATTTCAGCACCACCACGCAGGAGATGGCACAAACCAGGGCAATTCCTCAGAATTCAGTGGAGCAGCGATGACCTGTCCGTGCTGTTCATCTGCCCCGCAACTTCCCAAGGACAAGGGGTACCTCCGGTTTGTCACCACTGTTTGTTTAAGCACTGGCTCGTTCCTTAGTGCCCTTTTTCAAAGTCACTGTTTCCAAGCGTGGAATGTACCGAGCACAGGATGTCCAGGAAGGGGATGTGAAACACATCAAAAATCAGGGACAGGTTTGAGGCCACCCTGAAAGAAGCTGACGCTTCACCCTGGCAGGTTCCGTCTTTCCCAGAGCTGTGTGAGCCCACTCTGTTTATCCCAGTGCTCTGACCAGCCCAGAGCCAATGCTGAATGGATGGATGAGTGGACAGCACTGCCAACAAGTTCACTGCCTCCCCTCCCAGCAAGACACTCCATTAGAAAAGTTTTTAAGAAATAAAAAGAAAACCAGCCGTAAACACTGGGCAAAATAATCTGACTCAGGGAAATTTCCAGCGAGTTCAGAATAGCCTGGAGTGAAAATCCATCTCTAATGTGACTGAAAGAGCCTCATGAAGGAACAGATGCAGCCTGTAAATTAAATCACCAAGAAAGGTTGGAGGAGCCAAATGAAATCTCCATCTGCCATTACTTCCAAGGCAGAGACAGGGCCGGGTGTAGGGAAGGAGGGCGATGGATGGGCAGACGAATCATTTTATTAGCCTTAATTGCCATTTCAATACCATACCCATGTCTCCACGTAAGCCTTCATTCTCTGCAAAGTTGTCAGTTCATGTCCTGAATGGGCCAGGCTTGTTATCAGCAAGGCGTTTACAGCCCCTGGGCTGTGCATTAATTAAAAAGGCTTTGTGCTGAGGCTCATTCATTAGCACACTGCTCCTTTAATCACTGCCTCTTCAGCCACCAGGACAATCTATAAATCTCCTCAAATATGAAATAATGAAGTGGAATGGTTCAATTTATTACAATGTAATAAGGCAGGATAATGTGGGGGTGGACAGGGTGGCACTGGAGCTGTCTCCTTGCCCAGTCTTCCCACCTCGTTACCGACAGCGGCCGTGAGTGAGAAGGGCAGGAGGGAGGCAGGACAGGATGGAGAACGCACGGGACAGGGACCTTCCATCTCCTGCCATCCCTCCCACACGAAACCCGGCGTGCCACAAGTCACTGAGGATGATGCTGAAAGCCAGACATGGTTCCTTGGCCTTGGGAGGGAGGTTTAGCCCTGAAGAAGTTCCCAAGAACAAGACAAGATGACACCAGCATCCATCAGCAGCAGGGGAAGTCTCTCGCTCTCCATCCCATTTTCCCATGTTCACCCCCATTTCCCCACCTCTCCCTGTTCCACCATTCCCAGAAGGATCCAGGTTGAGCTGGACAGGCAAGTGCCAAGGAGCAGATGTTCTGGGGAACATCAACAAGCTCCAAAAATCCACGTATTAACTCAGCACAAAGCTCCTGTTTCCCCTCTCGTGGCTCATCTCCCAGCAGCTGGGCCCTCCAGTCAAGCTGCCAAATGAAATGTGACTGTACACATTGGGTTAATTAACCAAGGGAGAAGGGGAACACTTGCCTGGCTTTGCATTTCCTAAATAAATGCGTCAAGGACACCTAACTAGTGAGGGGAGGCCAAACATGAGTTTTTCCCTCCACAAAAATTGGAGACTAAAGATGCCAGGGAAAGAAACAAAGCTTCAGCTATTCTAGAAAAGCAGCCACGGCATCCAAAGAAAGTGCAAAATGAAAACTCCCCATAGAAAAGTTGACAAAAGCTAATTATGCTCCAGCATAGAAGGGAAGCATTTAGAGAAAAGCAGGATTTGTAAAGAATATTGTGGTGGCTTTTGAAAAGTTACTTTTCCCTGTCAAAAGATACCGAGTTAGATCCAGTTCACACTATAACAGCTCTACAATTTGCCACTTTATTTTCAATGCTCTCCCTATTCAGTCTTAGAAGGCCTTAAATTCTTACACACTGTTATATAATTAATGTAGTTACTAATATAATTAAGACAACCTGTTGATTTATCCAAGTCAAAATTCATTCCCAGGGAAGTGAGTTGTGATAATTTCACAGTAAGAAAAAAAATTAAACCATCAGAATATCCCATATCAACATTTTGTTTAAAATTGAAATTTATCTTAAAGACTTTATTTCAGAACTCAGGCTAGGATCATTCCAGGTGTTTCCACATGGAATATGCAAGCCATAAACATCAATCTTTTTAACTGATCCAGCTTAACCCTGGTGGGAGGGGGTGCCCTGGCCCAGGAAAAGGCTCAAGGGTTTCATTTTTTCTCCTTATTTATTACCAGAAGTGCATTCAAATGCTGTTAGAGAATGGGAAAATGATTTCTTCCTGTGTTAAAAACGCCCAACCGTACACACAGCTCAAACCCCCAGCTCTTTAATACCAGCAATCTGCTAAGTGCTAATTTGTCAACACAAAACCTTTCATCTCCAAGGCTCCCCAAACGCTTCATTTGCTCCAGAGTCACTCACCCCACCACAATAAAATCCCTGATCATCCACACGGCGCTGCAAGCGGGAGGTTCGGGTTCCTCTTCCCCTCCAGGAAGGGCTCCTCCAGGAGAAGGGCAACTAATTACTGCTCAAGTCAATGAATTAACCCTGTCCCTGGCTACTCCAGGAGTTTCAAGGTGCTTTTTAGAGGGAACAGCGTGGCGGGGTCCTCACCATCAGAAAACTCTATTACACGGATCTTCAAAAAAGCTCATTACTACAAAGCTACGAGCATTCAATCCCATTAATAAAACACATCGGTGTATAATTATAATATTAGGCACTTAAATTGCCGTTTTCATCTGCAGCTCTCAAAGTATTCTACCAGAGTAAATTGAGTCCCCCCTAATTTGGGCTGGTCAGAGCTTTCCATTTGAAGCCTTTCCTGATGGAGAATTTGATTTTGAGTTTGAAAAGAAAATTGCGAAAAGAATCTGTTCTTCCTCAAAACGTTCATTTCCTTCTGGTGAGGGATGTGCAGGGGGAAAAAATCCCACAAAATCTATACAATTTGATGGGGATGAAGAGTTAAAATGCTGCCAAGAAAGGAATAGCCATAATCTATAAACTTTTTTGGTGGCAGCAAAATCAGTTTTGCTGCAAACTCTTCGGGGTGTGCTTGCACATTATCCAACGTTTGCTTTGGGCTTGTCCAGCTTGCAACATCATATCAGGGATAAAATGGACAAAAACGCCTCATTTTGTGGACAAAACCACCCTGTGAGCCATTTTCCTTCTCTGATGGAATCTCCAAAGCTGGAATCTCCAGCTCCAGGAGCTGCACCCCGGGTTTGGGCTGTCGGGGACAAAGCCGCAGTCCCTGTGGGCTGACAGCGGCACCGCCCGTGACAGATGGAGGGTGACAACCACTCCTCCAGAGCCACATCCTGGCCCGTGCTGGAACAATTCTGCTTCCAGCAGGCAATGAAGCTGAGGAAATCAGAGATGACAATAAAAGTATCGAGGAAACTGTCCGCCTGGGAGCCGGAGCCGGGCGGCACACAGGGTTCAGCATTAATTTCTTGAGGAGACCTGTGAGCTCGGGAGGTTATCCCAGGGATACCACTGGAAATGATATCACCATGGGCACCCACCAGGCAGCTCCCTCACAAACCTATTCCCTGGTAAACACCAATCTTCAGTAATTCCAGCTATTAAAAACAACTTAGAGAGGAGTCAGATCTCATTTTGCAGAGAGCACGGGGGTCTCGAGGACTGTTTTTAACGTTTTCCTGCACTGGAGTTAACAGTCTGTGGCTTTGATATGTTCAGCTGCTGTGCTGCTTGCAGGTTTATTAAATTTACAGCCAGAGAGACAGCATGGCTTGTTATTTTTCCCAAAGAATCCCCAGAAGAAAGGCAAAGTTTATCAGGCATCAATGCAAGCTGCAAGCTCGGAAACCATGGGAGTCCAGGAGACTCCTTTCCCAACACCACACAACAACTCATTGCTCCATGCACGCATTCATTCAAACTGCAAGAGGGTTATTATTTATGTGGTACCCCCACAAACACAGCCACCTTTGGACACTCACATTGACAGCAGTGAACAGATTAAATAATCGAAGGCCGTGTCCAGTGGGGAAGGTTAACCTACCTGCTAGTATGGGATAAATGCCACAGCAGCACCTCTGGGCACTAGGAAATATCCCAAACCCCTCCTGTTCTCCAATTATTTATCCCCACGGCTTCCTTCTGAAGAAGGGGATTGGTTTTGACATGAAAACACAACAGAAATTGTACCTTTTTCCCCCTGTTGACGACCAAAAGCTCTTTTGCTCTGAAACTGCTTTTCAATCAGCTCTCATTAAAATTAAACCCTTTTTGTTGGATCTGGAGAGATTTTATAGCCCATCCCCACACGTGTTTGGTGACCAAGTGGCTCACAGGATGATGCATCACCAGGTTTCCCTTGGTTCTTTCAGGCCCTGTGTGAAGAGAGATTCTCCCTCCTGACAAGTAAGAGGATTTAACACTGCTCATCACGGACATCCCTGCGATGTCTGGGTAAAACCCCATTAAATCCATCCCACTTTTTACAAACCCTGAGAAAGGAGAAGAAAGGACAAGGCCAGGCACAGACCACCAGCATCTATTGTGCATCACAAGGGGAAGAGGTTGGGCTCCGGGGACATTTTTCTTTTGGCACTTATTGTCTTCTAAACTCCGCAATCTATACAATAGCTATGTTTGTAATCACTCGAAAATTTTCAATTAAATGTAAAAAACCAGAAACAAGTAAATCTATTCTCTCTTTTGACTGTTTTATTGATTAAAATGGATGCCTGAGCTGCGGCCACTGAACCATGAAAAGCAATCTGTCTTGGATGGGTAAGAGATCGTTAGGAAATCGTTGTGCTGAGGCAAGAATAACTGTGCATGTACACACACGTGTGGGGCTGGGCACAGATACCCACATGCTCCCATGGAAAAAGCCACCTGCAACGAAAATCGTGTCTATATATTTCACTATCAAGTTCAAAGCAAGCTGAGGTGTTAGCCTGTCACAAGACCTCTCGTTTTCTAAGTTTCATCATTTCCCTCAGCAGCAAAACTTCATCTCCGTTGCTGCGAGCCAAAAAAAAAAAAACCACGAGGTGGGAGAGGAAAAACCTCAAGGTCTGTCATGTGTTACAAGCTCCAAGAGCAAGGAAACTGCTCCTTGGGTCATTAGGAGATTTTCAGGATGATGACAAGGAGATCCTCCAGCTGATGTTTCACCTTCCCTTTTGTCCCTGTCCTTCCAGGGCGAAGTGGAGGATGTTAAACGAGCTCTAGACATCACCAGGAACACTCAGTTTTGCAAAGCCTGACTGGTTCGGGCGTGAGTTAACCTAAGGCAAGGCAAAGGAGAGAAAAAACTTCCCACATGAAGCTTTTGCCACGAGCCCTCACTCGCAGATTCCCAGGCTGCAGCGGAGCTATCTAATATTGGCTCCTAACAGCCACGGGAACAGATGGAGAACACTTCGCTCTGCGCTGACAATACTCTGCCTTTGAAGCAAGGCTACCCTGATACCAACTCTGTTTTATCTCAGCACCTCAAGTTGAAGCTTAAATTAACCAAACGTTGCTTTTTTGTTGTAGCCCATCACCATCCCACAAGCCTCAGGGAGTTCAGATCTGTGAATTCTCAGCCTTCGCAAGAAAAGTCTCTTATTTGCTGAAGCCACTCCAGAGCCTGCTCACCTGTAGGAATCCTGGAGCCACACCTCACCCAGGGGAAGAGCCCTAGGAGAGGTCAGGTTTGGAAGCTTTGCTGCAAAGCACAGCTCTGAAATCCTCAGCTGATGCTCATCCTCCCCAACAGGAGCAGCAGGAAACTCCTCTCCAAAATCCACTTCCTAGCAGGTTTTTGAAGGCTGGCACTGAGGCCACAGCAGCTTTGTCCCACCAGCACAGGTCCAGCAGAGGCCTGTCCTCATCCTGGCAAGGGAAAGATCAACAGCAGCCATCCCCCTGCCCAGGATATCTGGGAGAGGCAGGGATGTGCTCAGCATTGGCTGAGCCAGGCTGGGAATGTTCACCAGAGCAGCATCACTGATGAACTGAGCCCTGAAACAAGCTGCCATTCAGGAAGGAGGGGATACCCACCTCCCCACACACTCATCCCTGGCATTTGCTAATGGGAAGAACGAGGCACAACAGCAGATTCAGGCTGACTCACGCAGTTTGTACTTTTATTGGGTGCCTTTTCCATCCCCCCCTCTAAAGCGCAAACAACGCATAGGAACGGCCCTGAATGAGAAGGGATCTTTGGGAAAGGTGCTCCAAATCCTTCCTGCTCTATTTACTTGGGTGGGAGAACTGTGAGACCATGCCTCCATGTCATGCTCCAGGCAGCTGCTGCCAGGGGGCCAGCACGGGGTGCTCACAGACACTGGGCAGCTTCCAGGTGCTTTGGGAAGAGCCCTCAAATAATTAAAATATTTTTTTTAAATGATTGCTTTGATTTAAAAGAAAAATTGTAAGAGAATAAACTTTCAAATCCTCAAACTGGACAAGCCTAGAAAAGCCCTGCCAGGTTTTAGAGGGCGGTAAAACCTCTTGTGCCATCAGCACACCACAAAGCACCACATGAAAGGAGCAGCAAACGAAAACTGGAGGGGGTCTGGAGCCCCACATGTGAGCACGACCACACTGATGTACCAAGAGGAGGCACTGAACGGGTTAGCATCTCTCAGATCTTTTAATATATTTTCCCTAATTAAGCTGTTCAATTCGGCAGCTTAAAGAGCTGCCGATAGCTGCTACAAATTGATTTATCTTTTGATGAAGGTAAAATTTGCTGGAAAAAATGAGAAGCAAACAACATATGGGTTTGGGAGGGATTAAATTACTTTGTCTTGTGTTAAGATTCAAACATATTCTGGAGGCAGGATGAGTCTTTTACAAGTAAATTGTTTTTATACTATATATCCATTTCTTTGTAAACAGAAGGATTCTCATTTACACATCCACCTACAATACCTGCTAGGTAACAGAAGCAGATCCTTAAAAGCCAGATGAGATCCCAAGCTTTCTGTGGGCACACACACACACAAATAAAAAGCAATCATCCTGCAACCCCCCCACCCAGGGTGGGGGAAAAAAAAAACCTTCTGGAAACACAATAATCCATAATAGACATGGCCTAAAGCAGTCTCCACGTGGAGGGTCATGGCCAGCTAACTTGGGGGATGTCAGGGCTCCAAAACTGCACTGGAATTCCCAATCCATCCCTGCCTGTGAGCTGCAGTCCCCTTGGATAGCATCAGCTTAGAGTTAACACCACCACTTCATTATTCTGCTTTACTCATCAGTAGGAAAGATAAGGTGAAGAGGGATAAATATTAAGAGTAAATCACAGCCAGCCTGACAAGACCAAGGAACAGTACAGCCAGAGCAAGGGAATTTGCTTGATCTCAAATGAGAAGTTCCCTGGGGGATGGGATATTATAACCTCAGGAAGGAAGACAGGAGACGAGGAGTTGGCTCCTGCAGCTCCAAAATCAAAACACACCGGGCTCTGAGCACTGATGTCCCCTCAAGCCCAGATCCTTCTCCTTTCCTCAGCAAAGCCGTGCCCGTCTCACCTCTGCAGCAGCAAGGAAAGTCCTCTGTGTGATCCCTCACTCCAACCCAGCTTCAGAGCATCTCCAGATCAGTGTCTCCAAAGAGGGGAGTTGGAGAGCGTTCAGCAGGAGGGATGCAGCAACAGCCAAGGGGAGCTGCATTTATGAACTGTTGTTCCCCTCATCCCCTTTATCAGCTGCTTTGGACACACGCACTTCCCACACAAGCACATGCCAGACATCTGAGAGTGGATAATTTGCCCAGACAGGCAGTAAATACATCCCATCTCATGCTTCCTCCGAGAATAATGTGCTTGCCAGTGTCACCTGTCATGTAAATCATCACCTTGCAATTTATCCTGAGCTACGTTTCAACTGTTTCTGGACCAGGAGAAAAAAAAAGGAAACCCTCAGAAGGTCCAGTAACTCCTCCTGTGAAACATGGATGCTTCTTCCCTGGCCAATATCCTGAATTTATTGAGGAGAAGACATCTACTGAATTTATGGCTTCCCGGCTGAATTTCCAACTCGGAGATTTAGAGGAGTCCTAGACTTTCTCTGAGCTGTACAGAAGACATTTACATAAGTTTTCGTGCAACATTCCTTCAGCCTGTTCCTCTCACCATATGAGTAGCCAACAACTACCCACTGAGTTACTGCAACTCAACAACTTCGAGGAGGGTTTGAAAAATCCCACGAGCTGCATGAGAAATGACACGCCTGGGATTTTTTTTTTCTTTTTGTCCCCGCCTCTGACATTTTTTTATTTAAACCTTCCCGCAAAACCAGAGTCGTGTAAAGAACTGGGGCTGATGGCGCTGCCTGGGCTGCAGCCTTTCAAGGGGAAAAAAAGAGAAACTATGTTTTCTTTCCAGAAGTGAGAGTAGAAAAGCTCCCACGGGAACTTTCCACCAGAAAAAAAAAAACCAAGACATGTTCCCCAGAAACCCATTAAAAAAGGTCTAGTGGGAGGTTCTCCAGTGGGAGGTTCTCCAGTGGGAGGTTCTCTAGTGGAATGTGTCCCTGCAGCGGGTTGGAACGAGATGGCCTCTAAGGCCCCTTCCAAACCAAACCATTCCCTGATTCCCTGAATTTATTCCCAGCAGAAACTCCTCCAGCCAGCTGGGCTTGTTGGAAAGGCTGGATTTAAAGAGGTCTTTAGGCAGCTTAAGCTGGCTGGGGGTGCACAGTCCTGGAGGACCCCTTTAATCTGCATCCTCTGGCTGCAGAGAGAAAAAGCCTCCTGCGCATCTGTGTCTTCTCAATTTTGTGTTCAAAACACTTGAGAATCTCTCTTTTGTTCCTTGCCTGTCTCCCTTAATCCTTGCCTCAGCCATTATTCAATATTTGGTTTTGTGACTACATTATTTAACTTGGCGGAGCGTTTTGGGACGCAGTTTGCATAAAAGCCGCTATTTTTAAGCAGCGGAGGGCACCGTCACCAGGGCGGGGAGGAGACAGCAGTGACAGCAAAGAGGAGACCAAAGCTTCACCCATCAAAAAAAAAAAAAAAAAAAAAAAAAAAAAAAAAAAAAAAAACCCTGNAAAAAAAAAAGAAAGAAAAACCCTCTCCAGGGAAAGGCAGTCACAGGCTCGTCATTCCAGGGAATAAATCACCAAAGCAAACTCCGGTGTCGGTAATTTTGTGACGCAGAAAATTGCTTCATACGTTACAATCAAGGAGCGCCCTCCTCCATAATGTATGCTCGGCATTTTAACATAATTATTTGCGCAACAGTTTTAATGTTTGCAGCCTTCCCTGGCTGTCAACCTGGAAGTGGCGGGGAAAAAAAATAAAATTTGAAAATACTCGTCTTCTTCAGAGACAGGATTAAAGGGAAAAAAAAAAAAATCAATCTCCGAGCAACCTCCTTTGTATTTTGTTGTGACAAGCCTGAATTTAAACAGCCTGTGAAGTCAAAACAACAGGAGAAATATCAATACACATTAATTTAATCAAGAAACACAACTCTGCCACGCCAAGCCCAACTTGGCTTTATTTCCTCCAAGGTTTCCGTGGGAGCTGATGACACCCTGACGCCTGCCCAGCCCCTGTGGTGACTGGGGGTCTCCTCAAAGGCCCTCTCTCCATTTGGATGCTTTGCCACGCAGAAATCAAAATTCCTGGTGCCGCAGCTCCCCACTAGCACATCTCCATCTCTCCGCCCCGAAAAAGCTCATTTTGCTGGCAGAGCCGCCCCGAGTGGCCGTACTGCTGCATCCCCATTGTGTGTGGGGAGCTTTCAAAGGACAGGCAGATAAAAGGGTAAACATGGTAACAAAAACTAGCTCCAGCACACTTGACTCCGTCAAATCCTGGGCGCAGCGCGACTCTTTGAAACAAGAATCTCATTAAGGAAGGGAGAGTTGAAAGGATAAGCCCCCGCATACCAAAGGCAGAAATCAGATGTGCTTGACCTTTCAAATGAATGTACATTTTCTGAGTGACTGTTCATGTCAGAGTAATTCAAACAGACACCAGATAATCCTCTTAAAAGACTGAAATTTGGATACTGGATTGAGCACAATGCAGCGGGACCTGCGGGTGGTCTCGTCTCTGCGCTCCGTCCTGCCCTTGCTCCCAATTTCCTGATGCACCCTCAAGTCTTGTCCCCTCCCTGGGCTTTCATGTCCCCACACACACACAGGAGATGTTTCAAGTCCAGGATTCATTAACAAGGAAGCATCTTCTGTGCTGGCACAGCTGGAAATGAAAAGCCAATGCTCCTTAACACAAATTAGGTGATTAAACACTTTGGATGGAAAACAGCAAGGGAAGAAGGGGATCTCCTTCCAGACAGGCCCCATGTACAAATCCAAGGACCACGAACCCCATCTGGGTCCTGCATCTTGTCTATCAACATAACCCCTGTGCTGGGGCTTGCTGAGAAGGAGAAACCCTCAACCGAGCCATGAGCATTCCCAGAAAGTCCAACGCCTTCACAGGGAACCATTCCCACGGTGAATGGCTGCAAAGGGAGATGTTCACTAAGCCAAGGATGTACTAATTAGAGCCCAAAGGCTGTAGATGAAGGCAGAGAGCAACTGCAAGGTTTCCTCATGGACAGTGCTGCTGGAGAGGTCACCAGAATGAAATGCAGGAGTCAGCCTGAATCACCTTCCCTGCTCAGTTTTTGGATGCCCCTGGTGGGATTTAACTGCCTGCCCTGATCTTCAGCTCCATTTCCACCAACAACTTCTGGGCCTTGTTTAGCACATCCACTTGTTCAGCACAAACAGATTCTGCCAAGCCTTAGAGATCACTGATCCCGGGGAGTCAGCAACCCAACAGACACTGGAGGAAAAGGGGGTTTTGGTGTCTATTTATGGCCCATGTCTATGAACAACCCCACAGAGTGACAGACCACGCAGTGACTAACACCAGGCTTCTTTTGAAAAACCCCAAAAATCAACAGATTAGCATTTCCAGTGGAGTCCACTGGTGGTTTTTGATGTCAAAGGAATCTGGGAGTGCACCAGCCTCCTGCTGATGTCACAGTAACATCAGCCCCAGCCGTGACAGCACACACGGGCTGCTGGCTCCTGCTCACGGATATTGCCGTGCTGGACAGATACCTCACGGCTTTGTATCCTCAGGGGAGTCCTCCCCTTCCTCCTCCCCCTGGGCTCCCCAGCACCTCATGTTAATTAGCTAATATTGGTTTAGATCCTTCCTGACACTTCGCCTTTTGATTCCCACTGCAAAGCATCAGCAGCTCCGGGCTCCTGGAGGAGCATCTCCATTGCTGGGGGGATGGAGGAAGCAGCTCCGGCCAGGAAGGAGGGTGGGACTGGGGGGGCTGCGCTGCTTCCAAGTCAGCCCCCAAGCACAGCAAGGGCTGCAAAGAAATCTCTTGGGAAAGTCAGATGTGAGGGGGTGAACCAGCTCACTTCATGAGAGAAGAACTCGAGCCCACTGCCCGTGCAGTGACACTCCAGGGAGCTGCCTCTCTCTGTCCCAGTCCTTCTGAATTCCAAGGAACAGAGTTCATTTTGTGGATTCCCAACCAAAGCTCCAAAGAACCACAAATTCAAATTCCAAACCAGCAGCAGGCTCCCCGAGCAGGCTGAGCCCTGCTGTTTCTGAGGCCCTGTCACCACAGAACCTGGGCTCCATCCCTGAAAGGATTCCCGTTTATCCAGTGGCTCCCTGGAGGCCACCCAAGGAAAGCTCTGCAGACCTTCCAGCACAGTGTGCAGGTTGAGACACTGTGGGTGCCACCAGGAGCAACCTGCATCTCTCCTCTGGTGGGGCCTCATCCCTCTGCCCTACACGAGGCTCTCACATCCCTTCTCCGAGCCCCACACTGTCCCCAAAGCAGGACCCTGCTGGATGTGCCAGCAGCCACGTCCCTGCTGACTCCCAGGCGTGTTTTTCACCCCTCCTCTCAACACTTCCTAACAGCTCATGAATTTTATAAACTAAACTCATTGTAACCAAACCATGAAATTGCAAATTTAACTCTTGTCAACAAACAAAGCTTTGGCAGGGAGCTGCCGCTGTCTGAGCCTTTCCAGCAGGGAGGGAATCTCCTCCGGGGAACACTGCACCCCCTTCAGTCGCCTTTGGCCATGGGGCAGTGGCACACACGGGGTCACGCAGGATGCCAGAGCATCACAGCCTACACGAGGTCACAGCTCCCTCCCAGAGCTTCCAGCAGTGCCAGCCATTCCCATCACCCTTCCCTTTCGTGGCCATTCCCACCACGGGCCCAAAGGCAAGGAAAAGCCTCGGCAGTCCCAAGGCCCCAGGGTAAACCCTCCCTGCTCTGCCACAAAGGCTCTGCCGCAGCCCCCAGGTCCAGCCAAGCCTGGCTCCCGCCTCGCCCTCTCCTGGCAGCCCTGCACGCCGTGTCCGTGTCCAGGGTGGCCGGCAGAGCCTCGTTAAGCTAATGGAGTGCTAATTAGCTGGCAGACCGAGGGGAGGGCTCGGAGGCGCTGCCTCATTGGCTCGGTGGAATTGGGCCATTACTGGAAGGGTGGGTGGCAGAGGCTGCGCTGCTTGAGGGATGCAGCGAGGTCTCCGCAGGGACATCCCGGGCTGCACGGACCATTTCACCGCTGTGCAGCAGCCTTGGTGGCAGAGGAGGTGGGCGCTGCCTGCACCGAGGAGGACAGCGGAGCACCACCAAGGGGACCTTCTCCCACCGCCTCCAGCGTCTTCAGCACTGGCTGCCGGAGCCCTTCCAGCGCAGTCACCCAAGCCAACCCTTCTTTCCCACACACACACAACTTCCAGTGACCAAAGGCGCTCGGTCCAGGTGGGAAAAGTGCAGCATGTCCTGCCAACACGCCAATGCCACCTCAGTCCAAACAGGCACGGTGCCACGGGCTGTTTCCATGGCAACAAGCATCCGATAGAGCCGGCGGCACCGAGATTCCAGTCGTTCTGCTGACACCCCAGGCCAAGGTCCCACCGGCTCCAAGCAGGACTCCCAGGACAGAGCTCAGCCTTCGAAAGGCTTTAAAACCAACTTTGCACTCCTTTCCCAGGGTGGTCACAGCACCACGACCCGCTCGGGTATCCCAGGCGTGGGAAGGACACAGCATTCCTCCCGTGGATGTCACCATCAGCTGGCCCTGGCACTGGCAGCCCTGCAAACTCCCAGCCCCGAGAGCAGCAGCAGAGCTGGGGTCATCAGTCACGGAGCTGTGCTATAGGCAGCCTTAAATCCCAGGCCTACCTTCCCATCGATCTCTTCAGCTCCGTGAAATTAAGAAAAACGCGAGACAAACGCAAGCGAACGTCCCCGAGCAGGCTCTGTGAGAGGCAACCAAACAGCACCAATTCCCTCGAGCAAGGCTGGGGCAGCGCCTGGCTGGGAAAAACAAAACCCAGTTCCAGCCAGAGTGCCAATCTCGGTTTAAACATCCCCCCTGGAGCCCCGGGGAGGGGGGCCAGCAGCACCCGGCACTGCCGGCACCCACGAGCACCCGCGGGGCTATTGGGGGCTGCAAATCCCTTTGCCATGGAGTAAATCTCTCATCAAATGCGGCAAGAAATGACAAGGAACACCTGAAAGATTTCCCTCCTTCCACAAAAATCACTTCCCAGAGTAGATCTGCACTTTAAGGATTAAATGTGCCTGGACAACTCAACACAACATTATTAATGTCTATTTTCAACAAGCATCTCCATTCCACCCATCTTCTCTCTCTCTCTCTTTTTTAACCATCACTTTAAAGTCTTTCCTGTCCAACCATGTATTGTAAAAGGAAAAAAAAAAAACTTGTTAAAAAAAAGAAGAGAAGAAAAAAGTAATTTAAAAGCTTTAAATCCAGTTCTCTGGTCTCCGACCCCCTGAAGATTCCTGCACAGAAAATAAAGTGCTTAGCCGCCCTCCTTAAAAAGATTTAATCTCCCATATTTCAGAGCTTGTATGATTAAACCCTACCTCTAATTCTGCTTTCAGAGCCACAGCCAAATCTCTGCTTAAAGGGAAGTGGTGCAGGCGCCTCTCCTCCCCTCTCCCTTTCGCACAGGGGAGCGGAGCTGCATCCACGCGGACGTGGGGGAAGAGCTGGAGGTAGAGAGGCAGCTCCAAGCATCCCTGCATCCCAGTGCTTCCTTGCCACACATGGAAATACCCCTTTTTTTTTTTAGGCAGCTTTTAATAAAATTGAGTTTTCTTATAAGCAGCTCTGAAGGAACACAGAGGGGAGGCAGTGTGGACGTGCAGGGCCAGCTCACACTCCCAAATATCATCAGTTTTATCCCATCCATGGCAGCAGGGAGGGAAAGAGCCTCAGATGAGCAAGGAGAGGAGAGCCCAACTTGAGCTGGGAAGAGTCAGGGGAGGACAGAGCCTGAAAACCTGGTATGAGAACACCCAAACAAGGTTTGTCTCCAAGATGAGACGCTCCTCAGGGCAGCGGAGAATTCGATGGAAGTGGGAGACACGATGGAAAGAAGACTCTGCTGCTGGATCCCGGCGAATTCCTGACAGGCTAATCACTCACTTACCCCCAGCTAGGAATTACTGACCATTTATGCCAGGCAAGAGACTTCCAGCTTACCCTGCCCCAGGCACCTTCATCCCAGGCCAGCAGGAGATGGAGCACCAGCAAAGAGGGCTGCAAAATAAAAACCTCACCTCTGCTTCAGACAAACACCGGCCCTGCCCCTGCCTTCTCTGCTTGATGATATGCACAGAGTTTATTAAAAACCTGCACTAATAAGGTGGGATGTTTATTGGAAGTCCGGGAGAAATCGGCTTTCCTGAGACACAGCACAGCGACCTTCACCTGCTGAAATGTGCGGGGAGCTCAAGGCCAGCTCTCCAACACAGCCAGCAAGCAGCAAACACGGCCCAGGGTGAGATGGAGACAAATCTCCAAGGAGCAGAGCGCTGCAGCAGCCAAGAAGATGATTATTGACACGGGAATGTTGTAGCTCTCACCAGCACCGGGAGATTTGGGCAGGGGCTTGATGGAAAAATATCCCCTGACACTTCTGCTGAAGAACTTCTGCTGAAATTCCATAGGCAAACGATACCAAATCAAGTTTCACACCTTTCCCATCCCCTTGTTCAACAGAGACTTTTACGCTGCCAAAACCTATTTATTTCTTGCAAATCTCTCTGAGCTACTGCTCATGAATAGAAATGCTTTTATCAAAAACTGTTCACATTTTCCACTGAAAATTTTGAAACAAGTTTTCAGGGGGAGGCAGGTTGCCTTCTGTGAGAAAACCACATATAATGCCCCTTCGGAATATTTTTACTTCAAAAACAAATGAAAAAGAAGGATTTTAGGTATGTCAGCCTATGAGATGGGAACAAAAACTGTCACTGATGCTTCTGAGCTTGGTTTCAAAGAACTTGGCCTCAGACCTCCCCTTTGGAGCAGCCACCTCTCCCGGGTGTGTGCCCAAAGACCCCCATCACCCACCCCAGCCTGGGCTGTGCTGGTACTGCAGAGGACTCACTTTTGAGCCAAAAAACACCGTGGGGAGGAGGTCCAGGAGCACACAAAGCTGGGCTCTGAGCAGCCCCAGGTCATTTATCTTGATTTCTCTTTGCAATGCTGGTGAAGGCTGGAAAACATCAGCTGCGTTTGCTGGGCTTGAATTCAGCAGGAGGCAAAAAAACCACGAGCACTGCGAGGGCCACCCCCGGGGCTGCAGCAGCCCTGGGCCCCCAGGAACCACCACCCTGCCAGGAAGGGGACCCCCAGCGCCACCTCTGTGAGGACATCACTGCCCTGGGCTTCCCAAACAGCGCAGAGGGGTTTGGGGCTGAATCTCAGCCCCTGCAGCACCTGATCCCTGAAGCTGCCGTGATTTTCAGGGTGAGGCACGACATTTGCACCAGCATCTGAGACGCTGTGCATCCCTCAGCTCTGGATGGTCAGGTGTTGTCGTCTCCTGGGGTAAAACACCACCCCAGCATCCGAGGCAATCCCACTGTCCTTTCTGAGAGCCTTAATGTGCAGACACTTTGGAAATCGCTGCATCCGATATATTTGGATTGCTCTGGGGGAAAAAATGAACCCTTTTAGCTCCCTAATGCCAATCACCGCGTTGTCTCCTCTGCCCTGCTAAACATTTCCATGCAGAAGAGAAAAGGCAGCTCCCATCCCTCTCACCACAGATCCAAAGGGCAACGGTGTGTCTGGATAAATGAACAGGTAGATGTACTTTCATTAAAATCACCACATTTAAATTACTCACAGATGAGATTGAAGACATGAGGTTAAAAACTTAATTGACTAAATCAGCTGAGATGCCGAGGGCTGATTATATCATTTAAAATAAATGTAATATTGGCCATCAAAAAAACCGCACAATGTGATTACATATCAAAAGCCCTTATTCAAGAAGCACAAACAATATCCTCCCAAAGCCCCGGCGGATTTAAGAACATCACCCTCCCTGCTTTTTTGATTGTTTTTCTCCTTCCACAAACTGGATTGGGAGAGAAAAACAGACGCCTTCCTGCAAGTCCCTGAAATCCAGCCTCAGAATAAAAATCTCCCTGGCTGCTTTCTCATCAAGGCCTGCACCTCTGGTTTAAGGCTAAAGGTGGGCAGGCACAGGCACCTTGCCCAACCTTGCATGGAATTTGGGATATATCCTCATGATAGCCAGGTTTTACCTAGGAAAATCAGAGTGGCTAAAAGCTGTCTCCTCTCACCATTAATGGTCTTCTTCAAAACACTTGGAGTTATCCAGGCTCCCTCCACTTCCAGCTTCACACCTGGGCTTTGTTCCTTCAAGCCATCAGCAGCCCCAGTGCTGGAGCTGGTGGCTGCCACCAGATCTGTCCCCATGCCAAGGGACAGGAGCACCATCCCCTCCTCAGCATCTTGGGGACAATACACCCTGACATGTGGTGTCCACTCTCTACTTCCTACACCATCCATGCAGAGATAAAAACATCCACAATCTTTCTAAGAGCTGAAAAACCCAAAAACCCTTCAGCAAACAAGGCCCTTCCATGGAAACCCAGATCAGCTTGCCAATGATTTCCTAGCCCGGACTGGGAGCTCGTTACAGCCTGGGTGTTATCAACTATGGATGGCTCTGGTGGCCCTCGAGCCCAGGCTGTGGTGCCGCAAGGAGCTCTTGGCTCCATGCCTGCGATCCTTGTCCCCCTCCTCCCCTCCTGCTCCCCGTGGACAGGCAGGAGGAAGGACCCACCCCAAGGCAAAGCAGCATTGCTAAACCCCCCCCCAAACCAGGCCTGGGGAGGTGGGGAACCCCACAAGCCTCGATATAACCAAGAACGCACAAATCAGCCCCCGGGCTCCCCATGACACCGATTACATCCTAATTGCAAGCAGTGCCATCAGGGGTTTCTCGAACTCCACATCTGTCCTTGGGGGCTCCGGCAGGGAGGGCTCCTGTGCGGCAGGAAAAGCACATTGAAATGCGTGTGCCATGCCCGCTGAGGAGACCACGGGCTCCCAGCACTGCCGGCCCGGCTGGGAGGCAGCCTGGCAAAGAGCAGCGCTCCCTGGATGTTGGCTGTGCCGGGCTGGCACTCAGCGGTGCCATCCCCCGTCACCTTCCCGCTTCCCCGTGCCCGTGGAGCCAGGCGTGTGTTCCAATCTGCCACTCCCCTCATTCGCTCCCGCTCCCCCAGGGATCTTTCATGCAACTGGGCACCCGCCAGGGCTCGCCCAGCTGCCAGGATGAGCTTTGCCCAGGGACCCGCAGCAGGGGAATGTGCCACAGCAGGGCTCATCCTAAATCCAAACCAGCAGGGACTAGGAAGAAAATTAACTCTAAATTAACTCTATCCCAGCCGAAAGCGGGACAGCAGGGAAGCTCCTCACCTGTGCTAAACAAAGCAAGAACACGGTGCCCTCTTTCCTGGATCGTATCAGGATCCCTGATCCAGGGATCAGGCGAGGGCCTGGATGTGGTGCGGGATCCCCGGCACAGCCGCAGCCCCTGGACGGCCCCACACCGCCATCCCTGCGGCTTTTAGGACACGGAGCGCGCAGCGCGTCCCGCGGAGCGTGCCCTGCAGGGCGGCTGCATTACACAGCCATTTGCTGAAAATAAAGAGCCCGAAGCCCCAGGCAGCTGCAGCAGGGTAATTGCGGGGTTTTCAGGCGTGAGGCTCTCCGAGTCCGCACACGGTGCTGTGATCAACCAGGCTCCGGGAGCCCTGGCCAAAACCCACCCCGTGCGCTGCCTGAAACACCTCCCAGACACACACGCGGCTTCTCAAATGCTCGCTGCTCCTCTCCTGCTCTGGAGGAGGGAGGCTGGTGGCAGGAGGCAGCGGCAGGGCTGGGATGCTGCACATCTGGCGGCTGCAGGACTCGGGATCGCTCCTGTCCCCACGCTCAGGGGTAAAAGAGGCAGCAGGGCACCATCCACGCCAGGGTGCTGCTCCCCTGCCTGCTTCCCCTCGGCCTCACAGGGGGTTTCAGCTGCTGGATGCTCTGCAAAGAGCAGCCGGGAGCCAGCGCGGGCAGCAGAGGTGTTAAAATTCCCGTCACGGCCCGCGAGGAGACATCCCCAGCATCCCGCTGCAGAGCGAGCTAATCCTGCCAGGTTAATTCTCATCCTCAGTTCATTCCCGCTTATTAAAGCCAGCAGGCACCCTGCAGAGGATTCATTACCTGTGTCACTCGAAGGCAAGGCTGGGCCTTAATGAGCTGAGAAATGGGGGAGCGGTGCTGGGCTGGGTCCGTGCTGGCTGTGGGGATACCTGGGATTCCTGCAGCCCCGTTCCCATGATGGGCAGTGCTGTCACAAACGAGAGCAACGTTCAGGTTCTGGACATTCTGCAAGGTTCCGAGCTTCATCCAGACACATCTCGCTCCCGTTCCCTCCCTCACACCTGCTCTCCCCAAACCCCCAGCCCAGCCCAGCTGGCCTTGGAGCTCAACCTGGAGCTCACCGGCTCTTATTTGCTGGGAATTACTGGCAGAGGGCAAGAGGAGATGAATTTTCAGCTAGGTGAGCGAGCACATTACCAGCCAGAGAGATGGCAGCTGCTGCAGTACATCTTCATCCCTTTAAATAGTTCCCAGCCTTCCCCCCGCAGAGCCGGGCTGGCTGTGGGAGAGAGATCTCTCCTAATTAATCTAGTCCTCTCCATCACCGGTGAAACAGAGCCGGGGCTGGCGGATAAAATATTGCAGGAGCTAACAGAGGATGGCAGGCTTGGGGTAGCGAGGCAGAAAGCAGCGCTGGACTTCAGCCGAAGGGGTACAATTATTTTACCGCCATGCTATGCCTCTATTCCCAGACCTGTCTGGCATCTTCCAGCACCAGCCTGCCTTTTTCATCTGGGTTTTATCCCCCCCTGCCCATTTTTCACTCCACTCCCTTTTTTCTCACCGGGTGGCTATTTAATTTGTTGTATTCCACGCTTTGCTTTTCATGAGCAAAAAAAACCCCTTGCATCTGAGCTTTCTTTTTCTCTCTTTCTCTCTCATTTCATTTTCAAAAATTGTGCGTTTTGTGGAAAAAAAAAAGGGGGGGGGAAGAATGGGATGGAAAATGCTAAAGGAGGCAGGAGATGAAAGTGGCTTTTACTCACAAGAGGGAGGATGCAAAAAGGAGTGAAGAGAGCACTGGATGCCACTCACGCAATTATTTCGGCCATACAGGAGTGAGACGTGTTGGACAACAGCTTTCAAGGGCTGCAGCAGAGCAAAGCCATGCCCAAAAGCACTGTGGCATCCAAAAAACTGGGAGAACAACACACTGGGAATGCTTGGGAATCACTTGTCTCCTGCACGGGGCCGGGCTGATGTCACCACCTCAGGAAGGCACTGCCTTCCTCCTCAGGGCTCTCCCCAGCCGTCATCTTCCCTGGCAGCTCTGCTCCACCTCCTCACCTCCACCCACTGTCCCTGTGACTCCTTTTTTCTCTCAGGAGCAGCATTTTGGGCCCCCTCACCTTCACCACTGAGCAGCTCAGCAAAATCTGCACAGGCAGCCCCCAGCACTTTGCCTATTTGAGCCCAAGCAGGTCTGCTCAAGGAGGAGTATTATCTGCAAAAAGCAGAGTGTCTAAAAAAACCATCTTTGCTGGTGATCAGAGAAATTGAGACAACAAACAGAGCACAGGAGGGATGCAATCCCTCGTTTAAACCTGAGCAAGGAAGCTGGCTGCCAGATCTGGGCTCTGCTGATGAGAGTGTTTAAAAACCAGTGGGAAGGCTTGCAATGCTCACAGGGCCAAATTCACCCCAGAAAAAGGTCCCTGGCTCCCCGTTTGGCTGTGGCAGAGGAAGAAGCACAGAAAATGTTACCAGGGTTTGCCTCAGATGAAGGGGGAAACAAATTACTGTAGCTCATCAAAGGCACCGAAGCCCCCACAGCCATCCTCATCTGTGCTGATAGCAGGGCTGGCTTTCGTGGCCCCTGAAAGGTTAAAAATACCATCAGGAAATCAAAGTAAATGACACCTGGGTGCCAGCAGCCTCCCACCTAGAGCTGCCATGCCTGCCAGGATGCCCAAGGCAAACCTGCTCACTGTTAAATGCTATTTCATCCTGCCTGGCTGGCCTTCATCCCCGGGCTTTTACCTTCTCTCCTCCCCCATAAGGCTTTAAAGAGCATCCTGGTGCTCCAGTGATAGCTCTCAATTACTGCAGAGCCAGGAGATGTTTGCTTTTAATAAGTTTTCCTAAAGAGCGGAGCAGCGGTGCTTAAAAGGGATGGATATCACAGCTCTGCCAGGCTGGGACCACCCCGAGGCGGCAGCTCCGGCTCCCACCGCTGTGCCAGGACCGTGCACGTCTCCTGGACGGCTTGGACACCTTTCCCTGCTCATCCCTTGGCTCTCTAGCCTGGGGCTCCCTCTGCCTGTCACCGCACTGTGCTCGCTGTCCCCTGTCCCCAGGGCTGGGGCGACATTCGGGGCTGCCGGTGACAAGCGGTGGCCAGACCAGACCTCCGAGCATCACCAGTGCCTCCTCCTGGAGGTCCCAAATCCATGACCCGAGCCCAGAGCACAGTGACGCGTTGTTAGGGGAGCAGGGGAAGGTTTTCCCTCAGCTCACGTCCAGCTGAGCTCAGCTCTTGCCTCCTCCTGCCTTCTCCTTTACAGCAGCCACTGAGAGCGTCAGCGAGGCACCAGCACCTCCTCCAGAGGCTCCTACCACGACTGGAATTTGCTGGCAGCTCGAGTTTTAAAAATACTGATGGCTGTTAGACACACTGTACAAAAAAAAAAAAAAAAAAAAAAACCAAAAAAAAAATTATATGGGGGTT
>VZTE01004641.1:99431-109950 GCA_013397775.1 Eulacestoma nigropectus | reverse complement strand
CACTAGAAAAAAAAAAAAAAACAAACCCCACCAAAATCAGTAATTATCTGGGCTTAAGTAGAAATTAATTGCAGCCACCAAGAGCTTCCAGCAGGAGCGCGGGCCCCGTGCAGGTGACACACGCAGACGTGTCACTCCCACCGAGCGTGGGGAACGACAGCATCCACGTTGCCATGGCTCTGCAGATCTTACAGGCTTTCCCACAGCAATGGTAAAAATAAAATCCCAAAGTATTCCGAGCTCGGATTTGCCTCCCCGCTAAGCATGGAGTTGCTCTTGCCAAGTTGGGATACAATCCTTAACAGCGGCTCTTCCCAGGGAGAACATCCCGGCCACAGGGCACAGCCAGTGGCAAAGGGAGAGCCCTGGCACTGCAGAGTGTGTTCCCTGGGCTGGGTGGGCCAGAGCCTGGCACAGATCAGGGACCTGGAAACCTCATCCAGGGCTGCTGGAACCTCGACTAGGAGAGGACGGCAGACCCCCGCATGCTTAGGGGTGGGATGGCAGCAGCTTTCGCTCCACAGCGCAGGTGGGGCAGAGAGGGATGTGACTGAACGGCTGCACAGCACAAAAACGGCACAGAAGTGACAAAAGGCTTTTGCAAAGCTTTGGTAGTGCCAGGGGAGCGCTGCCACCCACAGCCCCTCCCTGGAGCCCTACACCAAGCCACGGGAAAGGCACATTTTGCCTTCAAACAGGGCCTGCGCTTCTCAGATGTGCAATTCAGCTGCACCTGGATGCTTCTGCCTCCAACTCCACGCTCCCAGAGGAGCAAACTCTCTTCTCAGGCGCCTCGGTTGCTCTTTCCAGCAGAAACAGATCAGCTCTGCATCATTCCCTCGTGCCTCGACTCCAAGCAGGAGGGTGGAGAGAGCCCAAACCCTGCTCTGTAGACCCTGCCAGGATTAGTTTGCAGGGGCTGTTCACCTCGTGCCCTCATCTCCCATGTCTAGAAGGCTGCAGCGTTACCTCCGCTGCCACCACAGCCGGCAGCTCCCCCTGCTCCACACGCTGCCCATCTCTGGAGGATTCCATATCGCCTCCACTGCACTCCTGGTCTTCCCCCTCCTCCTGCAGCAAACCTGGGGGCACCACGGACTGGCAAAGCCAGAGGCAGCAGCTTTGGGCTCTCCCTTCTCCCCGTTCAGAGCTGGAGCATCCGCAGCCAGGCTCTGTCGCACCTCGATGAGATAAAGACGGGACAGGAGTTTTAAACTGTTTATCAGCAGGATGTGAAGCCTCCAAAAGGGAGAGCATGATAAATTCACCCAGAGAATCAGAGGCACAGAGTGCAGGGTGACGACTTATCCTTCACCATACACACAGATTTATTAAAAATTTAAAATTGCTACATAGATCTAAAGGGCCGGGTTATTTATTTTTGCAAGGCTGATCAATCACACGTGTCCCCACAGGATACCAGACCTTTAACTACTCATCTGATTATGCCTGCTCTACCTGCTCCAGCCCCAGTGCTTAATATTTCATCCACATGGCTCCTGGGCAAAGCCGGAGTGGAGTCTGATCTGGCAGAGCCTTTGGATTTTATCAGCTCCTACTCAAGGGCAGAGGTGTAAGGAAAGGAATAACTTTTCTTTTACCCTCTGCCCCTCCTTTCAAAGCTACCGATTCATCTTCAGTCATCACCAGCCTAAAAATACAGGGGTTTTGATTATGAATGACAGAGATGACGTGGTGTTTCACCTCCCCAGGGAAGGGATGGCCAGAGGAGTCCTGGGAGTGACACGTGTGCTCAGCAGCCGGGACCTGCCTCTCCTGCAAACCACGTTTTAGCAGCAGAATTGAGGCTTTCCATGGAGAAGGAGGAGAAGTGTTGGAAAGGCGGGTTTCTGTAGTCTATAAACTGCAAGGAGAAGCTCACACCGCCTCCCCGAGCTGGCTCCAGCCATGTGTTTAATCTCACCCCCGTCTCAGCAGCCCACCTGCGAGTGCTGCACAGGCAGGACAAAAATGCAGCTCCGGGCTGGGGGGCGAGTCCACAGCAGGGCTGGGGGCCCTCTCCACAGCTCAGCATCCTCCAGGGCACATCCAAAGAGCTGAGGGAATTCTCCAGCCCGACACGCTGGGGATCATTGCTGCAGGGAGGCTGATCTGCCCCTTGGGAGGATGAAGATGCTCAGAGCAGCTCCATCCACCCTGGATTGTGCAGCAGACACGCAGCCAGCAAAGGAGGCAACACCGAAGCACCTGTTTGGGAGTCAGCAGAACTAAACACCTCCCTTTCCCTCTGTTGCATCTCTGGTCATGTTCAGGCTGAACCCAACCTCTGGAACCCAGTCCCCATTGTTATCCCAATGGATGAGGGCAGAGGAAGCGCTGAGGACCAGCTGGGAAAGCTCCGGCGCTCCCCACGGAGTGCTCTGCACGGGACACAGCCCCTTTTCATGCCAAGGCTGTGTTACTCCACGTGGTCCTTTTGTGCTCGGGGCTAATTGAATGGTGATGGCAGCGCTAAGCAGCCCCCGCGCTCCGAGACCGCAGTCAGCCGAAGCTCTGCAATCCTGTAATTTTTTGCATGACTGAGCGTGCAGATGTAATAAAAAAAAAAAAAAATTAAAAAATAAAATATAAAAAAAAAACAGAAAAAAAGAAAAGAAAGAAGGGGGGAATCAGGCCCTTAAATGAATCCGCGATTGATGGCAATGAATGGTTGGAGGAGCTGAGTTCCAAAGAGGCCGATGGGGAATCGTCCCCCTCTGACCACGCAATGGGCAAGAGACATCCCCGATCAAAGCTGTGCCCCCCTCGGAGCAGAGGTGCTCTGTTAGACCTCCTCTGCGAGGAGCAATAGGCTCATTAGCAGACCCAGAGCTCATTAGGGAAATGCAGAGATGGCAATTACCCCTCCAGCCATGCTATGCCAAGCGTGGACTCCGTCTGGCCGGAGGGAAATTGATGGGAAAGCGACTGGGAGAGAGAAAAGCTGAACCCAGACGACTGAGAGCTTCCTCTGTCCGTGCCACGGGAAAACCCTGCAGAGCTACTGCAGACTGAGATGTCTCTTCTGAGAGCTCCTTCCCTCCTTTGCCAGGCTACACTTCTCCATCCAAGTCCTTTCCAGTGCTCCCAGCGGAGCTACAGCCACCCCTCCCTGCCCCGAGATGCCCAGGGCCATGTCCCTCTGTCCCTCTGCCTCTCGGGAGGTGCACAGGCCTAGCAGAGGTGACAGATCCCTGGGGCAAGGCAAAGGATGGCGTCTGGCATCCCCTGCTCCATCTCTGCATCTCAACAAATCCCACAGGCAGGAATTCACCCTCCTGGCTCAGGTCCCTCAGCCAAAGCCAATATGAAACCTGCTCCTGAGGCTTCAGACGGCTGTGGGTGCAAAGCAAACACCCCAGCACGGCCAGGGCACATCAGGGAAGATGAATAAAGCCTGGAGGATCGACAAGACAGAGGGTGAAGGGGAAGAGCTGGCTGTTAATATAATTCCAGGCACGCCAGGTGCCCCTATCGCCCACATCAGGAGGAACAAAAAGAGTTTTCAGAAGAATCGCGGTCAGTTCGCTAAAGATTTATGAATTTTATTCTTAGTGCACTTTAATTGCGCCTATAAATTAAAAATGAACTGCTTCTGCACTGTGTAAAGTGACTGCATTCACCTAAAAAAATTGCACTTCAACTTTTAATTCCACTTCAATTGCGCACGGGCAGCGCGGCAGCGCCGCTCCCGCCCGGCAACCTGAGCTCAGGCCCTCTGGAAATTGCCTTGGCAATCCCACCCCACCTCGGCTGAGCACATACATTTTTTAGAAGTTACTGCTGTGCGGTACAGAGCGACATTAATTGAGTGTTAACGAGCTGTCTGATCAGCTTCCCACTGTCCTTATTACCGGACGTCAGGGTCTCTGCAATGTCCCAATTAAACGGAATCAAAGAACGCTTAATGCACGGTAAACTGGTTCCCAGCCACTCGAACTGATTACCCAGCTGTTCCCTTTATTTGGGGCCCCATTAAGCCGTGCTGCACAGTCTATATTGCCCAAGCAGCTCCTATATTCTGGGCTTAAATGGAGATTTTCAGGAGAGGCTGTGGGAAGTTTGGGATGGCAGGCTTGGCGCCTTGCGTTTCATCCCAAAACAGGGCGGTGCAGAGAGAGAGGATGAGAGGAAATGGCCTCAAGTTGCACCAGATTAGATATTAGGAAAAGTTTTTTTTCATGGGAAATGTTGTAAAACATTTGAAAAGACTACCCGGGGAAGTGATGGAATCACCATCCTGGGAAGTGTTCAAAAAACACACGGACGTGGCACTTGAGGACACGGTTTAATGGTGAACACGGTGGTGGCTGGACCTGATCATCTTAAAGGTCCTTTCCAACCTTAAAGATTCTGGGATTCTACAACAGAATTGTCATCATTCAAACTGGGCACCTGGACTCAGCAGGCATTTTGTAGGTCCTGTTTTATTTAACCAGCTCCAGTGATAAAGATGGAAAGGGAGAAAATAACTTGGATCACTGAAGAAGAAATCCTGCCATCCCAATACCAGCAGAAATACAGAGCCTACAAAAACCACTGGCACTGTAAGATAAGCCCAGGACATAGGGAAGGACCAGCAAACCCTCCCTGCATATCTGCTCCGGGCTGGCAGGCTGCTTTGGCATAAAATAAAGTGCTTCTGGTTTGGCATCCACCTCAGCTTGGGTGGGAAGCACAAGTGCAAGAGATTCCCTGAGGAAAAGCCCCCCAGGACCTTGCTGTACGCTCTGTGGGAATACCCAGGGATGCACGAGGTCTCCCAGCTTTGTCTTTCCTACTTCCAGATGGACTCATCACTGGACATGGGGGGTCAGTGAGGTCATTCTGGCCAGGGGGGAGGGAAAGAGCTTGACAGAGCACGCGGCTCCCCAGTCACAAAATTTCTTTGGAGCTCTTGAATCGCCGCTCTGAAGGCTGGGAGCATCGCTCCCACCAGGATCATCCCTCCCACCAGGATCACACACGGCCACCAGGATGGCTGCAGAGACACCCACCACATCCTCCTTAATGCCAGCACTGCTCCAGCCAGGCCATACAACAGTCCCACATCCCACGGGCAAATCCAGGGATGGGGACGGAGCAGGGAGTCCCGCCCGCGTTTTCCAGCTGCAGGAGGAAAGCTGCTCCAGCTGCCTGCGGGCTCGGCGGTGACACCAGTTGTGATAAAAGAGAATTTAAGGTGCAGAGGAGAACCAAGCAGATCCTTGTAGATTGGAGGCGAACAAGATAAGGGAGCAATGATTAATACAGACACATTACGCCGGGACAATTCCGAGCACACGCAATTTTGGCGGATGGGAAAACGCGATAGCGCCGCGTCCTTACAGTCCCCGAGCCAGCCTCAGCCAGCCATGCTCTGGGGGCAAAGTAAACAGACTTTTAAGGATTATCAGCATCCAGTTTCAGGAGAGAAGCCCACGCTTCACCGAGGAGGCAGTTTCTGGAGCTTGGGCAGTAACAGTTTCATTCGCTGTTATTTCACCGGACGTCGGCGGAGCGCGCAGCGCAATTATCGGAGCCTTCAGCTCCCCCTGCTCCTAAACGGAACAGTCAAAGGAAAATAGTCTGATTTGACAATTTTCAGTCAGTTGAAATGATACGTGGAGGAGATAGGGAAGAAGGGAAGTGTATTATTCACTATTTGATAAATTATCCCCATTAGGCAGAAGGCAAATCTGAGCAGGGACAGCACAGGCGGTTTTGGCAGCCCCAAGGGCAGCGCTGTTGTGTTGGATGGAGAAACAACCCTGCTCTGCTCAGCCCCTGCCTGTGCAGCCACAAACCCAAAGGAACAGGGGGAAGATGTTTGGCAGAGTCCAAAATTCATCTCCCTCTTCTGCCACATCCAGGTACCCCTCTTCTCCTGGGAAAGGCCTCATTTGGCCGCACTTTTCTCTGTTTTTCTCATACTTCCCCACGAATTTTTATCCTGGTGTGTGTAACAGCCCCAAGCACTGGTCTGGGTACGAACTCCCTGCTCCTCCCAGCCCCACACAATGCTGCAGACAGACACACACCCCAAGGGGACACCCATTGCTCTCCCAGACAAGTTCTCTGGCATCCACGTGACCACAGACACCTCCTCCCCACACTCCTGCACCCCAAACCCCATCCCCACCACTCCCGATCCGCACAAATGTATTCATGAATTCGCTCAGAAAGTTCTCCCTGTGCTCGAGCGGGTGCTGCTTGTAATTGCTGGCGGCCAAAATCTGTTCTGTTTTTTCTGGCTGAGGTACCAGGCAATCATCAGCTGTAATTATTTCGAGTCTTGTTACAGATGGATCTCGGAGCTTTCAGTCTTAAACAGAATTCATTATTCAAATGCTGGCTCCAGCCTGCTGCAGCGGGGTGGGCACGGGCGCTGCCGGCCCCCCGCAGCCGCCGCCAGCGACAAATGCTCGCAGGGAAGGTGAGGATGTGGTGGGATCTGCTTGTCAAAGCCACCCCTGCAGCTCCCTGTGATTCCCACCCCGCACACGCCTTGGCTCAGGTTTGATGCCAGGGGAATGCTCTGAGGGGAGCAAAGCTGGGGGGCTGCAGGGAGCTGGGGCTGGCTGGGCATGTGGTCAGTACCAGCCATGCCAGGTCCACAAAACTCCAAATTGCAGCTCCAAGCTCACTTTGGATACATGACAGCACAAGAGAGGAGCCCTGGGGACTCAGGAGCGACTCCAGGCACCTGGACAAGGTGTTACTGGACCAAATCACGGAATCATTTATGTTGGAAAACACCCCCAGGACCATGGAGTCTGTTTAACCCATCACCCCTTGTCAACTGAACCAGAGCACTGAGGGCCAGTCCAGGCATTAAATGGCACAAGTGAAGTTGAAAAGGGAATAGATTGGAGCTGTTTATTAACCAAACCATTGATTTCTGCCTTTTCTTCTCAATTTTGAAGCCGCAAAAGTCAAACACTTGGAGATCCTAAAAATATATCGGGCAGAAAATGTTCTCCTGCCAAGGGAAAGCACCTCCAAGGATGGCAGCGGGCTCAGGGCAGGGCTCCCTGTGGTGCTCAGGCACAGCTACCTGGGGACCTGCCACTGAAAATCCCTGTGGTGACACTCCAGGAATCGCAATTTACAGCAGGAAGACTCAAAGCCCAGCAGGAGCACCAGCTGTGGCTGCACAGTGTCCACCCAGCTGCACACCTTGCTCCCCTCTGGCTCAGCATTCCCTGTCACAGGGCCGGCACATCCCTCTCCTCCTTCCATGTGGATTTCAGGTTCATGACACATCAAGATTCGCAAGGAAAGCATCTGATTCCAAATTTTCAGGGTTTGTGTGGGAAAAGTAGAAAGGGGATGTTTCCTGGCTGCTCCCCAGGCCAGAGCAGGGACAATGTCCAATTTTAAAAGTCAATATTTTCTGCAGGAAATCTCAATCATCTTTTTTTTTGTGTGTTTTTTTTTTTCCTTTTGGTCCAAAAAGATCTCTTTTTTTTGGTCAAAGTTTCCCAGGAGGAGGGGGAGAGGGATGCTCGTAGCAGGCAGCAAAGTGTTGCTAATCTTATGCACATACAAAATGGAAACACCGCTTCCTGGTGGGATTGCCGCTATTTTGTTTTTATAAAAATTTTAATCTCTGTATCCCTCCTGCTACTGTTTGTATTTTTCGTGTGTCTATTTGAAAAGCAAACAATATTGCCTGCTCCTGTGGCGCTCTGGGTTTGGGTTTTGCTTTACACTTATTTATTTTGCTCAGCAGTTTAAATTATTAGTCCCTGACCCTGCAAATATCTTGTTGCACGTGGATCCTGGGGCACACAAGCGAGACGTGCCCGGGGTTTATTTGCACTTGTGAGCAGAGCCCTGGACCCAGGGGCAGGGAAATGAATTTGAACTCCAAAGAAACAAACTCCGGTGGTGCCCCCCCAGCACAGAGGCCGGTCTGAGGTTTGCTTGTTCAGCACCCCGAGGCTCGGTGGACAGGCTGGAAATGGGATGGGGGAGGGCCAGGAGAGGCTTCAACAGCTCTGGGTGATGCCAGGGGATGTTGCTGTGTCCCCCTCTGACAGCTGGGAAAAGAGAAGGAAAAACCCCCTTCTGCTCCATCCCCACTTGCACGCCACTGCTTCGGGGCCAGGCACAGAGAAAACAGCAACAAAATCTGTATTATATCAGAGTGAAACACTAAAAAGAGGGGGAAAAGGTCTCATTCTCTTTCCTGGAATGAAAACCTAAATAAAACCAGTCATCCCAGGAGCACCAGAGCCAATGAACCCTGCATCCCTCGGGATTTATGCCTGGAGGTTGAATGGCTCAGAGGAAACAGCCTGTGGAGCTGGGGCTGGGGGAAGTTTCCCCCAAAGAGGGGTTCAAGATCTGCGCTTTTGGGATCCCCCAATCCCAGTTAAATCCTGCAACACAGCAGGAGGCCTAACCTGGGTCAAACCACGCTGCTCCTGTTCCCCTTCACTCCCTTTTCTTTCTCTGCCTTCCCCACAGAATCAGCTGGACCCAGCTCTTTCCCATCCCCGACCCCAGCCTGAGAGCCCCCGTCCCACCGGGGTGTTTACAGAGCTTGTTCCTGCACTTCCCAGCCAGCCCACCCTCCCCAGGACCCCTGCCCCACAATCCAGCCCCTCCCCTGCACCCTACAAATATCTCAGTATCAGCCAAACCAGCCAAAAACGGGGAGAAAAATCCTTCCTGGGCAGCAAACGGCAAACCCAGCCCCATGACCCCCCTGGAAAAATGAGGTTTCACCTCAGTGCACCCAAAATTGAGGGCTCAGCAGCTCCACTCTCCCTCTTGCCCTGGGAGTTTGGGGGTGCCCAGGGAATGGGGGACCCTCTGTCCCCCAGGACACTGTTCCCTGCATCCCCAAAGGACAACAGGACTCAGCTCTCCAGTGCTGGAGCAGCTTCAGGGCCACCACCACGGGGATGGAACCCGCAAAACCAACTCCTGCTTAGAACCCGACTCGGAAAAACTTTAATTCCCCTGGGAGTTCGGTATTAAGTTGTTCTGCCCCAGGCTGAGGCATGTGGAGAGCTCTCGGGGGAGCTGGGTGATGCTTGGGCACGCTCAGGGACATGTGGTGACGCTGAACACAAGCCCTACACTTGCAGGGGGGTGATTTTGGGGAATGCTCCTTGCAAATCGTTTTTCCATGGGGTATCAAGAGCAGGTGAGAGGAGTTTGTTTCACTGCAGCTTTGCAGCAGCTCTCAGACACCCCACAGCAGAGTTTGGGGGTGATTTGCACAACGTGGCTCCCTCTCAGAGGGAGAAAAACACCGGAGTTCCCTTTCCTGAACCAGCAGGGCTGAGAGGAGGCAGCTGCACGCAGCAAGAGTTACCTTCACCTATTAAAAACCCCGGTCTTTCTCTTGTAGCTAAGGGATCAAACCCAAAAATAAAGACATCCACGACTCACCCTCAGCCTCCTCCAGCTCTCCCCCTCTGCAGGATGAACCTCCCCCTCCAGCGGCTCAGGGATGCTGGGAGCTCCCAGCCCACCTACAGCACCCACCCAGGTGTGCGGGGATGGGCTGGGGTAATCATCCCAAATTCCCCACAGCAGGGCAGCCTCTGGGTGGGGCCCTTGCTGGCAAGTGAAAAATGAGTTGGGAATTAAAAACAGGGGGGAAAAGCACGGATATATCACCCCCAAACCCCAAACCACCAGTTTGTTAGTGAGAAGCTTCATTTTTTGTACTAGAATGGAACTGGGGAGGGGTTTTCTGGAACCATTTGGGTCAGAAAAGACCTCTAAGGTCTGATTCCAACCTTCTGAGCCCCCCATCCTGCCCAAACCTGGGGGTTTGGGGGGCTGGGGGCAGGGTCCCAAAACCAAACCTGTTCTAAAGGTGCTCTAAAATCCCAGCAGCAGCACAGGGACACAGGGGAACCGTGAATCCCGGAATTTGGGAGGGAGAGGGGAGCAAAATTCACCCCCTCACCCCCGCAGGGATGGGGATGTGCAACCCCCCAGGTCACAGCTGACCCCCAGTGGTGCTGCAGGTCCTGGGGGACACAAGCAGGACCCCGAATTCTCACCCAAACCCACACCGACGGGGATATTTATTTCTGCCAGTTTACACACAGCTTTTGTGTCTCGCTGAAAAACAAAAGCCCTGAAGAAACGCAATTAAAATATTATAATTATTGGCAGTGGAGTATTTGCTTTTATCGGCTCCTATTTAAAAAGATGCAAATAGGGGCGTTTTTAGCATTCCAGTCAGCCCGGCTCCCTCCTGCAGGGATGGAAATATTTGCTTTAGTCAACTTTGTTGTGCTGATTTCCTACTTTCCCTTATTTTCCCCTTTTTTCCTATCATTACACTCGCTCCCCGTCCCTGGCACCGAGTCCCCTTTGCCGGTTTTGTCTTTTCCCTGGGCTGAGCCCCGTGCCTGGGGGGTCCCCAACGCTCCAGGGGGACACCGAGCCACCCCAGGGGTGCACTGGGGTGAGCCCCCCTTCCCATGCCCGAACCCCCCAAGCTGGGGGGGATCGGGAGCCCGGGGGGGTGCAGGGATGGAGGGGGGCAGGGGGAGGCTGTTCTGCA
>VZTE01004641.1:85325-98944 GCA_013397775.1 Eulacestoma nigropectus | reverse complement strand
GTGACACAGGCTGGGTGACGTGCCATGGGCTCTGTGTCATGGGCTGTGTGACACGGGCAGTGTGCCATGGGCTGGGTGCCAGGGACTGTGTGACATGTGCAACGTGCCCTGTGCCACGTGCTCTGGACCACGCAGACTTTGTCCTGTTCTGTGTGCCCTGTGCTGTGTGCCCTGACCCACGTGCCATGCACAGTGTGCCCTGTGCCCTGTGCCCTGTTCTGTGTGCCCTGTGCCCTGTCCCAAGTGCCATGCACAGTGTGCCCTGTGGCCTGTCCCACATGCCCTGTGCCCTGTGCCCTGTCCCACGTGCCCTGCACAGCGCTGGGCTCTCACACCCCCTGTGTGTTCCTGCTCCTTGCTTTCCGTGTTAGAGACCAAGCAGGTGACAGAGAGGCCGCCAAGAGCCCACGTCCCCGTGGCCACCACAGCTCCTCAGCAGTGTGACGCTTGCTGGAGTCCCTGCGCCAGGGTGGTGACACCCAAACCCCCACACCACCTAGCACGGGGAGTGGAGAGCTGGCCGTGGGCTGGGAGCCATCCCTGGGGACAGGACAGAAGGGACAGGGGGGCAGGACAGGTACCCACCCCTCAGTCCAGCCAAAAGCAGCACTCATCAGCTGGGATCCATCCCTGGGGCAGGACAGGTACCCGCCCCTCATCCAGCTAAAAGCAGGAGCCAGCAGCACCCCCAACCCCAAAGGTCTTTGCCCCCTATTACACTCACAAAGCAGCTTCCCTCCATGTCCAGCCACCCCCTCACAAGCCTCCGAGGGTAATTAACTCTCTAATTAAAGATTAGAGCGCAGCTGTTGTTGGGTTTTCCCCACAGGGACAGTACCTGGGCAAGGTTTATCCAAAGCCGCAGTGCTGGCTCCGGCCACGGGGTTTGGGTTTGGAAAGGGCATTCCAAGGTGCAGAAGGTGGGCAGGACGTGCTGCTTCCCTTTCCTCGCCCTTGGTGCTGATTTTGGGAAAGCGGAGAGCAAAAGGAAGGAGGAAGGCAGGGAAAATTGTGTGGGTCCGTGTGATGGTGCTGAGGCAGGACAGGTGGGCGAGGAGGAGACACCACGAGGAGCTGGGATTGGGAATAACCCGTGAAATTGAATATTTTTTATTCCTCTTCTCCTTCTCCTTTCTTTCATCAGAAATTGTGAAAAAATAACGTTTCCTGCCATCAGTGGGATCCGTGTTGGGTAAATCCCCGGAGAAAAGCCAAGGGGGCACAGGGGAAGCCCAGGCTGGCTCCAGCTGCTCACCCCCGGCTCCTGGGGGTTCCCAGTGCCCCCCATGTGCCCCCCAGCGCCCTCCATGTGCTCTCCCAGCCCCTCTCCTCACCCCCTCCCTGCACAGCCCCGGGCAGTGCTCAGCCAGGCTCTTGTCCCACGTTGTTGAGTTTACCTTGCTCATAAACCCCACAAGATTATAGAAATGCAAAAAAGACCTTTTCTGTTCACCTCCCTCATCCTCTGCTTTGCACTTTCGATCAGATTCCAGCACAGCTGAGCAGTTTCCCTGTTTCCAACCCTTTTTTGCTGCTGGGTTCTCATGCCAGAGGGGAATTCTGTGGGATCAGCCAGCCCTGACCCCCATGGAGGGGGAACCCACCCAAACCCCACTTTTCTCCCCTATTTTGGGGCAGATCACTGGATTTAGGCTCTTTCCCAGCCTCTAGAACCTCCTCAAAGCAACAGGCTAATATAAATGAATCATAGCAAGATTTTCTTCTTTTTATGTCTCTACAGTTTGCCCTTGTTGTGGAAAAATCTATATTTTAACCCTAATTGTGTCCCGGTGGTAATGATTAAGGCATGGCTGGGTGATTTGCATTCCAAATGCCACAGGGCTCTTGGTCCAGCCCGGATGAATCCCAGGCTCAGTGTCCAAACCCCATTTAAAAAAAAAACAAACCTCATTTAAAAGTGCACATTAATGTGCACTTGCTTTTGATAAGGTTTGTGGGAGCTTCTCGCTCCTCCAGCAGCCACCAGTTCCTGTTCCCCCTCTGAGCACCAAAGAGGGCAAAGGCAGAGATTCCCAGAGTTTATTTCCCACCTTCGGGGCAAAATAAAACATCCTTGAGCTGCTTTCCCATCTCTTCCTCACAGATTTGCCCCGCACGGGGAATTTGAGATAATTCCCCATCCACCTTCTCCCCCAAAACTCACACTCACACCTATGGTTAACACAACCTCCCCCAGGAAAGGGAAAACCCAAAATAGAGTCATCCTTTGGGGAATTTCAAAGTTATATTTGGAATTAAACACAAAAGACCCGAGGTAATTACATAGCCAAAATACCTATATATAAAAACATTTCCCATGAAATCTGCATATTAAAAGAATTCCCACGAGAAATCACACAAAGCAGCAGAAATTGGAGAATGGAAACAAGTTTGTAAATAATGAATATGTATTAAAAAAAAAAAGTGAAATATATTCAAGTTAGGAAGTAGAGGAGTTGCTTAGGCTGGTAAATATCAGCCTATAAAGAGCAAATTGCAGTGGAGCCGGAGTTTATTTCATCTTATGTGAGGTTTTGTAAAGGCTCAGCCCAACCCACCCCACAGCTCCGTAAATGGAGTTTTCCATTATTGTTTTGCAGATTAAAACGCACAGGCTGCAAGTTGGGGAAGGGCATTAACCTGCTTTTTTATTACTTTTTATAAAGTGATATAACCGGCTTCATTATATTTTCAAATTGCCATGGAATGAGCACTTTTACTGGGATTTACGCATTCCCCCTGCAGCAGGGGAAGCTTGGCAGGGTTGTTACAGGGGATGAGACCCCAGCACCCACAAATAAAAGAGTCAGAGCGAGTGCAGATCATATCTTTATTCATATTTGTCCAAAAAATCAGGAAAAACAGCCTCACAGGTTGGAAAACCAGCGTGCACATCCAGGAAACCACGGCTGGAATAAATTAAAGAGCGATGCAAATCCTGCTAGGGACCAGCCTCTTGGAAAAGGAAACTAAAAATGATGTCTCGTGACATTAAGACCTGAAAAAACACCCCCACCTCAAATTAATTTTGGATCCACCGCCCTCCCAGCAGGAATCCTGGAGTCTTGCTGGATCCCTGGCCGCATTGCTGCCTCCCACGGGGGAGCAAACCCAGCTTGCACCAAAAACACCCAGTCCCACCCCACTCCCAGGAGGAAACATCTCCATTCCACCACTCCTCAAGCCCTGAGGTTTGCTGAAAACGGGGAGGGAAAGGGAATGCACGGCTGTATTTTAAATTCCATGAGTTCGGGGCTGGTTTATCCCCTCCTGCCTCCCCAGCAACCCCTCCTGAGCCATACTCTGCCCTAAACAACACTTCCAAAAGCTCTTTCCTTGCCAAACATGAGCCCAAACCCCACGGATCTGAGCAGAATCACTGCAGAACAAGAAGCAGGATCCCCTCAGGCACCGCCGCACCTGGGAGCATCCAGCCGAGCGTGCCTGATAAAGCTGAGGAGGGATTTCCCTCCCTGTTCCCATCAAAGCTGATTAGCGGGAGCCCCTAACGAACTCTGCCAGCAGCTGGATGGCAGCTCTGCCTTTTGCTGAGGTGGGGATGTCGGTGACTCAGGCCCCCCCAGATCCTGGGTGGGGATAGGACAGTAAAATGCAGAGCTTCACCCCAAAAGCTGGAGGAGAGCAGGGTGCAGGATCCGGGGGTTTGGCCCCCACTGTTGGCTCACCACACCTCCCACGTTCTGAAGTCTGCCCAAACCCCAATCCCATTTTGGTTCACCCCTAAATGCAGAGCCTTAGGGGCCACAGAAAATAAAGGAACGTGGTGTGGGGTATCACCAGAGTGCAGGGGTTTCGTAAAGGGACAGAGAAGCAGGAGGTGAAGAACAGAAGAATCATCGGCCGTGGGTGATCCCAGGGCAGCCTCTGCTCTCAGATCCGAGGATTTGGGGAGCATGGTCAGAACGGGGACAGCACCACATCTCCCAGGCGGATTTGGGGCCGGGAGCTGATGTCTAAAGCTGCCCTGTGACCCCAGGGCTTTGAAACCACCCAGTGCTTGGTTTAACCAAAGCAAAGAGGTCTGAGCATCCAGAGCTCTGAAACAGGGAGGGGTTGAGGTGGAAATAAGGTTTCATGGGGCCAGCACATATTTATTGATTGCATTTTAAATAAAATACTACAATTAGCATAGAAATGAACTTCAGTCCTATATAGAAATGGATCATAGAATCCCAGAATGGCCTGGGTTGGAAGAGAACTTAAAGAGATCTCGTTCCAGCCCCTGCCATGGGCAGGGACACCTTCCACTATCCCAGGTTGCTCCAAGCCCCGTCCAACCTGGCCTTGGACACTCCCAGGGATCCAGGGGCAGCCACAGCTTCTCTGGGCACCCTGTGCCAGGGCCTCCCCACCCTCACAGGGAACAACTCCATCCCAATATCTGATCTAATCCTACCCTCTGTCAGTTTGAAACCATTCTCCCTTCTCCTGTCACTCCAGGCTCTTGTAAAGCCTCTCTTCCCATCCTTCTCGTTGGCTCCTTCAGGTACTGGGAGGCTGGAATTAGGTTACCCCTCAGCTTCCCCTCTCCAGGCTGAACAAACCCAGCTCTCCCAGCCTTTCCTCCCAGCAGAGCTGCTCCATCCCTCTGATCATCCTGGTGCCTCCTCTGGACTGGCTCCAGCAGCTCCACGTCCTTCCTGAGCTGGATGAACCTCCCTGCTCTCCGAGCCCATGGAGAGGGGCCGGGTCCTCCTGCCTCAGATACAGCTCTGGCAGGAGCAGTGGTGCCTTGAGGGGCTACCTAGAAACAGAGACCAGACAGGAGTAAGGGAATAAAGGTGGATATTTATTTGAAAGGCCTTCAAAGGTGCACCCTGGGGAGCCACAGGCCACATCCAAAATGGACCCCAAGCTCGACCCCAAGCTGGGCCCTGAGTCACGAGTTCTTCACACTTTTATAGGTTTGGTTCATTTGCATATCAGCATAAATTCACCCATTAAAACTTTAGCTGATGATGGAATTTCTTCCATTTCTCCACCTCTCCAGAGGCCCTGGTTGACACCTTTTGGGCCTGGGACAGCCTGAGTGTCCTTGAACAAGGAGCTGGGAGAGGCTTTGTTGTGTCTGTCTGGCATAAGAGAGCAGCAGCCAACGGGCTGCAAGAAACTCCAGAGTCACACACCGGGCAGCACAGGATTTAAAAATCTAAAAGCCAGAACCTCAGGCATCAGCAGCGACACAAACGTGGGCACATCTGGAAGTGAAACATCCCCGGGAAAAGCAGGAGGCCGAGCCCAGGCGTGGGGAACAGCCCGTCCTGGCGGGCGCTGCCGCTGCTCCGCGCCGCCGTCGGGGAACGCGAGGGCAGATCTGATATCCATAAATCAACATATTCCTCATTCCCAAGCATTGCAGCCTGACAGCTGTTACATGAGCACATTGTTAGGAGCTGTCAGGCGCTGATACATAGTGCCTTTTACAACATATGTTGACTTTTATCTAATGTTGTTCCCTAATTAGCCCCAGGGAGCGGGGATCTGGGCAGCCGGCTGGCTCTGTGATCCCAGCTAACCTTTCCTGCCGGGGGAAAAGGGCACAGCCGGGAGGGCTGCGAGCCTGGGGTGCTCCCATGGATGCAGGAGAGGGTAGGTGGCGATGCCAGGATGATTTTTTTTGCCTTTCTTTAATATATACCCCTTTAAAATACCTTTTATATAGTTTTAGCGTTTTTAGTGCTTTTAGCCCACACACTTGTAATTCTTTAAGTCTGGTAACTTAGCTAGACCCAGTATTCCATTAAGCCAGGAGACCAAACACCCTGGAAGCTTCACAGTCAGAGGTCAGAAAGAGCCAGACACCAAGGTCCTCTCTAGAACACATCCTGTAAACCCAGACAGGCCCATCCAGTGGGAAGGTTCCTCGGACGAGGGGTTCACTCGAGCCTCTCTCATTGGGGAATCTTTGATAGGTATGCTAATTTGCCAGGCCTGTAACGAATCTTTGATAGATATGCTAATTTGCCAGGCCTATAATGAAACTTTGCCAGATATGCTGATTTGCCAGGCCTATAATTGCGTGTGCATTTGTGTGGGGCGGCACATTCCGTCTGGATGTGGCGCACCTAAGGATCCTTAAATAAACACCGAGGTAAAAACCCTTTTTCCCCTCTAAACATGTTTGGCTTTTGATTTTAAGACCAAGAAAAGGCAACAGGGGAGTGTGGATGTGAGTGGTACCCAGAGCCCAGCACGTGGGGATGGAGCAGGTCCCGTTGCCTTCCAGGGTCCCTGAGCGTTTTGGAGCCATCTAAGAGAGATTAAAAAGCCCCAAGGGATTTGGGACCTTCTCTCCTGGATGGAGCCTTGAATTCCAAGCTCAAACCAGGGTCGTGGCCCTGGGGGTCTGGGATGAGGAGAGGACCGAGAGGTTCTTCTCTCATGCATGGATGGAGAGGGAAGACAGGGATGATTTACTGGCTGGGATGGGAGATAAATGAAGGAGCAGATGGTGGAGTTAATGAGTGGAAAGGGTAGATGGATGGACAGAGAGACAATGGAGACACCGTGATAATGGATGGTTGCACTGCCACCCAGATGAGGACGAATGTTCTGACGTGTCCTCACGGGCTGGCTCCTGTCTAGGACCTGTGACGATGCCCAGGAGGGCAGCTCTTGGTCACTGTCCCTCTCACCACCCCATGGTCCAGGTCACCCTTCAGGAGCACCTGTGCTGTCACCCAAAACGATTCCCCTCACTCTTTGAAATATTCCCAGGCTCCTGCTCCACCAAAACAAGCATCAGATCACCCAGGACATGTTGGTCTCTATGAAACAGCTCACAGGATGGAGAAACCCCACGGGACTGATGCCTGCAGGGAGGGGACAGTGCCCCACTGCAGCCCCCCGGCTGCCTGTGCTGTTTTCCCTTCCTCGCTGCAGCTGCTCGAGCTTGAAAAAACAGGAGAGGAAAAATAAATCAATAAGACACGAAGATAAATATGCTTTCCGTGTTGCAGCCAATTCCTCTGGACGTGCTGTGGTGGCTGCATAATTCATAAACTCACCCCTAATATGCAAATGGGGCAGCTCCCGCCAGGCTGGCCCAGAGGGACCCCAGTCTTCCCCCACTGGCAGACAAGCCCCCCCTTGTGTGAGGTTTTGGGGCGCAGAGCTGTGTGTTCAGGGTGTTCAGCTTCAGCTCCAGTGTGATCCATCCCTTCCTGCAGCTCACATCGTTCTGGGGTGTGGGGTGAGATAACATTCCCTGCCCCTGTTTGCATTCAGCCTGTCCCTGCTCCAAACCCCGGTGTCACCCCACGAGGCTCTTTGGGGGTTTGGGGCTTTCAAAGATGCTTCGCTCCCTGGCACGGCGCAGGGGTAACATCCAGCACAGGCTTCATTCCCCCACAGGCTGCCCTGGCTGCAGAAATCCTCCTTTTGGGGTCTGAAACCCTCACAGACCCCACCACAGAGTGATCCTGGGGCAGCCCCAGGTCTGGGAAAGGCTGGAGAACGAGGCACGGCTCAGCCTGCAAGTGCCCACAAGAATTCTCTCGGGGAGTAAAATCCTGCCCAGCCCCGGCCAAGCACAGACCCCTCCCAGCTCTGCATCCACCCATTTCCAGACCTTTGAGGCAGGACTTCACCTCTCCTCCCAAAAGCCATTTCTCTGAGAGTAAACCCCAGCCAGAATCCAAGAAACTTCTCCAAAGCAATGGATAAAACGCTCTGCACGTGTCTAATGCTGCATCAGCCAACTCACCCATGGCTGGGCATCTTCTTTGGGGAGCAGAGCTGCACAGCCCCTCTCACTGCAGGGGTAATGTTGTTTTGCTGGAAGAATCCTTTTTTCCCACATTTTTGCACTGTCCCCCTCACTCTGGATCAATGAGGGGATGATCCAGCCAAAGATCTCCACAGGTGCTGCACGTTGGTGGAACCAGAGGGATTTGTGCCACCACATCAGGGATGAGACCTTCCCCCTGTCCCAAGGAACCCATCTCCTGCCCCTAAACCCCCTGGATGGGTTTGATCAGAGGATCTAGGTTTTAAAAAGGAAAATTTCACAGGCATTTCCTTCCCATCCTTCGGACAAACACAACAGTGAAGGAAAGTGCCGGGCTAAGACCTTGATGCAGCAGAAGGGCAAGAAAACCTTCGTGCTTTTATGAGGGATTAGGCCCAACTTAGTTGTGTCTTAAGCTACTAAAGGCTTATAAAAGCCCTGAAGAATAGGCTGCACTCCTCGGAAAAACCTCCCAGGGCTCCACTAAAAAAAGGCAATTTAAAGTTCAAGTGCAGCCTGCTTCAGTGCAGAGCTGTGCTCTGCAAACAGCAAGCCTGGTCTTCCAGGAGAGGGGAGTTTGGGGGGAAAAATGGGATTTGGATCCCCTGCATGGATAGCACAGAGCTGAGGGGCAGCAGGGAATAAACACTGTTCGTCATTATGGGTGGGAATGATGGATGTTACAGAACTCAACACCAACTCCTGGGACAGAAAAGCAATTTACTGGGGATTTTAGCACCGCAGCATCATCAGGGACTTGTTTCAGGCAGCACAAGGAAGACCAGGCTCAGACCTAGGGATCAGCAGCGGGGAATGCTGAGCGTGGTCCTCACCTTGCTCTGCTCCCAGCTGAGACTCTCCCCCTTCCAGGGGCTGCCCACAGCCTTCCCTGGCTCCTGCTTCCCCCGGCTCTGTGCCCCTTCCTCCTCCATCCCGACAGCAGAGCTCACCAGGAGTGGCTGCTGTTCCCAGTAAATGGCTTAATTAGCTGCCTATTGACTCAGGCGAGAACATTCCTCCGGAGGGGCTGGGAGAGGAGAGGCAGCATCCCGGGGAGCAGATCCTGCATCCCAGCAGCACCACAGGCTGCCGGGCTGCAGGGATGGAAAGGTCTTTGCCCCGTGGAATCACAGCTGAGAAAGGCAGATCCAGCACCAGGAGGGGTTCCTGGTCCCTACACGAGCACCTGTGAGAGCATCCCTGGAGCCAATTGCATCCTGTGCTCCCTGGGAGAAGAGGAACACACAAAGGGTGACACTGTGGCAGGAGGAGAAATACAATAAATAAAATTATTTTTATATTTTCGAGGGAGAAATAAAATAAAATAATAATAATAGTAGTAATAATAATAATAGTAGTGATAATAATTGTTGTAGTAGAAGTAATAATAATAATAAATAATAATGATAATAATAATAAAAATAATGATGCACCTGCTGGACAGTAAGTCTGGAAATCCAAGCACGAACACCAAAGATGTCTGCAAGACACAGGGAAAAATTTTAATTTTGGAAACTGGCAAAAGATTTGAGATAGCTGGAGAACAATCAGCGCTTCCCTCCGTGCCTGTAGGGACTGACAAACTTTGCATAAACAATTTTCTTTCCCTCTGATGTGGAAAAGCTGCCGTGGAGCAGTGGGAGAGGCCAGCGCTGGTCCCCACTGACTTGGGGAAAGCCAAGCCCAGAAGGATTCCTTGAAAAATGACATTAATGGCCCAGAGCAGCGGGATGGGGGGGAATTCTGTGGGAGAGGGGGAAGCAGCATCTCTGATTCCTGATCCAGGGATCCCCTGCTGCTTCCTAATCATGAACCCTCACCCTGGCCACCCTGACCTAGTAGAAAAAGGTATTTCCCTGCCAGGTTAATTGTCATCCAAGGAAAACAGGGTCGGGGGGGGGGGGGTTAGAAATAATTCCCTTTCCCAGGGAAACCCCCCCAGACTGCACCATCCCGACACACGCACCAGCACCGGAATATTAATCTGGGGGAGGCTGCTGTCCACCCCAGCCAGGCACCAGCTCCAGCACGGGAGAGAGATACCGGGAGCTCAATTTGTGTTTGCCTGAGCCAAGGAGAAAATCTAATTAAACATGGCGTGGGGGCTTGGAGGAGCTGGGGATGGGGCAGGAATATAAAGCGCGGCCGCTTCCCGCAGATCAGAGGGCAATATTAATAAACCCGCGGAGGGGACTGCGGGATCAGCTGGTGATATTGATAAATGCAAAGCAAAGACAAAGCAGCCCGGGAATATTGGATGGTAAAGCTGATAAAGAGACGGGCAGGGATGCAGGCAGCCCCGCCATCCTGCCGGAGCGAGCAGCGCGGCTTCCAGCGGGATGGCACGGAGCATCCCAACAGCCCCACAGCTGGGCGTGGGCGAATTTTGGCCTCGTGGGCTGCTACCCTCACTGCTGCGCCCCAAACCTGCAGCCCCGGAGCAGCACAGCCGCCCTGCACACCCCAGAGCCAGGTCACGGCACAGAGGAGCTGCGGAGACACAGGCGCAGCATCTGGGCTTCAGCCTGGGAGCTGGGGAAGCGCTGGGGATGGGGAGCAGGGACACAGCAGTGGCCAGGGGACGTGTGGGAGAGCACAGCGGGGTGAGCTGGGGGCACAGAGCCCTGGAGGCGCTCCCTGCTTGCTCCAGCAGCCGCCGGCACTCGCGGGGATGCAGCAGGGACGGGGCTGAAGGCGGAGCGGAGCTCTTCGCCCTCCCCGTTACCTGCAGCCTTTCATCTGGAGCGTGAGGGGGAAGTTTCTTTCCCCGCACCCTCGGCAGAGTGACCTTGAGTGTCCCTGCAGCCCCTCGTGCAGGGACTGCGCTGCCCCAGCCGCGCACCCCCCGCTCCCCGCCTCTGCCAGCGGCACTTCGAGCCAGGGGATCAAAAAGAGCCACTGAGTGCGCTTTAAATAAAAGATCGCATCTTTCAGAGCTATTGCAGTGATGATTTAAACATGAAGTCAAAGCCAGTAATGGTGTTGTCAGAGCCGTGGCGGTAAATCCAATCAATAATTCACTGATAGCAGGAACTGTGCCTCCAGCCAGACCCACCTGTGGAGGGCACGGAGCGTCTCCCTGGAGCAGGAGGGGCATCCCCTCGCCCCCCTGCCACCTCCTGCCAGTGCCACCCGCCCTGGCAGCAGAGGTTTGGCCCCCAGAGGGGCTGGGAAGGAGCCATGAGCCAGATCCAGGGCTCCACAGGAGGGAATTGCCGCCCGGCGCCGGGAGGTGAAATAAATCTGTTACCTGGGGACGGGTGTTCAGAATGCTGGGAACACCTCGGCTCGGTGATTGCAGCTCGAGTGTTTTTCTCAACTCCTGCACCTTTGGAGAGAGTCCAAACCACGCTCAGGAAGTGTCAACTGTGCTTGTGAGGTTTAAATCCCTGCCGGGGGCCCGTGCCCCGGGCCAGCAGCACAGCCAGGCTGCCCCCTGCACTGGGCAGACTGGGAATACTGGGGCCCACAGCTGCCGCGCACACCAATGCCGTGCTCGCCCAGCCCAGCGAGCTCCCCTGAGACCCACACACCCCTGGGGGAGCTCCAGCAGCGCCATTCAGCTGCACAACCCTCAGTCACGGCCCAACCACCCTGTACCTGCCCCCTCGCTCCCTCTGAAGCAGCGTGGATCAGTTCTCCTGTAGATCCAGCTGGGAGGATTCCTCCTCCTTCCCCCAGGGTTTCACCAAGCGTGGAGCAAAGCTGGAGGGGCAGCACCTGAGCAGCTCCCCAGCATCTTCCCACCTGTGCTGGGACCACGGCAGGACGGTCCCTGCTCCCTGCACCGACAGAGCAGCGGTGTGCAGGCTCCATGTGGGAATACCCAGGGGCCGCCCCCAGCCCCCCATTTTGGGGAGCAGCTGGTGAGGGATGTGAAAATAACTTTTCTCTGCATCCCTGATCCCCCTGGGAAGGGTTTAACTGGGAAGCCCCGGAGCTGGCACCCCAAAGATGCTGCAGGGCCCTGAGCTGCATCCCTGCTCACTGAGGGGGTTTAACCCGGAGCCGGCCCCAAGGACGCTGCGCGGCCCCGAGCCTCATCCCCAGCGCGCTGAGGGGTGTGGGGGCAGCACATCTCCCGGCCCCCAAAAACCAACATTGCAGGGAGGCTGGGGAGACTCGGTGGGGACCCCAGCGCTGGGGGACAGTTTGGGGAAAAGCAGGAGGACAGACAGACAGACGGAAGCAGCCCCTCCATCCCGGCCCTGTGGGGGACGCACGGAGGACAGCGATGCTGGAGGTGGTCCAGGCAGCCTCTTCTCCCTCCCAGCTCATCGCCAGCGCCGGGAGCTGCCGAGCCGGCACTGCCACCTCGTGGCACGGCCACCGGCGAGGCTGGGGACGGTGTGGCACCGCACAGCCCCGGACACGCTCCGCGGCTGCACAGGTTTTATTATCAGGGGGACTCCTGCGGGATGAATCAGTGCAAAAAAGGTGGAAAAAACTCCAAAGGCAGCAGGTGAGGGGAGGGGAGTGCGGGTTAGCGCGGCTGGAGGTGGGGGATGAGAAAGGGAAGCTGTGGGAGGGGACAGCAGGGGATGGGGCTCACTGTCCAGCATCACCCTGTCAGATGCGGTTGGGGCTCTCTCCCCTCCTACTCCTTGCCCAAAAGCAGGACCCGAGCATCAGTGTCCATCCCAGTGCCCACCTCGGCCTGGAGCACCGGCTGGGACACGCTGCAAATCCCAGCGGGACAACAGAACTTGGGACGCTTTGGGCAAAGAACAGCCCAGCACCCCCCACAAACACCTCTGGGGCAACCCACCCCCTCCCCACAGCCCCTCCAGCCAAATCAACGACAGCAACCAAGCCTTTTTATAGATACCTTTTTTTTTTTTAGCAAATGTTTATTTATATCAAAATACAAAACATTTCTGAAGCAGGGTAATGTTACATGAGGAGCAAGTTAATCGATTCCAAAACCCATCATTCTCCTACAGCATGGCTAGTTGTACGTAACATTGCAACACTGCCAGAATTTCTTATAGTGGGTACATTAAAATAAGAAAAATCAACTCAAGAAGTCAATCTATGAACATGCAATGTTACCGGCGATAAATTAAGTACTCAGCAGGCCTTAAAATCCCAACAGGCAGAGACCGAGGGACCAGCTACTCCCAGTAAGGCAGGGCTTCAAACTCTCATTTCTTCCAATTTTTGTTGGCTTATTAGCATTTACTCATTAACTGACAACAGTCCAAGAGCCAAAAGGACCCAACTTTCTTGGCAGGGTGGGATTATTGCTTAGAGCTATCAAAGCAGCCCCAGCTCCCAGCCGGCCCCAGGGGAAGGGCTGGGAGAGGGCTCGCAGGGCAAGAGCCAGGGGTCTGCCTTGGCTAAGCACTGCGGAGGTCGGGCTGAGCTAGAAGGTGTGGAACCCCCCGGAGGAGGGGGCTCGGTGGGTCGTTATCCCCTCGGAGCCGCAGCGGGGATGCCGGGAGCAGCGGGCAGCGCTCCCGGCGAGGTCTCGGATCCCTGCCCAGGGCAGGATAGCACCCAGTCGGAAGGAGAGTTTGGGGTGAGGGACCCCCACGTGTGCCCCTCATCGCACGCCTGGGGAGCGATGCTGAAATTTGGCTTTCCCTCCCCGCGGGCCGGAGCGGCTCCGGGCCCATCCCGGGGAATTCCGGGGATGCCGATGCCGAGCGCGGCCACCGGTCCCTCCTGCTGGCATTTCCTGGCCTTGGCGGAGGCCGAGAGCAACAATACAGATACAGAGAGATTATAGAGAGCGCGGAATAAGTTTCGTATAAGGCTTTGGTACAGCACCATCATGTCAGATTTATTTGTAAATCGTTTACAGAAAAAAAAAGCTTACTGAAAAAATAGTGTTTTGTTTCTCTTATCTTTTTTTTTTTTATTCTTT
>VZTE01004641.1:36292-83138 GCA_013397775.1 Eulacestoma nigropectus | reverse complement strand
TGCAGCCCCCTGGCATTGCTCAGTCCCCAAAACTGGCTCCTCATCCCCCCACAGCCCCCGGGGAAGGGGGCAGAGATCTGGCGGGTCCGCACTGCCCTGCAGGAAAAGCCCCAAACATTCCCCACCACGCCAGGGCTCGATCCCACCTCATCCATCGGGACAGGGAGAGCCCCACATCCCATCCACAGGGACAGGGAGAGCCCCACATCCCATCCATAGAGACAGAGAGAGCTTCACATCCCATCCAGGCAGGGAGAGCCCCTCATCCCACCCAGGCAGGGAGAGCCCCTCATCCCACCCATCCAGGCAGGGAGAGCCCCACATCCCATCCAGGCAGGGAGAGCCCCTCATCCCACCCATCCAGGCAGGGAGAGCCCCACATCCCATCCAGGCAGGGAGAGCCCCTCATCCCACCCATCCAGGCAGGGAGAGCCCCTCATCCTGCCCCAGTGGACACCAGCAGCCCCCACGGCACCAGTAAGCCCTGCTGGCCAGGGACACTCCTGGAGAGGTACTGACATTCCCTACGGAGAAGGTTCCCTGCTCCAGCCGGGTGCAGGGACCTGGAGAATCCCACTGTGGCCACATCTGGGGGCTCCACAAACTGCAGGAGGGTTTCAGAAACCCTCGGGATTTAGGAGGGCGGCGAGGACAGGTGACAAACAGCACCCAGCGAGGCGGCAGCGGAGGGACCTTGTCCCCACAGTGTCCCCATCCTGTGCCACCTCCCAGGCTGCAGCTGCCTCATCCTCCCCGAGCGCCCTCGGAGCTGAAATTCGGCTTTTTTCTCTGAAAAAATAAAGCCCAAGACAGCCCTCTGTGGAAACACCACCTCGCCACGGCCCTGGGCAAGCCGGCAGCAAGCCCAGGCCTCCCCATGCCGGGATTTTTTCCCTTTTCAGTGTTTTTCCCTATTTGAAACAGCAAACAGCGGTGGCGCTCGCCCGGAGCGGGCGGATCCCCGGAGCACTGCGAGCCCCCAGCCTGGCCCAGCCCTCCTCTCCCTCGCCACCGTATTGCTCAAACAGCACTAGGCATGGATACAAAAATAAAACAGCTATGTGACTTAGATATATATAATTTTTATATATATATATATTTGTATATATTTTTTTGTCTATTTATAGGTGGATGGAGAAGCAGAGAAGCTGAAGCGCAATATAATGTAAAAATACTCGCTCTGCTCCCGCTGTTGAGACTCTCCCCACCTCTGACAGCCTCCCTCATGCTGCACAGAAGTTTCTGACACCTATTACTAAGGAATTATTTTAAATATTTATTCTCCCCCCCTTCTAAAATAGAAAGTAAATATATATTTGTTTAATTTTATATACAGTGCGGTTTCAATACACCAATATCATTTCTTCAGACAGAGATACTGGGGCTCATTTCTCAAGTCTTTTTTTTTTTTGTGTGTGTTTTATTTTAATCTAAGTGCTGGGGGGGAGGGGGTGGAAATCCGAGGAGCTTTCAGACCACAGGACTGCAAGATGGGCACCCTCTTTTGCAGCCCTGCAACCTCAGGAGAACAAGAATAAAAGCCCTCCTGGGAGAGAAAGTGTCATCCTGATGGTGAATCCAAAATCTGGGCAAACTGTCCTCCCTGGGGGATGCCATCCTGTATTTCCCACCCCACTGACACCAGTATAAAAATCCTTAGCTACCACTACAGAGCATGCTTGCCACAGCCAACCCTCCCCCGAGCCTGGACCAGCCCCTCTGCCCCCCCTTTCCCTGCCCACCCCCTCCCCAGGTACGGTCCTTCCTCCACCCATGCACATATCAAAAGTCAGCCAGAGCCCCAGGACTGGGGATGCTCGTCCTGCTGCCACACAATGCCGAGGAACAGAGCTCAGCCAGCTGTGCCAGAACACCTAAAAACGGGGAAAATGGGCAAACACGGCTCCCTCTCATCCCAGTCACCCAGGGAAGGGAACAGGCCCCCATCTCCAGTCCCTTCCCACAACCACACTGGTCCTCCCCGCTTGGGGATGTGCCACCTGATGGGAATTAAGTGCAATGTTCAGTTTCTTCTTTTGCTGGCACCAGTGTGGCCAAATCCGGTTGCTGCTTCCCAGCCCTCAGTTCCTGGATCAAGCATTCCCTGACAGACCTCTAACAGGAACAACTGCACTTCCCACCTCTCCTTCCCAGCAAACGCGGGCAGAGAGGAGTCAAGATACTCAGGAACAGAAAAAAAACAAACAAAAAAATTAAGCTGAAGGGGGGAAACGGGAGCAAACATCCTTTTTTCTTTAAGGGCTACCCCGTGCCCAGACAGCACAGGGATGGCTCTGGGAGAGCCATGGGAATCCAGCCTGAACCCGGCTGCCCCCATGCCCGGGGCCAGCACCAGCTCTGGCACCACTGGTGACCAAATCCCCTCTCTGCCTCAGATCCTCAAAGTCCTGCTAACGAGGTTTAAAATAAAAAGACACTGTCAAGAACATCCTGTCCCTCCCAGGAGGCACTGCTGGGGCCGGCTGGCACAGCCGGTGCCGCGTTCCTCAGCTCAGGGGACAAATTTAGCTGTATCCCTCTCTCATCCCTTCTGACTCACGCTTCTCTGGGAAGAACAGACGCAAAGCAAAATGCTTTCCGATGAGTAACCAGAGAGCAGCATCTAGAGGGACCTGAGGGAAGGGCTTCTGCGCGGTGCAGCTTTTTCTTTAAGCGATGGCACCAGAGATGAGGCAACGTGACATCCCCCTCCCGTGTCACGCCCCACGCGCCTCGGACACGCCGAGCACAGGACCTGTCCCTCCTGCTCCTCCACGTCACGGCCCAGGGGTGAGCCACGGACAATGAACAAAGCAAAGCGAACCACTGGGGATGGAATAAGGAAACAGAGCGATGCGTTGTGTGCAGCAGGGCCGCGGCGCAGGTCACGCCCGTGCCTCTCCATCCCCCAATTCCCCTCAGGCTCCGCTGCTCCCAGCCCCTTCCCCGCTTTGCCCATCCTGACCCCCCGCTCCAGCACGGCTCTAAACTCTCCCCTAGAGACACACATACCCCGACATGCAAATCTACTGAATTCTGCAAACCTATCTACCTTTGTCCTACGCTTCTCTATCTATTTATATCTCATATGTACAGTGGGTTTCACTCCGGTTCCTTGAAAAGATTTCCTTCCCAAAAAGCCCTGACTCCAGGCTGGGGCTGCAGCGAGCCCACGTGGGACGTGTGGAAATCCCTGAAGGTCCAGCCTCATGGAAAAGTGCCTCCAGACAAGAGCTACAGCTGAAACCAACCCAAAACTCCGAGAACTCCCAAATCTACGTCACTGCCTGAAGCAGGAAGAGAAACCAAAATGCCAGGCGGATTTTGTCCTAATACAGGCGGCAAGGTGGGAGCAGCAGCGAGTCTGGAACGTGTGTCATGTCCGGATGCCACCAGACGTGACTAAGCCCTGCCAGGACCGTGCCTGGGCTGCTGAGCCCAAATCCAGTGTCCTCAACACTCCCGGAGGCAGGTACAGCAAGCTGTTATTCCCTTTATATTCCCTTTACATTTATACATCCAAGCAGCATCACCTCCAGCCTTCCTCCACAGCGGGTGGCACCGGGCCAGCTGACAAGGTGACAAACACCACATCAGCAGCCTGGAGCCCACCAGTGCCCCAAAGCAGCCTCCAAGTCACAGGTGACTGGTGCAGGGCAGCAGGAATGAGAATCCTCCTGGGAAAAGCATCCCCTGCTCACACAGACACCCTGGGGGCTCACGGAGACCCCTGAGCTCATGGGCAGACTGCAAACCACGCCGAGGTTCAGACTGGGAGGAGGCCCTGGGACCTTCCAGCTCCCCCATCCCACAAACCCATCGCTCCCAGTGCCTGTTGGAGGCAGGCACAGAAACGGGGCCCCACAAATGAGCCCTGAACGCTCCCTCTCCCCCCTTACCTAACTTGCATTTTCCTTCACGTCAGCACCACGGAACCAAAACGCCGGTGGGGCTGCATGGCAAAGTCACCTTAGGAACACGTGGATGAGAGCTCAGCAAGTCCTGCTGGAAAAGCAGGCAAAGCACTTTCCCTGCCCTTTTTCCCTGCCTGCTCCAGGACTCGTTGTTGGACAGGCTGCAAGGGACAGCACCCCAGGACCACCCCTTTTCCACAGGATCTCAGTGACACTCTGGACCCACCTCTCCGTGTCACCTCCCCCAGCTCAGGGTGCCCAAATCCTGCAACCCCCACGGCGGCATGAAACCGGCGCTGGAGCATCCCCACCGTGGCCACCTCGCAGGGAGAAGCACCAGCAAGGACCCCCCAAAACTGGGCTGGCACCCCTGCACGGATGCCTCAGCAGAGCCCAGGGACAAATATCCTTGTGATTCAGAGGCATTTTTGCACCGTGGGCCAGGATTTGCCAAGGGACCTAATGGAACATCGCGTTCGCAACGCGCAAGGAGGAATCGTCCGGTTACTGATACAGAAAGAGCCGTCTACCTCAGAGCAGCTTAGAAAATAAGAGAGTTTGGCCCAGGAAGATAAAAATCAAGATATATTTTGCAGCATGAAAGGAAAAAAAAAATAAAAAAAAATGAAGAAGCAGCAGCAGCAGCTGTGTTTGCAAACCACCAAAGCGACACGGAGTTCAAACGGGGGTGAAATGGGGGAAGCGTTTGGCATCGTCTGACACGGCTTCGATGTTCCAGGTCCGCGGAAGGAGAGAGGAGCAACCCTGAAGGGCATGGAAACCAGAGGGCTGGGAGAAGCGAGGAGGTTGCCAAAGCAAGAGGCGAGCCAGTCAGCCAAAGCACGGCCCGAGTCTATCGGAAGGTAACTCGGTCTAGCAGGGAAAGGAGTTAAGGATGGTTTTAGGGAGGAGCTGCTTCCACGAGGCGCCCGGGCGGGATTTCCCACTCCAGCAGCGTGGCAGGTACACGGCTGAAAGAGAGAGGGCTGCAGCTCCAGCCTCTAAAGGTCGAAGACCATGAAAAGCCCAGTGGCTCAAAACACCTGCAAAAGGAAAACAACTCTCAAAAGACTGACCCAGGAAGCCGGCATGCTCCGTCAACCTGCCCTGCACTCCAGGTCCTCTAGAGCTCCTTAAGATAGGAAGGGGCATTGTCCTGAGGTAGCAACCTCAAGAGCCTGAAGACAGCGCCTGGCCCATCCGAACGGGTGTCGTAAATCGTTTGGAAAGCACTCAAATGGAAAAGCAACCCTCTGTTCGAGAGGCTGAGGCAACGAGAGCAAAAGGAAGAGCAAGTCAGCGACGGCACAGGCGGCACAGAGCCTCCACGAGGGTCACCTGTCCATCAGGAGCAGCCCGGCTGGAGTGACCGGCGAGCTGAAGTTGGCCAAGCCAGGCAGAGTTTTCCCCGCTGCCGAGCGGGAGAATGGCATTAAATCAATTCAGATCCGAGCGGGTTCTAGGGAAAAACCCTAAAAACGCACCCAAATGAAAGAAATTCGCGGTCATACTGTTAGCAAGGTTGAGTTCTCACTCTGAGAGTTGAGGTTCTTACGTCAGGTCACTCGTCACGTCAATAAAAAGCCCTGGTGCAGGCTGGAAAGAGAGAGGCATTTCTGCCAGACCCTCCCTCCTTCCCGAGACAAACCTGCTGATGGTTTGAGACCACCTACACGAAGTTGTTAAAGCTCAGAAATATCTCGTTATCGATTTAGAGGATTCATTTTCCAGTGGTTCAAACCTTACTTAGGGCCTGGAGATTGGAAAAGACACGGTGCTCTGCTTTTGGTGGTCGCAGGTTCCCGAGCATCCTGCCGGGAGAGGAAGCACAACCTCTAAAGCCAGGTAGATCGAGGCAGAGCAATCGACAGGCTCCGACCTAAAAGCTCCCGGGGAGCGTGGCGTGGCCGGAGAGCCGGATCACAACCGAGAGCTCACGTCTTTCTCCAAACATCTCAGCCCTTGGAGGTTCAACCAGCAGCAAGAGCAAAAACCAAGGCAAAGCAGAATTAAAGGCGAGATTGCAGAGAATCTCTTGGCAATTCTACCTGGGAATAAACAAAAGTTTCATATGCAAATAGAGAGCCTGGGGCTAAAAACATGCCTGCAGGCTCTCCAGCTCTCCTGACACTTTTTCTACAGCCTGAATCCACTCAAAGCAAGAATATCTACATGAAACACTCAGTGTTTTATTCCCAGGCAGGCTGGAGGGTTTAGCACTTTACCGCAGAGGAAGAACTGTGCAAACCTGGATGCAGTGGTTGATTTTACCACTTCAAACTTAAAAAAAAAAAAAAAAAAAGAAAAAAAACAACTCTAAATATTTCAAAGGTAGGGATTGCTTGGTATTAGCACTAAGCATTTACATAGCACTTGCAGTCTGTAGGCCACCAAGTGCTTGTCCAAAGTGCTCAAATATGACTTATCCCCATTTTACAGATGGGAGAACTGAGGCACAGAGAGGTTAAGTGACTTGCCCAAGGCCACGCAGTCAGAGAGTGGAGGCAGAGCAGGAAAGTGAGCCCGGCTGTTCTCAGGTCACACCTTGCCTGCTAAAAACAAACCAAAAAAAGGCCTACGCAATCCAGAAAACCACCGGCCACCAAACCTACCCTATTCTGAAGAGAAAATACATTCTGGTGAAGAGTTAGAACAGCATTACCGAGGGGAACAGGGGGCAAAGGGAGGGACATGACCCCGGCAGGTGTCACAGCAGGAGGGAAAAGGGGAAAACGGTGAAACCAGCAGCATCATATTTTAAGCTGGCGCGAAACGCTGGGCTTAGCTTTGCACGGAGCCATCCACGTCCATCCGCAGAGCTGGGCGCTTCCAGCCGCTCTCCCCGGGCTCAGCACCTGCCGACGGAGGCTTTGGGGACCACGCAGCCAAACCCCGCTCGCTCGCACGCCTGCGTCTCCCCGCTCGGCAGTTATCAGCAGAGGTTAAACATCACACAGTAAGAAATCACATCACCACGCGGCACTGGAGAACGTTTGCCTGCCATACACAGAGCGTCGGGCAGAATTAATCGGACCCACCCTCATCAAAGCTGGCACACGCCGCACCTGGAGGGGGGAACACCCTCGGATCACATCGGCCCCGTACCCGCGCGCTCGCACACGGCACCGAGCGCACGTTACCGAGGCTCAGATGCATTTGCACACAGACAAAGGGTGATTTCTCACATCTCACATTGATTCGAAGGCTCGGGGTCTTTCTGGCTTTTCTCTTTCAGAGATAGGTAAGGAAAGGTGTCACGGATGGTTTTGCTGCTGTTACCTTCACGTCAAAGGAGGCTGGGAAGGGGGAGGCAGGGAGATTTTCACAATTACGGCTTTCCTGGGATTATTTGGTCATGTTTTTATCATAATTAGATTCATGGGATTACCAGTTCCCGCCTGGGTTGTTAGGTTCTTGTCACTTAATTACACCCTGTGCCATTCAATTTCTTCCGGCGATTGAGGGCCAGCTGCTCAATCAATCCCACACTTTCCCCCTAAACGCGCGCTGCGGACGCAGATGTCAAAAGCTCCATCCATGCCTTTGAAGCTTAGAGATCTTTTCCAAAACCGAGGTGCAACACCCCCCTTCCCACCCCACCCAAGCTATTTGGGGTGGGGGAGAAGTGGATGTGAGGAACACCCAGCCCAAAGCATCCTCCCCAGAGCATCCCCTGGCTCCCCCCAGCTCGTCCCCGCCGTGAGCCGCCGAACCCCTCGGAGAGGCAGCAGCGTAGGGGTGTCCCCCCCTCCTTCCCATCACCTCCGTCCCCCCGTGGTGTGACACCAGCTCCCTCCACCGCTCCTGTTCAACCTCCTGGGCCCGGCGCTAGGCTAGAGCAGGGTGGCGTGTCCGCTGGTGTCATCGTGGTCCACGCTGTTGAGAATGGCTGTCTGGTCTTCAGGGAGCTGCCGGTGGCAGAGGTCGTCCTTCAGCGCTGAGAGCCGGGCGAAGGGGTCCTGACGAGGGTGTCTCTTCTTCTTGCGGAGGCAGACAGCTTCGTCAGGCGACAGTACCTGAGAGCTGGGAGGGTGCTGAACCTGGGAGGCAGAGCCGTCTGGGAAGGGGGGAGAGAAGGCAGATGGGACTGGAGCCAGCAGCAGGCAGAGCAGAGCACTTTGCTTGCTGTGAACGGGAGGTGACAACAAGCCTGGCCCTGAACCCGCAGCATGGTAAGAAAGGAGAACGTTGGGCACCAGGGAAAACGAAATTAACACTCAAAATCCAAACAAATGACTAGAGATGGGAGATGCATGGAAAGGACTCGGTTTGGAGGAGCAAAGGAGGGACAGCCTGCAGGCAAAGCAGCCTGGGGAGCCATCCCTTTGGGAGGCAGGGAACAAGGGCAGCATCCAGGAATGGGCTTGGAGACCCCCGGCACTGGAGCCGGCAGGGACCTGCCCAAGCTCCGCTCACAGCAGGACACAGGGAATGCTGTTGGGCACCGCGGGGTCCTCGCACTCACTGAGTTGTTTTCTGGATTTCGAGGAGCCCTTGGATGACTTTTTGGGCTTCTTTATCCGCTGGTATTTCAGAGCTTCGAGCCTCTCAGGTGCAGCAGCGTCCCCGGGCGGAGATGGACGTTTTCTAGGAAGGAAAAGCAGACACGCGCCGTCAGCGGCTCCCGGCCCCGCTCGGGCCTCTGGACGTCCCCGGTGGGGGATCGGCCGATCCCAGCCGGCTCTGCCGTGGAAAAGGAAGAGGTGAGAAACCCGGGGCCGAGGGAGCAGGGCCAGCCAGGCGTGCCAGAGCGCGGGATGGAGGAAGTGAGGCGTCCCCGCTGTCCCCCTACGTCTCCTTCAGGTTTCCGAGCGGCGCCGCGACCCGGCCGGTGCCACCGGCCACGGCCAGCACGGGCACCCCCAGCTCACCTGCCTGCCATGCCAACACTGCTAAACAAAACAGCACGGGGCAGATCCTATGTCCGATAAGGCATTTCTGGGAAGTGGTAGGAAACCCCTTGGGATGGAAAGAGAGAGAAAGAGACAGGCAGAAGCGGCACGGCAGCATCGAGACGGGCACCACGAGCCACCCGGGGCGGACAAGACCGGCGCCACAAAACGCAGGGAGGCAGGATCCTGCTGGTCCTGCTCCCACAGCCAGAAAAACCAGGGGCCACACGACAGATGGGGACACCAAGGGCACACACCGACAGAGCCGGGAGAGGTACCTCGTTCCCAGGTCCCTGTGAGAAGCGACAACAGAAACGCGACAGCACGGGAGCGTCTGCTCCTGGAACAGCGAGAGGCTGGGAGCTGCAAATGGAAACACTGACAAGGTTTTACTGCGAGGACAAGGAGGGGATTTGCAAAGGGGTGCTTCCTGCAGGAGAGCCAGCAGGTGCAAAGGATAGTTTATGAGCTGTACCCCCTGAGGCACTCTTCTACAGGAACCAGCTCAAGGTGCAGTATCCTCCCCTTCGCAAAGAGATTTTTTGTTTTATTTCCTTCACTGTACCTGTTTTTCCCATCCAAGGCCTGGAAAGCACGACTGCTGTAGAGGGCAGAGCATTAGAGGAAAACCTTTTCCTTAGGAGAGCGGGCAGTCCAGCTCTTACCTATAACACATCACAGCATCCCCCCTTCTTGCTGCTTTCCCGTCTCCTTCCCCCTCTCCATTTTACTTCCATGACCCTCCAAGAGTCACCAACTCCTAATGCCACAGAAGAAGTCTGAGGCCACAGGTAATGACCTGGGATAAACCCAAGCCACCTGCAGACAAGGTGTCCAGAGATGACGGGAAGACTCCTCAAAGCACCTTTCACTGCGATAAAGCCAACGCTTTAAGCCAGGCTCCGAGGAAAGGAGATTTAAACCAGCCTGCCTGCACCCTTGAGAGGAGGAGATAACTCTCTTCTGCTCTCACAACTTGGTCACAAGAGCCACACAGAGGACAGTGCTGACGGCAGCTCCTGCATCCATCTGTGACCGGGGCAGGCATCAGCAAACCCCCAAGCCACAGGCAGCAGCAGGCAGGCGGAGGAGCCACCTCAGCTGCCTGCAAGAGGCAACATCAGCTCCTTCACACTCCTGCTTCAGCACAGAACCACTGAGGATGATGTCACCCTGTCTGTCAGCATGGTGCGCCCCATCCAGCATTGCAAAAACACCGTGGCTGCTCGTGGGAGCAGCAGGGAAGGGCAAGGACACGGGCTGGAGCACGGACCCCGCAGTCCTGGGCTGTGGTACCGGAGTACACCCACCCACGGAGAGTTTGGAGCTCCTCATCTCCCCTGGGGTCCAGGCAGAGCCTGGCTGGCACCGAAGGCACCCTGCAGGCTTTCCCCCGTGGGTCCCCACGTGTGCCACCACTGCAGAGCACAGCGCGACAGCAGCGCTTCCCGTCCGACATCCCAAGCGTCTCCAGAGCGGTGAAATTTCAGCTGGAGTGCACAGGCAAGGAGCTCCCAGGAGATTTTTCCCCTTGGGGAACAGAAGGGTTTTTGGTTTTTCTGAAGATGAGCGTGATGGCGAAGCATCTCAGTTCTTCTGGCAGCATTGGAGAGCACCCAGGGAAGTGCAGCGTGAGGTGAAGCAGCAGCTGAGGCACAGCAGACGCAACAGAAACCCAAACACTGAGCACAGAAAAGCTCCTTTTCATGTTTTCCAACGCAACAGAGACGTCAAGGTGTGGAGAGCTCCCGGAGAGCCTCTGTTCCAGCTCCCAGAAAACCTCTGTTCCAGCTCCCAGCAGAGCATCGCGTCAGCCGAAGATGAAGCAGCTCATTAGACATGCCGGGAGTCCCGCTGGCTGGATCCAAGCTTTGCCTCGTCAGGAGGACGACGTTTACATTTGCAGAGCTCAAACACCTCCCCAAGTGCAACCAGCCTCTGGTGAGAGGTGCTGCCAGCAGCAGCCCTAACCCTCTGAGCTGAACCAACACAGCCAGCCACGCACATGCTGGCCGAAGGTAGGACCACAGTGACCCACAGGTCACAGCACGGCGTTCCCTGCAGCAATTCCTGCTTGAATGGCCAAACCTTCTCCCATTTATAGCCACCATTCTGTGGGGTGCACAGGAGATACATTGCTGCAGGTACTTGGCTAACGGTGACTTCAGCTGCCCCAGCTCCATCGCCCACGGAGCTCACGCGTGCCAAGCCCTGGCCACCACCGAGCTCGGTGATCCTGCCACCATCCTGCCCACCAGCACCTGCCTTCTTCCACCTCTTCCCACCACCCAGACAGATTTGCCACTGTTATTAAAGCTCATCTTGTAAAAGCCTCCTGCTCTTTCCACTCTTTTTTCTTTCTAGGAAGAAGCTATTGTGGCATGCTGACAAAATTAGACAGATTTACACGAGGGATTATGAGGAAATTGCCTGAAGCTCATTTCCACTAGTTCTCCGTAATTGGACTCGTATTTATACACACAAACATAAACAGTGAGTGCACTGAACCCATGTGTCACCACAAATACTGTCTGACCTCTAGCAAGGAAGAGATACAGAGGACAAAACGATGCTTCCCAGCAGCCAAATTTTATCTGCTCTACCCACCCTTTATCTCTTCAAAGGGCTCTGATTCTTCCAAATTAATTTTCATTTTAAGCTCAGCCAAAAGCCTCTTCCTGCCCCCAGAGTTCACATTTTGGGCAGCTGCCCACGCACAAGGGAGATCTTGAATATCAACAGATGAGATGTTCAGGGAGGCGGGCGAACTTCTGGAAACTTCAGTGTAGAGCCAAGCAAAGGAGCTTTGAGAAGCCCACATGAACTCCTGGCATAAACCTTCTGCCAGGCACCAGCACCACCTGGAGCAGCAGCTTTCCTTGAGTCTTCAAAGGAAAACTCTTCTGCATGAGCAAGTGTCTGGACTGCATAGACTGGGAGGTACTGGAGAGGCCACAAACGTACTGAAGGATGTCCGAGAGTCCCAGGACAAGAAAAGGAAGTAGGGGAGAAGAAGTATCCAACCCAACACACATCTCAGCTGCTCTTCTTCAAATGTCCTTCCATGTACAAAGCAAAGATATAAGGGAGAAGACTCCTGAAAGCACCACTGGCCTCCTTCCACCCAAAGGGGGAACCCATATAAAGGAAGGGTCCAGGAGATTCAAGGACGCTATACCTATATTTATATACATTTAACCTCATGGAGGTCTCAACACACATTCCCCGTCTCCTCCTCTCCTTGAGTCAAGACATTGACATCCAGGAATAGTCTGGGCATGTTAGAGCATCCACTTGGATAAAGTAGAGTATCCACTTGAAAGGAGCCCACCATGTCCTTCAACCCTTCATCCTCCTCACATGAAGAGCTCAACTCTCCTAACAAGAGGCTCCTGCAAGTCAGAATTCCCACTCTGCTCCGAGGCAGCGCTGGCTGCTGCCTCCATCCCGGAACGCCTGGGATCCTTCAGCACAAGGGGTGCCAGAGAAACACCGCGGTGACGGCCCCAGCCCAGGGCTGCTGCTGCTGCCAAGGCGCCGCCAGGAGGGAGGGAGGAAGGGGCTGGTCACAGCGGGGAGCACACCGGAGAAGGGGAGCCCTTCTACAGGTCTGCAGACACCACAACTCATCTACACAACGGACTTCACCACCATGCTGACGGAGAGGAGAGAGGGCGAGGGAAATGGGGCCGGGCTGGACAGGAAGAGGGGGATACAGTCACAGGGAAGAGGAGGGGAGAGAGGAAGATAAATGAAAAACAGGAGTGAGAAAATATATAAGGAAATTAAAGAGACTGAAAAGAAAAAGAAAATAATAATAATAATAATAATAATAATAATTAAGAAAGAAAAGAAAAACGCACTCAGACAAGCGGACTCACAACTTCTCCAAGCGGAAGGAGGCATGGAACACATGCAGAGGATCAGCACATGGACAGTCTTTAAAGGGGAACCTGTTTTCTTTCAAGCAGGGAGCGAGGGCTGCTGCTCCTCCCGCACGCCTGGCGCCGACGTCCCTTCGTCACTCAACGCTACGCCACGGCCAAGCCCCCCAGCTCCCAGCACTGGCAGTGCTGCCCTGGCACGGGGGGCCTGGGGAGGCCCCCCAGGGCAGGCTGCTGTGCCGAGGGACAGGGGAGCTTGGTGCCTCGTCTGTGGTTTTTGGGTTTCCCTCTGCAGGGAGACGACAGCCCCCTTTTCCCTGTTCCGAGATGCGCGCTGCATCCTAAGAGAAGAAGATGGGACAACTCCTCGTGCTGGCTCAGTAACGGCATCGTTTACCCCTGCCCATCCATAAAAACTTCCTGAGCTTCACCCAGCAAAAGCCACCATGCTGCAGCACAGAGCTCACATGCTGCCTGTCCCTCTCCTCTCTGCTTTTAATGCTGCAGTAGAGAAATCTGGCTCGCCTGGTATAAAATCCCTGTGCTCCGCATGCACTGACAATTTTATGACCCCAAATCATCAAGAAATTACTTGGCTGGGCTCTCTATGGGATTCCTCGCTTATTAAAGTGAGATTTATTCTTCTGGCTTCCCCTTTTTGGGGATAATGACTCTGGAGTCGCTCCTGTGACTGCAGCTCCCAACAGCGTCCTGGAGTAGGACACGCAGCTGCTCCCATCCTGCTGGGCAGTGTGACCCTGCTCCTCAAAATCCATCAGCCCACGGCAGCCAGCACTGGAGCCAGCCAGGATCTGTGCAAGAGCCTCACCAAACTCAGACACGAGCCTGGACTCACCTCTGCTGTGCTAAAGTCACGTCCACCCATGTCCCTAATGCTGCCGGAGCGGGGAAGCACCGCAGAGCAAGAACAAACAGCCACATCCTTGTTGAGGGCTTCCCCATTTCCCAAAAAGCCTGGCACAACCCAGACCTCACCAAGGCTTGGTGCCAGCTTTGCTCCTCACGGGACACCAAGGAAAAACAGAAAGAGAAGGCGGCCAAGTGCTCAAGAGCTCTGGAGCTGTGAGGCCCAAACGGGATGGGTTTTGTCAGGCCAAGAGGGTGGCTCCTCCACAGAGCACACATCCTGTCCCTGCTCCCAACACCCCCTCCTCACCAATCCTGCTCTCCCCACCCCAGGACAGCCCTCCAGGTCAGCTGGAAGAATTCCCCTCTCCTGGAAACATCCTCCTGGTTTCTCTAGGCATCCCACCCTCTCTCTCATGAGGCTCTTTTCCAGCCCTACAAGGCTCCTCAGGCTGTCGGAGAGCATCAGCCAGGACCTTGGCTCTTCCCAACCAAGGCAGCAAAGCTTAACCTTTTGTAAAGCCTGTCCTTAAGGGAGTTTGGGTATGGCCAGGCCCTAGAAACAGGCCCTTCTACAAGCCCATCTCTCCTTTCATAACCAGCCTGGCTGATGGCCAAACAGGTCAGTGTTGCCAATCCTCTGGGTCACAAATTACTATCATCCCATCTGGATTTGGCAGTTTTAGTGATATTCTTCTGCTTTTAAGGTCTGAGAACCATCTCCAAATTACGGCATCTCAGTTCCAGAAATGCCCATGACCATCTAGGAAACCAGGCCCATGAAGGCAGCCCAAGAGGAATTTTCTTGGAAGAGTCTTTCAAGATCTGCTTAGGGCTGTTTAATTACAGCTGGGTCAGAAGAAGTCAAAGATTTCTCCAAGGAGAATTTCAGGGATGGAGGGATTTTACCATGACTACACTTGTGATGGGAAGGAAAGAACACTGTTCCGGCAGCCTGAGACCATAGTTCTGCTGCTGCCAAGCATACAATCCATCTCAGGAGAAAGACTTCTTCCATTTCCCATGATTGAGGAGACTTGGGAGAAAGAAAACAGATCCAGGTACTGCTGGAAACAAAAGTCCATGTGCTGGACTGCAACTGGAGACTGATTTTTGGAGCCCACTCTGAGCACGCTGTCTGCAGCTGGCTGCTCCAGATGTGGCTGTTTTTCCTGGCTTTCGTGGGCTCCTGGTTCGGATCATTCGGGACAACCCCACCTCAACACACACCTCCCTAACACCACAAAACCCTCGTGCACCCTGCCAGGGCCAAAGGTGCCACGTGTGTCACCGAACCCCAGGAAAGGAAGGGTGGCCCCAGGGAGACGGCAGCTCGGCTCATCCCAAACCCCAGCCCCGAAGGCAGGGGAGCAGCGTGTGCTGCTGGGAGGGGAAACCCAAAAGCCACAGAGACTGTGCGTCCAGAGGTGTTTCCTAGTGTTTTCGGATTCCTTATTCCCCTTTAAAGGAAGAGATGGTATTGGAAAAGCCCCTTCCGTGTCCCCTGTCATGCCCCGCTCCCGGCCACCCTCCACAGCACCCACACCATCCTTTCGGACATGGATCACCCTTACCTATTGAGCTGAGGAGAAGCTTGTCTCGACAACACTGCCCAGATAGCTGAGATTAATCAAAAACAAAGCAGTTATCAACACCCGCAAGGAGCCGAGCTCCGCAACACATCAGCACGTCAACAACTCCAAAGGAAAAAGGAGGGAAAGAAACCAAACTGAAACACAAACGAAACGAGGCTGGAGAAGAAAGGGGGAAAGAAACAGAAGAGAAAGGAAAAGAAGAAACGAAAACGATAATCAACAAAGCGAATGGATACACTGCATAAAAGCACGGACAACAGTGCTGCTCTAACACGGCTCTGTCCTGGAGCTGGCTCTCCTTGGCATGCCCTGCTAGGAGACGTGGACCTGTGCCTACATCCCTAACTGCATCGCTCCGTAGCTGGGTTTTCCAGAGGCACACAGAAGTCATTTCAGGCTCATTCAGCTGCTCTCCCTCCCCATCCTCTCTCCCCTGAGCCCTCCTTCCTTCCGTTCAGTGCCGGAGGGATTTGCTAAGGCCTAACGCTTCCAGGTACCAGAGGGCGGGAGTGAAATGCGGAGGGCGCTGCGGGGTGAAACGCTGCCTCCCCCCTCCCCAGAACACAGCCTCTTCTCCGAACGCCTCCGACCGCGCCGGCTCCGCGGAGCTGGGAGCCCCGGCCCCCGACTCCTCTCTGCCACAAGCCGGAGGAGGGGGCTCGACCCCACCAGACAAGAAGCCAGAATGAAGCGAGACGAAAGGATGGGACGAAAGCACGGCTACGGGGTCTAAGGTGCTGTGAAAGACGGAAGGAAAGAGGAGAAATAGAGAGAAAAAGAGAGAGAGAGAGAGAGAGACGCTTTTGCCTGGAGCAACCCTGGTACCTGGAAAACCAGCCGCTACTGTCTAGTGCAGCCACATCCCTCTTTAGGGCAGGATCTGAGCGTGCCGGCAGCCTCCCGATCTCCGCTGGGCTTAGTTTATTTTTATTTTTCCTCCTCTCCTGACATGCTGCTGGTGTGGCTAAGTCCTTGATCTCTCCCTGCCCGCGTCCTGGGGCTGCAGCATCCCTTTTGCAGGTGGGGCGGTGACCGTGATAGCTGTTTCTGTCATGCATTAAAGCTCTCTAGACTCCGCGGGAAGGAAGAGGAGGAAGACAGAGGCGCGGCGGCGGCGGCCCTAACGTTCGAAGAAAGCCAAGAGCCAGCAGCTAGAAGAGGAAACAACCTCCAGTGACACCAGGACACTTACCTAAGCGAGCCAGGTCTTTGTACACCTGGTAGACGGCCCGTAGCCCGAGTCACGGCGCTCCCAGATTCCCAAGGGACCGGGAAGGCCGCCTGCCTAAAACCCAGCGCTCTCGGGCGGCGGCCATGCAACCCGTGCCCGTGGCACCAGCCTCTGCCTAGCAAAGCCCGCGGGACGCCGTCTCCAAAAGGGATGCTGCAGCGTGCCCAGAGAGACCCTACCAGTTGGGATGGTGATGGCAGGGAGGGAGTCAGAGGGAGTGGGTGAGGCAGGGTGGGGAAAGCCAGGAAGGGGCCGGGGGGGGGTCACCACGGGGCTCACGCACTTACCCCGTGGCGGCTACCGTGGTGGTGGATGTCGGCTCCGGTTGGAGAATCTCCTCGCCAGCCCTCCTCGGAGAAGGGATGTCTCCGAAAACATCCATGGTGTCCACGGGCAGGGAGGAGCCCTGGGAGTTGGAGAAGCCAGTGCCCACGGGGGTGAAGGCGGTGGTCGGTCGGAAGCTGGGGCTGTCCCCGCGGCTGCTTGGCGCCGGAGATCCCGTGGAGGACGGCGTGGATTTGCGGGAGAAGCTGACGGCCGCGGGCGGCTGCAGCGTGATCTCCGACACCTCCGCCTGCTGGATGAGCCCCGGGCGGGGCCGGGCGCGGGCGGTCAGCTCCGGGGAGCTGTTGCGGGAGCTCAGGGGACTTTGGGTCAGAGGAGAAAGCCTTGAAGGTTGTAGCACCACCTGATGTAAACTGGGCTCAGCCCTCCTGACCTGCCGAGGGCTGGGCCGAGGTCGGGGTTGGGGCTCGTACCACCTGGTGTCCAGGCTGAATGTGCTTGTGCCGCTGGGGCCGACGGGCTCGGACGGTTCGTGGTAAGGCAACACGGGTATGCCCATACCTTGGCTGGTATGTCTTAGCTGCCCTTGACATCCCATGGGTTGCATAGGTTTGTCCTGCCACTTGGTGGTAGCGGGCACGGAGGATTGACCCCTGCCCGGTGACTTGCCGGTCCAGCTCTTTGGTGCCTCCAGGGGCAGGATGCCCGAGTAGGACGCGGGGACCACCTGGAGGGAGGAGGGGGGCGGCCCCCGAGGAAGGCAGCCCGTGGGCTGGGAGCCCTCGGCCGCCTCGCAGGGCTGGAGCTGGTGGGGGAACGGCGCGGGGGCCAGCTCCAGGCTGCCGAAGGGAAACTCGGCCCTGCCCCAGGGCTCGGGGGACCGGCCCCCCGTGGGGGTCTGGGCCAGGGGCAGCGTGCTGTTGGAGGCGTTCTCCCCGTTCTCCTCGGGGATGGTGGGGTGTCCGAAGGGCCCCTCGGGGGGCAGCGGCGGGGAGGACATGACCGAGCTCAGCGGGCTGACTTCTGGCATGTAGAAGGGCGGCGGGTCCACCTCCCCGGGGCTGCTGCTGCTGAGGTAACCGTAAAACTGGTGGTGGAAAGCCCGGGGGGCCGGCGGGCGGGCCTGGCCGGTGGCCTGCAGGGCGCCGGGACCCTCCAGCGCCCGGTGGAACCGGGGGCTGTATGCTGGTGGCTGAAGGTAGGACTCCTGGCTGGAGGAGAGAGGGGTGAGCTGGGCTTTCAGGGCGGTCACGGAGGTGGGGACGACGGGGTCGTCGTTCTCCTCGTCCGACTGCCTGAACTCGGGGTACATGTCCGTCTCCTCCACGAAGGGGAAGCCCTCGATCCGCCGTGTCTTCAGGGAGGGCTCCATCTCCGCCGGATCCATGACGAAGCGTCCGTCCGGCCCGCGGCTGATGAGCTCGATCGGGGTGGTGGCCTCGGCTTCGGCCTCCGCCTTGGAGACGCTGTACTTCTTGCTGCTGATGGCTCGTTTGGTCTTCTTGTAAAGGGAGAGCTCCTTCTCCTTGGTGGGGCTCAGCATCCGCTTGGCCTGCGGGCCCTGGTCGTCAGAGGACTCCGAGGGGGGACGGAGCGTGCGGATGCTCTCGGGACTCACCTTGCCGGAAGACAACCTGGACCACAGGGGAGAAAAACCGAGAGAGGGGACGGTCACCTGGAGCGGAAAGGAGCTCTTCTCGCCCAGAAGAACACCTCTGGATCCGGAAAACAAAAGTGCTACCAGCTCTCAAAAGAGGAACCGCCGGGAGAAACTGGCAGGGGCTAACCAGGATGGCAGAGTCTGGCCAGCAGCAGTGCACAGCCTCCCCGCTCCTCGGGAGGGCAGCTCGGAACTCTCGGGGCAGAAAGCTCACACCAACACCTTGCAATAAGCTCCACCAACACCCCAACACCTCGCAGCAAGCTCCACCAACACCTTGCAACGAGCCCCACAGCCCCACAGGGACAAAGGACACATCCAGAGCTCGCTTCCAACTCCTCCTGAGGTTTCCTATGTTCACCTGAGATATCCATGCCCAGGAAAGGCCCTGAGAAGAGGGACATTAGGCAAATGTTCCCTCCCACAGAACTCAGCATCTCACTTGGAGATGCTAATGGATCATTTCAGACCAACTCTTTCTCCCATTCTCGACACTCAGACTTTAGGCTGAGCGCCTCAAAAGGCAGAGAGCACCACAACAGTTCCCTCATCCCTATCCAGAAAGCCTCGGACAAACAGGACTGAGAGGCAAAAGACAGCAGACCCAGCAGAGACAGTGCAGGTTATTTCAGTGCAGTGGATGAACTGAAAACAAGTAAGATTCAGATCCACTGGCACCGGGACATTTTGCAACAGTCCAGGAGCCAAAGCTTGAGGTGTCCACATCCCAGGCTCTTGCACTCCCACTGGGAAGATGCTCCTGCTGGTTTTCAGCTACACATGCTTTTGATGGGCTCTGCAAGGAGCTGTGGCTACTGCAGCACCACAATCCACCACCTTTGGGCACATGTGGAAAGAGGTTCCAGCAGGGCACTCTTCAGGAGAAAAGATGAATTTCCCAGGAAAAAACAGAGCCAACAGAGAACGACTCAAAAATTATACCGAGCTGGCAGGAAGGACTCCAAATGCAGCAGGCTAGTCCTTCTCCTAAGGAGCCCCTTCCTACTGGTGTGGAATTGAGTTCCACCAGTCAACTCCAGCTTTGGAAAACGTTCACAGATCCAGCGGGGTCATCTCTTAGCTCTGTTTGCTGCATTTGTCCCTGCTGCTTTCTGCTCCAAAGCCCATTTGTCTCTCGTGAACTGCTGTGCTCCCAGAAGTTCAGGGAACACCCAAAAACAACTCATCAGGAGCAGCCAAACAAGGATGAGGTATTTCCACTTGAGCTTTGCAATGTAGGAAGGAGGCACCTTGAAGACCCCACAGCCTGGTGCCGCAGCTAGGACAGATACTTACGGGGACTCCAAACTCTTCCTGCAGTGGGTAATCGAGAGAGGAGGGTCTGGAAGAGAATAAAAAGGGGAAAGAAGAGAGAACGCTGAGGAGGCGCAACACGACAGACACAACACAGACTCAACATCAAGACAACAAAAGACACTCAACAAGAGGCCAAGGTTTCATTGCTCCAGTGCTTTAATGGTTGCTGACAACAAACAGCTCCCGTCACAGGGTCCTGCCCGCCCTGCTGCCGCAGCCCCGCAGGCTGGAGGAGACGGAGCCGCTTCCCTGCCCTCTCCAGCTCCCCAGCCGCCCCTTTCCCTACCAGCTGCTCCTGCATGGAGGCTGCAGTCCCAGCTTTCGGGAAGCAGAGCGGCAGGGTCTCCTTTGGGGTCTTCTCTAGCCCAGCACTGCCCACTCCGGGCTGGGAGCAGCTGGAGAGCCCAGCTCTGGGGGGACCTGGAGGAGGTGAGCGGTGCCCCCCCGTCTGTGCCCCAGAGGGCAGCCCAGCCCTAAACCCCGGCTCTAGGAGTTATCACCACGTGGGAGAGCTCCCTCGGAATTCCCAGGCTAGTTTCTCTGGCGCCTCTTCACCCACCCTGCCTCTCCCGCTCCCGACCACGGGCGCTTTCAGGCACAGCCGAGGGAGGAAGTCAGGGCTTCACCTGAGGACGCGCACGGACGAAGAAGAGACAGACAGGGAAGAAGGTTACGACCACAACACAACCAGGGAGGAGAAACGAGGAGGAGACAGGAAGGAGGGAGGAAGCACACCGGGAATGGACTCACCTTTCTTGCGCTTGAGCTTGCGTTTGCGTTGCTTGTTGACGAAGCAGGCGGCGAGTGTGCTGAAGAGGATGGCAGCAGCCAGGAAGCAGATGGTGGCAACGATGCCAGCCAGCACCGGGCGGGCTAGGCCCTCGTCCGTCAGGTCAGGCTGAGGGAAAACGTCTGGGGGAAAAAACACAATTTTACAGTGTTACACCTGCTGCCTTCCCCAGGGAGCTGCCACAGCGTGGAGGCAGTGGTAGTCTCCAGGAATGATAATCTCTATAAGGACCCTGCTTCCAAGCCAGCCCACGCAGGGAGAGCAATCAGCGCTGCTTCAGGGCCAAGGGGTTTAGTGATCTCACACCAGATCACAGAATCATAAGACAGTTTGGACTGGAAAGGGCTGTTAAAGGCCATCTAGTCCAACCCCCCCTGAAATAAGCAAGGAAATCTTCAAGTAGACCAGGTTGCCCAAAGCAACCTGATAAACCTTTCTGTGTTAGCTGATGGACACCCAGGGAAGAAGCCTCCACACCAAACAAATGCATATTTATGTCTAAACACACACAACTGCAGCAAACCTGCAGTCACCTCCTGGCCGAATAACCCGCTGCAGCAGCGCAGGGTATTTCAACCTCTTTTGTCAGTGCTTCATTTCAGCTTTCCCATGAACACTGGGCCCCAAACCCTCACGTCACCCTTCGCTGACCAGGAGCACGTGTGAACCCCCAGCAGACCTCAGCTGTGGGCACGCGCACCCTGCACAGCTCGGTGCCCCTGCCCTGTGCCACGTCCAGGACCAGCGCGTTCCCCCACGGAGCACGGGCTTTCAGCCTGGGAGAGCGGCTGCCTGGGGCCGGGCACCTGCCAAACCCCATCAGAAAAACTGGGCGTGAGGAGCAAGGGCAGCGAGCAGGGAGGGCTGCAGCAAGCTCTCCGCACCACGCCGGCACCACTTGGGGGCAGAGAGAGACCGCTGCAGCGCAGCACGGCGGAGCCGGCTTTTCCACGAGAGCCAGGAAACCCGGGCTCGCCGCATCCCCATCCCCTCCTGCTGCCCTCGCCTTCCCCAGCGCCATCACCACCCTCCTCCGCCCGCCCCTCGGCTCGGGGAGCATCCTCCGGGCTGGATGCGCAGGGAACACGCACGAACCGCAGCGCGTTGCAGTCTCCCGCTTGCAGAGCTCTTCTCCCTGTGGACTCTGCACTGCAGTGCTACGTTTCCCTCTCTCCACCTTGCATTCCCGTTTCCAGGCTGCGCAGTGCCCGCTCGGAGCTTTGTTCTCCAGGCTCACCGCAGAGCCGGGCTGAGCCGGGCTCGGCAGCGCCGTGCTCCGGGGATTTGTCCTCGCCTGCTCCCACCGGGAGGCAGCCTGGGGTCAGCGCCGTGTCCAGCACACCCATCTGAGCCCTGCACCCCCCCTGAGCCCAGCTCACATCCCCACAGCCGGGGGGAGAAGAGGAGCCAGCCCTCACCTGTACTGGACACGCCAGCGACGTTGCTGGGTTCGCTGATGAGGTCCTGCATGACCGCCAGCACACGGAACTCGTACCAGGTGTCCTGGAACACCAAACGCACCCGTCAGGGCCCCCACGCGGCCTCCAGCCTCGTCTCACCAGATCCTCCAACATCCCCAGGATAAATAAAACCCTCTAACACCGCCTTTTTAATGTTAGCAGCTCAGGCTTTTATCCTTGGCCAGGGGACGTGAGGCCAATAAAACTCTGGCCTCCACCCAGACACAGATAAAAAACTTTTTCATCTATATATAAGTTTTCAACAAACAAAAATTATTGTTCATTGGTTCTAAATTACACAATTCTCTTTCATTAATTAGTATTCTATCCTCTATTGGTTATTGATTTCTCGCTTCTTATGTTAATTAGTGCATATTTTTAGTATCTTTTTCCTCCTGTAGGGACTTTCCAATGTATACTGAGACTTTGTTAGTCTCTTTATCTTCTGGTTTCTGCAAAATGTCCTTGTGGTCCACAAATCCTATATTCCAGCCTCAACAATACATCTTTCTCTCCCAGGCTTTGTTCATGGAATCATGTCAGAGTGACTTTATCAAAACTTTAAGTTTCTCAGCCATTTCTCAAGCTGTGCTCCTACAAAAGTAGCTTATGACAACTTTGCCAAATGCTGGCTAAGAGTAATTGAACAATAACACACTATTTATAATTTATACGTATATTGATTATGATTACTTAACACCATTAACTAAAATTATTTAAATGTTCTATCTTATCCAACACTTGCCCAGCTCCTTGAGGATCCCGGCTCAGGGATCCAGCCACTCCAAAGCTTCCCCGGAGCTGCAGCAGATGGTGCAATATTTTTACAGAACCACGAAGGCTGGAAAAGATCGCTGAGTTGGGTATGGTGTGGGCAGCCCCTGCTCACCTGGGACAAGTCCTTGGCAAAGAACTCGCTCTCGGAGCCCGGGATGCCATCATCCAGGATCTCCCACTTCTCCGCCACGCGGAATTCCATGATGTAGCGGTCGATGGGGAAGCTGTGGTTGGCGGGAGGGAGCCACGACAGGAGGACGCCTTGCTGTGTCCGGTTGGCTGTTAGGCACCTCGGTGGGGTAACCAACACCAGAGGCTCTGGAGTTGTTACAGGGAATGCTGGGGACAGAGCAGAAGGGACAGGGACACCTTTGAGATGGGGCAGGGCAAGCACGGGAGATCCTCTCCCACACGTGCCCCCAGCAGCAGGAGAAGGGCCACAGCGGTGGTTCCCACGCTCCAGGAGTTCAGGGCACGTCTCGGGAACCTGGTCTCTTACCACAGAAATAGAAAAGTGGCTTTTCAAAAGGCACTGGACTTATGAGGCCGTGACTCCAGGCCTTCCTGCTTCCTCCCACCTCCACCTGAGAGCCCAAAGGCTCTGAGCTGTATCTCGTGCTCTCTTAATACCTCCTGATCCCAGCTGAACTTAAGGAAGATCTGAGAGGTGACTGGCACAGTACAGCTCTCCCATGCTGGCTCTCAGGACAAGCCTTCCAGAGCCTCCTGCATCCAGGAAAGTCTGCAAGCTTCACCCAGGACTCCCTTCAAATTATCTCCTACATGACTGGAAACTATTCCTGATGATGTTCCTCTCCACCTCCATCTCCAGCAGACAGGACATGGAGGAAGGCAAAGGCCTCCTTCTCCCCACAGACCTCCCAAATCCCTTCCCAGCCCTCCCCTCGTGCCCATGGAGAACCTACCTAGAGTGTTCACAGTGACCACCTCACTGAAGGAGCTGGTGCCCAGCTTGTTTTGAGCCAAGACACTGAACTGGTAAGCAGTCTCTGGTTCCAAGGTATCCACCAGTAGCCAACTGGAACCAGCTGGCACAGGGAGAGACAGCCAGTCATGGGGTCCAAACTGGGCTCTCTTCATCCTGCCGAGAGAAAAGGTGGCATCCTCAGAGAAGGTGTCTTTGACAGGGAGGACAAAGAGGCAGCATTAATTTCTTATGCAAAAATGGAGCTTTCCCGAGCGATGGTTTGGTTTGACAGCAGTGATGTGGATGGACATGGGGCAGCCACTCGCCACCCACGAGCTGGCCCAGGCCACCATCCCCTCGTGTCCCACCAGCTCTCAGGGGCACTGCCACCAGCTCTCCCCTCTGCCCTGAGCTGGGTCAGGGACAACAGCAGTGCCAACAGCCCCACTCTGACGTGATCTCCACCAGATTCCCACGGGCGAAAGTGGGAGCTGGAGCATTTTGGTGAGTGCTGCAAAGGGAACGGCTGACGCAGGAGACAGGCCCTGTTCCCATTTATACCTCGACATCTCCTGAGCCAGAGCCAAGTTCTCCCTCAGCTGTAGCCCTGTACATGTCATCCCACGAGAGACATTTAACTGAATCCCCATCTCTGCCACATTTGCACAAGTCGGGGGCTGCCAGCACAGCCTGGGGCAGCACTCAGGGTTTGGCAGCACAGCAGAGGCACTGGCAGGGAGTGCAGGACAGAGCCTTTCTGCCGGGGTCTAACCACAAACCCAGGGTGAAAAATGCTCCCAGAGCCATCCCAGTGCCACCCAGGAGCATGCAGCCACCTCCACAAGGCATTAATCCCACCAGGATCCCACATCCCAAAGCAGCACCAGTGCACTGCTCCCATACTGCAAGTAGTGGTGCTCGTGTTGGAGAGATGCTTTAGGGAGTCTGAGCCCTCAGCTGCAGGTTTTGGAGGCGTCCACAGAGGGTTTGGGAAGGATTGGTGCAGATGGTCTATCCGGCACGGGTAAGGGGGCACCTCTGCACGCTACCAGGTGAATCCACCCAGCAGGAAAAGATGGAGCAAAGAGAAACAACGCTGCTGCCCAGGGAGCAGAAGGTGAGGCAGAGAAGCAGCAGCAAGCCATGGAAACGAGCAGGTCGGTGGAGAGCCATGCACGTGCCGTGTGCCTCAGAAAGCCTCTGGGTCACTGCAGCTCTGGCTGGGACTACAGCTCCCAGGATCCCCCACCGCCACGGAGGCAGGAGGGCAGCAGGGCAGCCCCTCTCCTGGGCAGGTTTCCCTGCAGCCTGTAATCCCACTGTCCTCACATCCCTCCTCCCCGGCGCTGCTGCGGGCAGGGACACACCAGAGGGGGGCTGAGGGTGGGGAAAGCAGAGGGTGAACACGGCACGGAACCGGGAGAAGCCCCTTGCCGAGGGAGGACGTGGACCCGGCCATCCCTGGGGAGCGGGGTTTGCATTTCCAGCCTCCTGCAGATGCGGGAGGAGAGCACAAATCCAGAGAAAATGAAGCCATGTTTTGCTTGAGCATCCCACAGCCACAGCAGGGAGGAAAACGCACGGCTGGCACTACATGAGCCAGCTGTGTCCCAGATCGCTGGTCCCAGGGAACAGCACATCCCCAGGGATCACACCCTAGGGTCAGGGCAAGACGGGTCACTGCCTCCCTGTCCAGAGTCCCCACAGCTCCCTGTGAATTCCTTAATGCAAGCTTGGTGCAAACACCCTTCCCTGCTGGCTGCTCTCTCCCTGTGGAGTCTGGAAGAGCCACGAGGAGGCAGGAATCCGAGGGCAGGCTGCGGAGCAAGAGCAGCAGCAGCTGCTGATGCAGCCACGTCTCCAGAGCAGAGAGGTTTAACCACTCCTTCCCAAGGACATTTTCATCAAAGCAAGGTCTGCACAGCTCAGCTTGCTCCCTCATTTCCCCCCCTCCACTCAATCCATTCCTTCTTTCCATCTCCAGACAGACAACCCAGCCCCGGGCTGGAGCAGAGCAGAAATCATTACAGGCAGCGTCTCCCTCTCTCCTCTCTATCAGCAGTCTCCATCAGGGCAAATTAAGGCAAGGAAAGAATGAGAGAGAGAGAGGAAAGGCTGAAGAATGCCAGCCCAAGCCAGGGAAGGGAAGGCATCACCCCCTCCACGTTTCCAAAGATGATTCTTCAGAAGATGACGATAGCAGAGCCCAATGTAAACCCCAGCCTTGCTGCAGCCACATTTCTCCCTCCCCTGCCCCCGGGGAAAGGCACAAGGCTGAGCCTGGCCCTGCTGCAGGAAGGTGGGATGCACCCACCGGCTTTGGGTGCTGGGTAGCACAGGAGCTACGGAAGCAAAGCCCCAGGGGCTCAGCGCCAGTGCCAGGATCTCACAGGGGCTGCTCATGATCTCAGCCGGGATTTAACCACCTCCAGGGAGCCACAGAGCAAGGAGAGAACATTTCTGCTTAGTCACAGCTCTTCCAGGACACACTCTCTAAAGGCTGCATTTTCCATCCTCTCCCTGGCTGTTAAGCCTCATAAACAGTTTATCCTGAAATTAGATGCCAGAGGCACAGCTACGTGAATGCAAAGCGTCTCCTGTGTGCCACAAGCAGAGTAAAACCTGCTGGGGCAGACGGAGGCAGTGGCCAGCACAGAAGGGAGAGGAAACACGGGAACTACATGATCCCACCACCACCATCACCACCACCCATCTCTCCGAGGAACCCCGAGGGAGCTCAGCCCTGTAAGGCCCACGGGCACAGAGCCGGGCACGCCACCCTCCCCACCCTCCTCCCCCCGGCTGCTCGAAGCTCGGGTCGGCTAGGAAGGAAAAGAAGCAGAGAGCAAAGCATGCCAGGATGACTCACAGAGGGCCGTACCAAACTGAGAAAGTCTGCTCGTATCCACCGTCGTAGCCGGGCTCCCAGGAGACGTTGGCTGAGGTCATGGCGGCCACGACGTGCACGCTGGTCGGGGCGTGAGGGCTTGTCCCTGCGGAGAGAGGGGACAGCTTAGAGGGGAGCAGGACCAGGGCTGGAAAGGGTCTTCTCCCAAACCATGGTCCGAGGGGACTCCTCTTGCACCAAGCCAAGGCCACCAGAATTTCTCCTGGAAATGGCAGCAGGACAGGTGGCCAAAGTAACAGCGCAGAGAAAGGCAACCCCAGCAGGAAACAACATTTAGAGGAGACATTGCTCTTGGAATCATAGAGTGCTTTAGGTTGGAAGGAACTTTAAGGGACATCTACTCAAACCCTCCTGCCACGGGCAGGGACACCTTCCACTATCCCAGGTTGCTCCAAGCCCTGTCCAGCATGACCTTGAGCCCTTCCAGGGATGGCGCAGCAACAGCTTCCGTACCAGGGCTCCACCACCCTCACAGGGAAGAATTTCTTCTCAATATCCCATCTAAACCTTCTGTCTCTCAGTTTAAAGCCATTCCCCCTTGTCCTGTCACCACAGTTCTCTTTGTGGGGAGCATCTCCTGGCTCTCCCCAGGCCCCTTCCCCCCCGGCCCGTACCTACGACGGTCAGGTGGGTGCTGGCAGTAATGCTCGCGACGATGTTGGTGGCGACGCACTCCCACTCGCCGTGGTCGTCCTTGCCGAGGGAGCGGATCTGCAGGGTCCCGCCGGGCAGCGTGTTGTGCTTGCTCCTGCTGGGCTTCCCTACCTTGGGCAAGGAGCGGGGTGGGGAGCCGGGCAAAGAGAGAAAAACACGATTCAGCAGCGGGTTGTGGGGCAGGGCGAGGCGGCGGCGGGGTCACTAAGCTACCTGCGCGGCCCAGGGGACACCGCCGGCCACCGGCAGGGGATCTGGTCTCTCCGGTCGTGGCAAGGCAGACGGTTCCCCCGTTTCCGAGAGGACCTGGGGGGCAACGCGAGAGGCATGCGTCAGGAGGCTGCTGCTCAGCACTCACACACAAGCGGGAAACCCCACGGCACTCACACGGACACCGAGCCCCGCGCCGGGGCTCAACCTCCGGCATCCAAAGCTGAAACCGCTGCGGGGAGGGGCACCGGCCACCCCAGCAAACCCCCGCCCGGGATGGGGAAGGCACAGGCTGCCCCAGGAGATGCCCAAACTGCCCCTCAGCCTCGGTTGGCGGCAGATGAGAGGCAGGACCCTTCACATCACAGGTCTGGGCAGCAAGGGCCCCGTGGGGATGTGGGAGGATGGCGTGCGTGGAGGTGCCTGGAATCTCTCAAGCCGAGCGGAAAGATGGATCTTGTAACAACTCATCCATGCCCATCAGCCAAAGTCGTGCAAATCCCACGTTGTCCCGAGTCCTCTTTAGCTGTTCTTCGTGTGGGGGACTCTGCTGATCGACACCAGGACCCACAGGTCGATGCCAAGCAGGAGGAGCAGACGAGCCCACGGACACGTGGGGTTACCAGTGCCAAGCCCAGCAAGAGACTGGTGAGCACTGGTGGGGAAGGGGGGAGTTGGCTTCTGCCACTGGGAAACTGAGCCCAGCCCAAGCCAGCCCTGACTGGAGTTGGAGGGGATAAGCCCAGAGCCACAATGTGAGGAGGCCCACCAAAAGGCACAAGTGGGATTGGAAAGAAACCTGAGACTGGTGAGGGCACGGAAAGAAAAATAAGATGGAGAAAAAGACTAAAACGGCCAAAAAGCTTTAGGCAGGTCGCTTGCAACATGTGCAAGTCATGGTCCTCCTTGTGCTGCCAAAAGGGACCAGAGATCCAGCAGCTCAAGCCACAAGGATTGGGGATGGTCCCACTGGGTGACACAGGGACCCAGCTCACTCTCAAGAGCCCTAAGAAGGGCATGGAAGGCTTGGAAGGAAGTTCCTGACAGCAGGACAAAGAGCCCAGGAGGTCTTCTGTACAGTGGCTTTCCTGTGGGAGCAGTAAAGGTGGGAAGAAAGGGGAAGGAGGACTGGAAAGCCCTCGCTGCTCCCAGGCTGTGCCACCACACCCTGCTCTATGAAAAGGGTGAAATCTCTCTGAAATCTTTATATCCAGTTCAGGATCATAAAAACAGATTCTTCCCAGGGTCTTTGAAGTCACAGGGCAGTAGAGCAGCTGCTGACCGGTCCAGAGCCAAGAGACCCCTGGATGTGCTGTGGTGACACATCCCCTCCCTCCACGGGAGGTGTGTGCTGCGAGAACGGCATTGCCACGACTGCCACGTCCTGCTGGTGACCACCTGGGAGCCAGGCAAGCAGGAGGGTGTCCTGTGGGCAGTGCTGGCAAGGCAGAGGAGGGGGCCGGGGCGGGGGCAGTGTTTCAGCTTTGCGGATGCTGCCGTGTCGGTTTCCCGGGATTACTCGGTGGCCACAAGCCGGGCTTCCCCCACCCACCTGCGGGACAGGACGGCAGTGGCTCAGCCCAAAGCGAAGCAGCTGTACCTGCAGTTTGTTCTTACCGGGACAGAGTGTGGCTTCTCTGTCTGCAATATTCACCAAAAGCCAAAGGCACTGCAGATTTGTCTGGCAGGCCGGGTACCTTTCTCCAGGCGATGATGGGAAAGGGGTCTCCGGCAGCAGCGCAAGGAATCAACAGCTCCCTCCCTGCCTCCTGTCTGTACTCCCAGCCTGGTAGCACCGTGAAATAGGGGGGGTCCTGCAGCCAAGGGGAAAAACAAAGAGTGTCAGCCCACCCCAACTCCCATCACCAAAACCAAGCCTTTTCCAAACCAACTCAATCCCCATTCTGGGTAAGCTTGAGGCATTGCAAGGAAAATTGTGTAGAGAACGTGCTCCATGGCACACTGAATCACACACCTGCAGGGAGAATCTCTCCAGAGAGCCACTGCCCTAGAGCACAGAACCGTGGAATCCCGGAATGGTTTGGGTTGGAAAGGACCTTAAAACTCATCCCATTCCAACCCTGCCATGGGCAGGGACACCTTCCACAAGACAAGGTTGCTCCAAGCCCCGTCCAACCTGGCCTTGGGCACTTCCAGGGATGAGGCAGCCACAGCTTCTCTGGGCACCCTGTGCCAGGGCCTCCCCACCCTCACAGGGAAGAATATCCTCCTAATATCTAACCTGAATTTCCCCTCTTTCAGTTTGAACCCATGACTCCTTGTCCTGTCACTACAGTTCCTGACAAAGAATCCCTCTCCAGCTTCCTTGCAGACCCCTTCAGGCACTGGAAGGCTGCTGTGAGATCTCCAAACAACTTCTCTTCTCCAGGCTGAGCAGCATCTTGCTTTTTACCTCCTCAACACAGGAAGAAACCCACCCACATCACATCAGCCATCAACCTGATTTCCTCGCCCCGGCAGCCGCCCTGGCGGATGTGTGTGTCTGGTACACAAAGCGTTATCGTGTGAACCTCGGCGAGACACCATGAATCACCACGGCTCCCTCCCAGGCACAGGACTCCGTGTTCGGGGAGGGAAGAGGCAGCAGCTCCCAGCCCGGCTGCACCGGGAGCTGCGCTGGGAGCCCAGCGCGCCCCGGGCGCCGCACGCAGCCGGAGCACGTGGAGCTCGAATCATCCATTTATTAAAATCCTCCTGAACTCAAGCCCGGGCCAGCAGGGCTAAGTGTTTTGTTGGCAAAGGGGACGTTCCAGGGAGATGTTTCCTCAAACTACCCCAGTCCAGTGTCAAAACCCGTGCTGCTGCTCCGGCAGGACATTTCCAGCTACACCAGACAGGGTGCCCTGGGGGTTTGCCTGTGCTGGTGGGAAGCACATCTCCAACCACAGCACAGACACGCGATCCTCGAGCCTCTGCGCTTCCCCACACGTCCCCGGGAGCTGCTCCTGGCGCAGGAGGACACTGCTCCCGGCAAACCCACGGGATTTTGGCAGGAGAGTTACCTTCAGTACCAGTCGGGCAGGGGGAGACTGGCCCATCGTACCCAGGGCGTTATAAGGCACACAGGTGTAAGTGCCGAGAGCATCTTCAGTGGCCTCCTCGATCCGGATCGACCCGTCTTCCAGCAGGTTCCAGCCGGCATACTGCACAGGGAGAACCAGGGAGCTGACTTACCCTACACCCACCACAGCTCCTGATTTCCCCTTGGGCCAAGCCCCACGCCCAGGGCGGCTGCCACATCCCCGAGAGATGCCCAATCCCACTCCCAACATCCAAAGCATCTCCTCAACAGAGAGAGGAAACTTGGGAAACATCAGCCTGTCCAAACACAGCCAGGCTCCTTCATGTAGCCCAAAAGATTTAAGATCAGAATCTAACACTAAATAAAACTTGCTCTGGAGTGGACAAGACAACTCCACCTGGAGGGCTGAGGGCACCAAGGACCAGGAGGCCACAGCAGCAACAGCTTTAAATGGAATTAAAACTTCAAATCGTTAATATTTAAGCAAAAAATTTAAAATATTGAGCGTTTTCTTTAAATATTTAATGGCTAATATCCTTGCTCAGACTATCAAACCATGATTAGGGGAAGATGTAGATTTGTTAAAAGAGTCTTTTAACCACCAGTTGCCATTGGAAAAATAAACCAGGGCCATCAGGAGGTGACTTTAGGGGGAAGCAGGGATCAGGTCAGGGACACAGAGTGTCCACAGGCACCATGGGCTTCACACAAGGACTGGAATTAACTCTGCCCACAGCTGATAAGGAAAAGCAGCGTCATCCCACCCACGGGATTCTTCCCTCCCGACAGACAGGGACCCCCGGGGTGCCTGGTGGTCTCACTGCTGTTTGCCGAGGACGTGAGGGCCCAAACTCCTCTGTGCCCCACCTCCCCTCCCCTCCCCTCTCTGGGGGCTTCGTTACCTTCTCGATTCGCAGGGGACGCCCGTCCTTGTTCCACTTGACCAGCGTGACCGGGGGCTCCGCCTCGACCGGGCAGCGGATGTACCCGTGGATCCCGATGGGAACGTAGATGATGGGGGGCATGTTCACCACGCGGGCAGGGTCTGGGAGGGGAGCAGCACCACGTTAGCACAGGGAGAGAGCCCAACTCTCCCCCCAGCCTGGCTTCAGAGGATCTACCTCACTTTTGTAATGAATTCCAAACCCAGCAGCACCCTGGCTCCCCCAGGCTGTTATCCCAGGCTCGCTACGCACAAATCCACCGGAATACCCGGCATTTCTGCGAGGCTTTGCTCATGTCCAGGGTGTTCCTACCTGGGGCTCATTAAAGACTGCATTTAAGAAGAAATGTGAGATATGCCTGCCCCCAGTTCCACACCAGCTTGCATCCTGCTGAAGCCTGCACTGCCCCACCACAGCACGGCGCGTGCCGGGTGTGATGCACACCCAGCACAGCCTGGTTTTACACACCAGCAATCAATGCTATTTCAACTGCCAGGCCTTAAAACACACCCAGGTGGGAAAAGAGATCCCTGTCCAGTCTGCCACAAGTCCTTTACCTTCCATATCTGCTTGTACTCGTGCCTCACTGAGGCTGGGTCATGCTGAGCATCAGCCACCTCACCCTTTCCAAGATGCAAAAACCTTAAAATACGTATCTAACCCCCCCTCCACGCTGCACCACCCACGCAGAGAGGTGTCTCGCAATCCTCCAGTCTAGAATGTGTCATTAACAGCACTTCTAAGAGCTTTTTAATTAAGTGTGAGTGGGTTGAAGAGAATCTAGACTTTCTTTAATAAGAAGCTTTTAAAAAAAATGTTATTTTTAATAAGAAGAGTGAGTATTTCTACAATCTCGTCTAGACACCGGCAGCACGAGGTTATGGGAAAATCCTGGTGGGGCTTACACTGCATTAAGGGATAAATGTGGGGGTTTTGGGGTGCAGCACCCCTGCACTGCTGATGCAAAGTGGGGGGCAAACATTAAGCCGCTTAATAGGAAGGGGTGGAAGATGTGGGGGTGTCCTCTCCTTGTTGCTTTCTTGGGGCAAAACCGACAGAGTTTGGGAGCTCTGCTCCCAGCACATCACCCCAGCCACTCCCCCAAACCGCGTGCCCCCGGCGGTGGCACCATAACCCAGATTGCCCAGCGCCGCATATGGAGCAGGCTTTACCCCCCTCTGCTTAACTCCACCTCTTAGGAAATGTAATCAAGGACTCCAGCGGCGAGGGAGAGGGTAATGGGATCGAGCCTTTCACTATTAGGTCACTGGCCGGGGGCCAGCCCAGCCCACTAATGACCCAGAGCTGTGTCCCCACCCGCTTCGGAGGCTGGGAGCTCCCTCCCGAGGCATCAGCCCCGGGGTGTGTGGACGAGGTTTGCTCAGGAGGAAAAGGGTTTGTGGCACCGAAAGCGAGAGCCCTTCCTTGCGCCGAGGCCTGCCTGAGCAGCAGATTGTCCGAGCGCTGGTTTCCCTGCCATTAGAGCTATTTTTAACAGCTATCAGCCCTGACAAGCGGCCCTGGATTAGCAGCAGGGCAGATTTAATGGCCTGAGGCCACCGGCTTTCCCAAGAGCCGGGCACATCCAAGCCCCAAACCACGCCTGTGCCTGGGCACAGCACCACTCACACCGTCCCCCTGCCCGCTCTGCCCCTTCATCCACAGGAGCCTCCCAGCAGCTCCCCCCTAACCAGCACCGGGCCTCAAGGCAGCAGCAGCAGCAGCTCTAAGGCAGCCTTGGAAAACCCACGTTGAGAGCCCACTTTGCTCAGGCCTGTCTTTCATTATGAAATGAAAGCGCCGCAGCCTTTTCGAGCTGAGCAATATTGCAATTGGAGCGGCGGCAATTGAGGCCATTACCGTGGAATGCCACAGGATGCCGGTGGCACACTACCCATTACCGCCCGGGGATTCCAGGAGAACGAGCGAGCGAGCGTGGGAAGCAACGCTCCTGCTACAGCCCTTTCTCCCCCGCTTGTTTAGATCGCTTACCGCCTGAAAAATGTGACACGCCGGGCTCCGGAGCTCGCGGAACGGCCGCGCCACAGGAACGAGCCCCCATAATGAACACCAAGAAACGCACGTTGGCACTGAGAACCCTGACCCGGTGCTCCCCAGCAGGGTGAGGACAGTGAGGGAGCAGCCATGGGATGATGCTCACCTCATTAAAAAACCCCTGTAGCAAAGGTGGGCACCGGTCCCAGCTGAGCATGGGATGTCACTCAGGATGCTCAGACCATTTGCTTTCTTGTCTCGCACACCCACGTGGGATGCTCTCAAGCTTTTTTGTGCTGAGGATGATTCCGTGTTCATCCAAAGACTGCTGTCGCATCAGCCTGACTCTCCCAGTGTCATACCAGGACACCAGAGCCTCTGGGGCTGCCTCGGAGCCAGGTGCCATCAATCCCAGCCCCATCCCTGCACTCACACTGCACTGTCAGGTAGGCAGAGGCTGATGGCGAGCGGCCCAGGCTGTTGCTGGGGATACAGGTGTATTTTCCAGCATCCTCTGGCTTGACACGGAAAATAATCAGCGTCCCGTCGATCAGGATCCGCACCCTCAGCTTCAAGTCGCTGCGAGAGAAGAGGAGAGGAGGATCACGGGGAGAGCCAGGGGCAATGCCCGACACGATCCCGGCTCCCAGCACAACCCAGGAGCAGCAGCAGGGGGAGGACACGCTGCCCTGCCAGCTATGAACTCACTTCTTGAAGTAGACGTTCTCCTCCTCCCAGTACCACAGGTAGGTGAGGTTCCCGGGATACGCCTCGGCCTGGCAGGTGAACAGCGCATCCTGGGAGATGTTGACTGTGATGTTCTCCGGAGGGGAAACGATAAAGGGAGGTCCTGGAGGGGGAAAAGAGCAAAGTGTCACTCCCACCACTACAGGTGTTCCCACAAAGGTTGCTCAGGCTCAGCTCCATCATAGCGTTTTGGCTGGGAGCTGCTGGAGGGCTCCGGGGCAGGGCTGGCCCCAATCCTGTGAGAACCACAGTGACCCCGTTATTCCCAACCCTTCCCCTAATCTCTGGGCTGACTGAGAACCACAAGTGACCCTGTTATTCCCAGCCCTTTCCCTCATCTCTACAGCTTTGAGGAGGGCACCCACACTCAACGGTGCTTCTCCCAGGGCACACAAGGACACGCCTCCCTTCATCCCCAGCACTCCTCCAGGATAGTATCACCCACAGGAAAAATCCAGGGGGAACACAGCAAACTGCCAGGAGCCAGCAGTTCGCCACTGCCACAAGAGCAGAGCAGAGGACACCCCGTGCTCCTCTCTCTGCTGGTAGCTCTTGACCTAATTAAAGATTTATTTAATAAGAGAGGGAGCAGGGAGCAGGAGGCCTGCCATGCATCACCGCTGTCTGACGAGGCGCTTCATGACAGCCTCAATCTTTTCCCCGCTTCCCAAACAAAGCCGAGCTGCCATCAGGGCCTGGCTGCTCATCAGCACGGCCACCGCCGTGCCCCAGTTAAGCAGATTCTTCCATCCTACAAACCGGACGCAGAGCCACGGGGCAGCCAGCACCATGCCAGGCACAGAGGCCTTGGGGGTGGCTCCGGGGTGGCACCACAGCCCTGCGGCTCCATCCCGGCCTCCCGGGGGATGCTGAGGAGCTGGAAGGTCTCACCTTGGACGAGCAGGCGCGTGGTGTGCACAGCCTCGCCCTGGATGCTGTAGGCCCGGCAGGTGTAGGCACCTCTGTCCTCCCGGCTGACCGAGAGCACCGTGAGGCTCCCGTCGCTCACCTGGGAACAAGGGAAGGCCCTGGAGCGTGGGCAGGGACACCCAGGGGGATGGGGGAAGACCCTCCCCGCTTCCCACGGCGGAGAGCTGCCGGCGCTTTCAGGGCCGGATGAGAGACGGGTTTCCCTGCTCTGCAAGGCTCGGGATATTAATAAACCAACACACGCGTTTGTGCTCAACGCCAAAGGGAAAGGAAAAAAAAACCCTCATAAAATAAATAAATAACCATCCCAGCGCATTCATCTCCCAGGAGTGACTGGCAGGCAGCAGGCTCCAAACCGCTCCTGCCAAGCGCCCCGGCACCATTGCAGCTTCACAAGGAGCCTTGCTGGAGCATTCCCTGCCCCCCGAGGACCTGCTCCATCGCTGGGGGATGAGGGGGAGACCCCAGCTTGGCCACCGTCCTCCCTGTGGGGCCACCTCTCAGCTGCAAGAGGAGTGGATGGATTCCCCCCGGGGACACAGCAGAAGGATGGACAAGGGACTGCCACCCTTGGGGTAGCAGCACCCCCACGCACAGGGAGGCCTCCCAGCCAGGCTTCCCCCCCACCTCATTCTGCCTCATCCTTCTATTTCAATTAGTAACAAATGATTCCTAATTACTCTCATTAGTGCCTGCGCTGATTCCAATGCCTGATTTACCAATTACAGCTCAGGGGGGAATCTCTGCCTGGGAGCCTCTGGGATGCAAAAAGGGTCCTGAAGGGGAGGGGAGGAGGGGAAATCCTCCCTGCTCAACCCTCCCCTGCCCCAGCCCTGCTGCATCCATCCCTGCCCGGGGGGACACAACCCCAGGCCGCAGCCCCCACCCCATCTCCAGGGTCTTGGCCCCTGGGCTGAGTCCGCAGGGAGCAGGTCGGGTGCACGAGCGGGGCTGTCCCAAGCACTTGGGGGGTCTCCAGCCTGCACCCAAGGGCTGGCAGCGTTACAGGCTGCTGCTCAGCAGGGATGGGGTGGGGGGAAATGGGCATCTCACCAAGGAGCAGTGCTGAGAAAGCACGGCTGGCTCCAGGCGCGGCGGAGCTGCCGCCACCACGGCCCTGTCAGTGCTGTCCCCGCCAGCTCCCAGCCCAAGAGTCCCCACGGCGGCCCTCTCCCACCTACCTGGTACTTGCCATTGGGACCCAAAAGGTCTCCCTCTCTGAGCCAGGTGACGATGGGCTTGGGGTTCCCGAACGCCATGCAGGTCAGGGTGACGCTGCTGCCCTCCTTCGCCTCTACGTACTGCGGCGGGGTCTCCGTGAACGTGGGGGGAGCTGGGGGCACAGGACACCACCGTGACCCCCGGGCCACCCGCGGCCACTGTGGGTCTGGGGGCACGCGGGGACGGAGGGGAGGCTGCTGCCTGCACACGGGGGACGCTCTGCACATCCCCACGGCGGGGCTGGGACCACCCCAAAGGCGAACGGGGCTGCAGGGACGGGGGTGTCCCTGGGGACACCGACCATGAGGTGCTGCATCGCACCCCAGCCCTGTCTCCTCTCCTCCCCACCAGCACCACGTCCTCCCCCCACCCCGTTGTACATTAACTCGCTATTGTCAAAACACGGGAAAACACCGCAGTGCAGATCGAAAGGCTCCTTCCTGATGAAAGAGGCTGGCAGGATTACAGCCCGCCCCTAATTACCCGCGGTTGTTAAAGCCCACTTTAGAGGAAGACAGGTTGGCAATTTAATCTGCTTGGGGAGGAAAAAAAAAAAAAAAAAAAAGAAAAGGAATTATATTTTGTTTCTCCCCAAATGATTTTTATTTTCCCCCTAAGAAAATTAAGCATTGTAATGCGCTGGGGGAAAGCCACAGCCCTCACCCTGAAAGCAATTCCTCGGGCTGGGAGGATTATGGTTATTATATTGTTATTAAGCCCCTGCACGCCCCGCGCTGCATAAAACCCCAAAACTGGCCCATTTTGCCAAGGGGAGGGACAGGGCATCTGGGGCCATTTCCAGCCCCTCTGGCTGGCGGTTTGCAGGATCCGTGCACGTGGCAGAGGTGAGCCAGGCACCACCACCCTCCTCCTTCCTCCTCCCCAAGCCCTCGGAGCTCATTAGCAGGCAGGGGGAAAGCAGGAAGCGGCAGGCAGGGATGGGGCTGGTGGCCTGCACAGCCCCACTTGCAAAGCTCCCACTCACTAATTGGGCTCAATTAGGTGGCTCTGCTCTGTGCCACAGCACAGCCATCCCCCCAAAGGTTAAATTAATTGCTCAAGGTCAAGGCAGGACCAGCGAGGAGCTGCCAGTGCCCACATCTCTCCAGCCACCCCACTGCAGCAGGAGAGGCACAGCCCTGCTGCTGGGCTAAAAATAAAGCTCTCTCTCCTGATGTGGAGAATGACAATTTGCTAATTAGTTTAATATACAGCCTTAATAAAATGGAAAAGTAATTTGAGTAAATCTGAATTTCAAGAAAACAAAGATTTGATTTTCTGATCTGTTTGTTGAGAGGAGATTCACTCCCAGCCCCGGTTCTTGATGTCTTTCCTTTAAACAAGCTCCGCATAATTAAACTGAGGAATCCCTAATAAAACTTTGTCCCTTTTGAAGTCACGCCCTGGCTGGAGCAGCCAGCCCGGATGGCTTCAGGCTCACGTGTCTGCCAGGCACAGATGCCACTGGGGCCCAGCGTCCACCAGACATCCAGCATCCACCAGAAATCCCACTTGGGCACCGCGCGGATGCCGCAGCCCCCGCCCCGCTCACCATTGACCGTGAGGTGGACCCAGCTGCCGTTGTGGAAGGTGTCGTACTGCTGGTCCAGCATGAGCACTTTGCACTCGTACCAGCCCTGGTCCTCGGAGCGCACCTGCTCAATGCGCAGGGAGGCTTTGTCGTGCAGGCTGGCCCGGCCTGTGGGAGAGCACAGCGTTGGCACCACGTCCCTGACACTGGAGCAGCCCCCAGAGCAGCACTGCAGGGCACACCCCATCCCCACACCAGAGCAGCCCCTTGGAGATCACCACAGGGGACACCCCATCCTAAACTGGAGCAGCCCCCAGAGCATCACTGCAGGAGACACCCCATCCCACACCGGAGCAGCCCCTCAGAGATCACCACAGGGGACACCCCATCCCAAACTGGAGCAGTCCCCAGAGCATCACTGCAGGGGACACCCCATCCTACACCGGAGCAGCCCCCAGAGCAGCACTACAGGGGACACCCCATCCCAAACTGGAGCAGTCCCCAGAGCATCACTGCAGGGGACACCCCATCCCAAACTGGAGCAGTCCCCAGAGCATCACTGCAGGGGACACCCCATCCCAAACTGGAGCATCCCCTTGGAGGGCACTACAGGGGACACCCCATCCCCACACTGGAGCAGCCCCTCAGAGATCACCACAGGGGACACCCCATCCCAAACTGGAGCAGCCCCTCAGAGATCACCACAGGGGACAGCCCATCCCGGAGCAGGCACTGTCCCAGTTTGGGGCTGGCTGAGTCTCACGGCGCGGTTTCAGCCGGCGCTGCCAGGCCGAGGGTGCCAGGCCAGTGACACACTCGCCCGTCTGGGGACAGCAGAGCCAAGCTGCCAGGGCCAGGCAAGGTGCCTCGAGCGGCATCTGCCCACGGTGACACCGGCCTTCTGCTCCCCGCCGGGGGCTGGCGGCGGCACAGCCGGCACACGGGCGTGTCCCTAAGCTTTTCCCCACCTGGGAGACTCCCGGAAAGCAGGGTGGCCCAGAGCCGACCCTGTGTGCAGCCCCAAAAACTGGGTCAGGAGCAAAGCAGCCCAAACCTCCACTCTGGTGCAGTGGCCACCAGGCTGTGGCATCATTTATTCCTGAGCTGAGTTTGGCAGGGCTCAGCTGGTGCATCTTCCCTGCTGCATTTCTTAGAGAGCAATTTGGGCAGGGAGCCCCGTAAGACCCAGGGAAGATCTCCAGGACAGCATTCCACAGGGAAAGGGACAGCACAGTGGGTCTGTCCTGCCACACCAACCTCCTCAGGGTTGGTTTCCAGCTCACAGATCCCACCAGAGGACACCGGCCACGTGTCGCAGGCAGCACATTGGCGAGCAGCCACATGAGTTCTGCAGCTCCAAACCTGTCACCTCCGCCCGGCACGTGGCCCTGGCTCCATCCCCACCGTCCCCCCAGCATCCCTCCCCGGGCTCACAGCTGCTCCGGGGCGCAGCGGCAGCAGCAGCAGCCACCGCCACCACGCGTCACCCTGGGTTTCTCTGCCTCGCTTGCTCCCGTCCCACGCAGCCCAGCTGGCTTCCTAACGCTGCTGCTTAATTAAAACCAACTGGGTGGAAAGCGAGCAACGAGAGGCAGAGCCCGCGCGGTTTCCGACGGAGGAGCGGATGGAGCGGAGCCGCGCGTCCCGGGCCGTGCCGCAGCCGGGGCCTGGCAGCCTCCCCTCGTCCCCCTGCGCCCCCAGGACTCACCGGCATACTCTGGGTCGACATGGGGAGGGTAAAACCCAAACTTGATGAAGATGGGGATGGGGACGCCGAACTTGAACCACTCCACGACATAGGGAGGGGGCTGTCCCGTGAGCGGGTGGATCACGTCACATCCCAGGATCACGCTCTCGCCAGCGCGAGCGGTCACGAACTCGGGCTCCTCCCTCGAGCCGATGGCACCTGCGAGGGGGTGAAGGAAGAATCTGTGGCTGATCCCACTGCTGGTCCCCAGCATCGAACCAGGACCCCAGAAGAGCCACAGCAGAAGCAATGCCTGTCCCCAGCCACCCGTCTCCAACAAGGGCAGCCCCTGGGTCTCCCTTGCCCCAAAAACAACAGGGGGTCCCAAGCCCTTACACTCAGCTCCAAGGCCACCCTGAGCTACCACAGGAGTCAGGACAGTGGCCAGCAGCACCCCAATGCTCCAGGACAGCTTCCCAACCTCTGCACCAGGGCAAGGGTGATGCCCAGTGACCCCATAAATGTTTTGAGGACCTCTTGCTCTCAGTAGAGGGGCACAGAGCATGCCTAGCACTGCTCCCCACCAAGCTGCACCATCTGGGCTACCCTGGATCCCTGTGGCCGGGAAAAGGCTGCTTTTAGCTTGTGCCCCTGCATCCTCCAGCGAGTGGGACTGAGCGTGCAGGGACCCCTGACCACAGCTCTGCTCTGCCAGCCCACGGATCCAGCTCTCCCGCCGGTGCCAGGGTGGGCTGGGCCCCCGGAGCCGCGATGCTCCAGCCAAGCCCACACATCCTCGGGCATCCCCGAGAGCCCGAAGCTTGAAACCCGTCTGCGACCTGCGCATCGGGTCTGTCACCCTGCTCCTCCCGGCTGGGTAATTACAGGGGACTTCGGTCTCAGCTCCGAGGCTGCTCCACCCCGGCTGTGCCGCCCTGCTCGCTGCAGCCTGGCGTCATCCTGCTCTGCCAGCAGCAGCAAAGCTGCATCCTCAGCACGGCGTTCAGAGACGGAGAGAGAGGGAAACCCAGGGCTGGGGGGAAGCCAAACAGGGGGTCCCCAGAACTAGGTTTAGACCCACATCGCCCTTCCCATCAAGGAAGGGCACCCCGTTTTCCCGGCACAGGCGGCCGCTGGCTGTTCCGGGGGGGATGCTCGGGGAGGGATGCTCGGGGAAGCACGTTCCCACTCCTCCGCGCTGCTCCTCGGGGCCGCCGGTGATTGGCGGCGAGTGACATCACCGCTTCCCCGCCGCGGGAGCCGAGCATCACCGAGCATCACCGGCTATTTTTGGCTCTGGCACAAGCGCGTACCGGCGAGAGGCCCGTGATGTGCCACCCCACGGGCCCACCGGCCCAGCGTCCCCGCGGGAAGGACAGCGGGCAGAGCTGGCCGCGGCTCGCACACGGCACGCACGAGGTGTGCCGCTGCAGAGGGTCACAGCCTGATGGTCACTCGAGCGCCCGCAGCCCCCACGCCACCAGCAAACCGGGCAGGGGTGGCTGTTCAGCTGGGAGGGCTGGCACGGGGCGGGTGAGGCCGGGGTGCAGAGCTGTGAGCCAGCTGCAAGGAGCGGATGCGGCACTGCACACCCACTGCAAGGCACCCGGCCCCGCTCGGGGGGTCCCGCAGAGCCGGGGGTCCTGTACGGCCACGGATCCGCCCGGAGCCCAGCGGGGCGGGGGAACTGCTGAGCACACACGTGCAGGGCGCACGCACACCCCCACACGCGCTCTGCACCGCCTCGACAACGCTCTTGCACCTTTCCATCCCTCGTTAGCGCTGCATCGCCGATGAGCTCCCGTTCGCACCCTGTCAGCAGGGACGGTGTCAGCCCTCCCCTGCCGCCCCGGCACCGAGCTGTGAGAAACCGTCCTGACCCCGCTGCGCCCATCCGGGAGGGTGAGGGGGGCTGCGCTGCGGGGCTGGATCCCCGTCCCTGCCCATGGTCCTCCCGCGCCCATCGGGGACAGCTGCCACGTGCTGCTCAAGAGCATCCAAGGACGCGCGTTCCCGGCCGCCGTGCCCGAGCGAGCAGGTCCCCAGCACCTCGTCACCCTCAAAGTGACACCCTCTACCCACCAGCAGGAGAAGATGGAAGCGGCAGCACCCAAACCCCTTCCCAAGCCCCACCAGCTGCCCCAGCGCTCCAGCTCCTGGGCTACCAAGACGGAATCTTGGTTTCCAGCGCCTCACCCCCAAGTGGAGCCTGGAACGCTGACGTTTGCCCAGCTGGAGCAAGCTCGCTGCCCAAGAGGCCACCCAGACACGCTGGGGATGGGCGCCAGGGAGTCACGCTACGCCAGGATCCCCGGACCGGCTCCCTGGCACAGCAGTGGGTGACGTCCCCGGGGAGGGGAGGGGACGAGCCAGCCGCTCCGCCGGACCCACGCCCGGCCAGGGCTGCCCTGGCGCAGGAAAATAGGTCATCGCCGGCAGCTCGCAGCGCCGGTGTCTGATCGCAAGGCCGGTGGGGAATTGCACGCACGGCTGAGCATCACCTCCCCAGCGCACGGCCGACTGGCAGCCACGGCGGAGAACCGGCCCCCGGCTCTCCCCAGCTGCCACCCGCCCCACTACCGGCCCCGTGCCCTCCTGTCCCCACTTCCAGAGCGCCAGGAAAACAACGGGGAGATGTTTCAAAGACCTTCTTTGGGTCTCCTCAACTTCCCAACCCACCAACCTTGCGGTCCCAACCCTGACCAGGTTTTCCTTCCAAGTCCAGGCCATGAAGAAAGCGAGCAATGGAACACCGCAGCTCTCGATTCAAAGTGTTTTCTCACCCCCACATTTGTAGGGAAACGCTTGAAAACAACCCGCAGACGCCAGAAGAAACAGAGCACAAATAGACGGGATATTTTTAAACCCCCTTGATTTTCCCAGCCAAGTTCAGAGAGGTTTCAAGGCTGAACCTGCAGTTTGGAAACAGGGTCAACATCAGGGACAGGCAGCAGGGATGCGAACCCCAAATCCGCCTCGGTGCAGGAGCTCACGTGAAGCTGGGGGATGCCTTGTAAAGAAAAACAAGTAATCAACAGGCTTCGTCATCCAAGCAGATCCAGGAAAAATAAAAGCACACCGCGTGCCAGGAGGCAAGAATACAAGATGCGGAGGTGGAGTTGAACAGCATCCCAAAGGGAGAGGAGGGAAGGCTGCCGCCACCGAGACGGTGCCACCGCGGGGCTCCCCAGGATGGCAATGCCAAGGATGGGGAGGCCCTCACCTGGATCTGGGCATCCAGTTCCTCCAATCCCGAGGGCAGAAGCTGAAGGCATCCAGCATCTCTGCTGCACTCACTGAAGCAGGACCCTTCCTGCAGGTGCTTTGTGAGAAGGACGTGGCCATGGCAGAGAGGTTTCCAAAGGAATTAACACCTGGGAAAGCTTTCCTGCCCGGCACAGTGGACACCGTGCCCTGGGGCAGAGAGGGGATCCTGTCCTGACCCACCATCACCTTGCAGCCTGCTAACAGAGGCACCACAATCCATTTCCAGTGCTGCCCCCCACCCCTGGACCTCATCCCCATCCCTGTCCCCCCATGGGGACAGCTGAGGGAGCAGGCGCGAGGCCCGGAGCCTGTGGACCTCTCCTCCCTGCTGAGCCGAGACGAGATGTGCTCTGACACATCCCGCTCACATCGGTGGAGGCGGGATATGGCAGGGATCTCTGAGGACAAGGCCACCAGCGTGGCATATGGAGGCCAGCAGGGAAGGAGAGCAGGCAGCCATCACCATGAAATGAAGAGGGGGGCGACTGCAGCCCAGGCTGGGGGACAGGGACAACGTCCTGCAGGGACCCCGGCTGCCAGGGCAGGGTGTGGGGTGCTGGGAGATCGCCTGTGCCCCACCACCGTAGCCCCCTAAATATCTCAGTGGGGGTTGCACCCCCTGTTACAAACCCAGTCCCTCTGCCTGTCATGCGGTACCCAGAGCCCCCCAAAAGCATCCTCCTGTCCCCTGGTGGGGGGCAGCCCCGGGGCCGGGAGCGCAGCCCTCACCCCCTCCCCCAGCTGGAAAGCAGCATCTGGGCTTTCAGCGCGATTCCTGCGTTTTAAACCCGATTTTCCAGATGGATGGAGGGCGACGCGCAGGTCAAGTGACGTGCCTCAAGGTCATGCGGGGCCAGCGAGGAGAAGGATTAGCAGCTCTGAGGGGTGGCTTGGTGCCCCATTCACAGCGAGATGGGGACTCGGAACCCCGTTCCTGGGCACAAAGGGTGTCCTGTGGGACCACCACCACCATCCCCACGCAGGCAGGCAGCTGCCCTGGCATCCCAAGGGGAATGCATGCATGGGACGCTGCCCCACAGCAGCCCCACGGTGGGTCCTTGCTCCCTGGAATGGCACAGGTGGGAACGTGCCTGGCTGGGCAGCGGCTCAGCCAGCACATGGGAGCACAGGTTGGTGCTCTGAGAGGCACGGAGATGGAGCAGGGAAGAAAATCACTTCCCTGAGGTCACCCACTCCCACCTGGGGGTCCCCTGTGCCCCCTCCCTCTAATCGCCACCAGCCCGGTGTTGAGCATCCGGTGTTGGCAGCCGCCTCGTGGGAGGCATCATCTCCCAGCAACGATCAGCAGCTACCTGTGCGCTCCCCGTGAGCTCCCTCCGCGCACCACGGGGCCGAACGAGCAGCTGTGCTGGGAGCTGGAGCACCAAACCCATCCCAGAGGAGACCTCCTGCAGCTGGAGAGCGCTGCCAGGGTGCTGTGCCCCCAGCGCAGCCCCACATCGCACCAGTACCCCTGGGCAGGCTGGCATCACCCTCCCCACGGAGCAGCGGGTACCATCCCGGTGCCTTCACAGCCCTCCAAGAGGAAACTGGGATGCAGGCAGCGCTCCGAGCTGCCCGCCAGCAGCTCCTGAATCACGCTGTTCCTGGCTCAGGCAGCCCTCCCACCAACGCCAGCCTCTCCATGGAGGAGCGGGAGGAAGGGAACTGTTTTTCCAAAGGCCAGCTGGTCGCTCAGGGCTCCCAGCTCAGGAGATTCCTACCGCAGGGAAAGGGAGAGGGAAGGATTCCTCCATCGGCATGGCACAGGGCTGGACCCACTGCTTGCCCATCACCAGGGCTTCTCTTCCAGCATGAAGGCACGACCTCCAAGACGGAGGACCGGAGGTGAACGGGAGCTGTCCCAGCCTGCCACAGCTCCGGAGAGGAACTTGCAGGGTTCGCCCATCACCAGCAAAGCTGCATCTTCCAAGCCAAAAGGCAACTGAGCCGGCCAAGCACCACCGCAAAGACCCTCCGGCAAGCCAAGTCATCGATCGAGATGCTCACGTCCCTCCCTGCCCCGGGCGCTCCCAGCCAACAGGTCCAGAGGAGCAGAAAACCTCCAGGGAATGATGGAAATGGGAGCCTGGCCAACGCCCTTGGCTGTTCCCGGTGCCAAACCATCCCCTTGCCAGAAGACAGCGGGGCCAAAGCCGCACGTGCCAAATCCAGCGGCTCCCGGTCCAGACTCCTCCACGGCCAAAGAGGCAAAACCCAACAGCTCTGCGCCGGCAGCGAGCAGGGGATGCAGCGCTGGCACTGCCACCCCGAGCCACTCCAACCGGCCATGGTCAGCGCCGGGAGCATCGCCCGCCGCGGTGTCCAGGGAACCTCCTCAATGCAGCCCTCGCCCGGGGCTGGCAGAGCCGAATCCTCCCTCTGCAAAGCCTCCTGCCGGATCCACGAGCGTCCCCACTCACTGTGTGGTGCCACAGCGTCACACTCGTGGGAGAGGGAGGAAAAGCCCCTCGGTGTGACGGCACTGCTGGGAATGCCAGGAGGCCGGATCCCTCCTCTGACACCCACTCCCGGCGCGGTCACGTCCTGGCTCTCCTCCCCCATGCCATAAGAGGGGATAACACACCCTCCTTCCCTCTCTGAGCCGATTAACGCCTGGAAAGCCCTCGGAGAGCCAGGCAAGAAAGCTGCCCAGGACCAGCACTGCTGCTTCTCAGCTCAGCAAGGAGGAAGTGGTGTGGGAGGAAGGCCACGGCAAGAGGAGAAGCCCCGGCGAGGGCACCGGCACACGGTGAGCCCCAGCTCTCCTCCGAAGCCCTGTCCCCAAGCAGTGAGGGGTGACAACCCCCCACGAGGACGGGACAGCGCTGGGACCAAGGGGTTGCAGCAGCTGGGGCGAGTCCCGAGGGCTCCCTGTCCCTGCGGGGGCCACGCGGGCCCGCAGCACCCCCTCCCCCGGCACCCACCCACGCATTACTCACGGCGCGCTCATTCATCACGTACACGCTGCTCCACACGCACAGCACCCCCGTGCCGGGGCTTCCCGGCACCCACCCACCCCGGCACCAGTTCCGGAGCCCCATCCGAGCGGCTCCAGGGTATTTCCAAGTTCCCAGGTGCTGAACTCGCCGCTCTGCTCCTCTCCCCGGCAGAGCATCCCTGTAACAAGCCGCTGCTGCAAACGCTGCCTCACCACACTGCAGCACGCAGTTCAAGCAGGCAGCAGCCGGCCACGGCTCTGTAAGAGGGGCTACGAACCCCCAAATTGGGGCAGCCCCATCCTGACCCCCCCCCGAAAGGACAGCCCCATCCTGACACACACTCCCCCTGCCTCCAAGGAGCCACCTGCCAGGCGAGGAGGACAAGGGACTGTGGCATGGCACAGATGTGACCCAGTGGGCTCGAGGAGCGCTGTGAATTGGGGGGGGGGGGGCTGCAGCACCCCGGCACGTGCCCCCTCCCAGCCCACCCGTGCCCGCCGAGGCAGCGTCCCCCACGCCACGGGGAGGGGAGTGGTGGTGGCTGCCAGCCAGGCATCGCTTGCTGCCGGCAGCCACCGCATCCCCAGGGGCAGGGTGCGGTGACACCCAGGGCACGGCTCCAGGGTCTCACCCCGGGTAGGGACCGCCGGGACGCGGGGATAACCAATGGCCCAGCGAGGAAGCAGCGGCAGAGATGGGGGACGGTGCTGCGCCAGCGGCAGGCAGCTCCCCTCTACCTGCAGGGATGGCTCGGAGGGGTGGGAGGGGGCTGGCAGCTGAAGGAAAAGAAGCCAGAGCAGGAAAATCAGGGTTATTCCTTGCTGCCGTCTCCCTCCTGACCTTGGACAACCCTGTGCCTCAGTTTACCCCAGCACGGCAGCCAGCCTGCAGTGGGGGGAGAAGGAGGGCAGCCTCTGCTGGGCGGGGGGGCGGGGGGAGCAAAGTCACCCCCAAATCCGCAGCCGGGGCGCTGCAGGGGAAGGCGACGAATCCCTCCCGCATTTCTCCTTGCCCAGCCGGGCTACCCTTGCAGGGAAGGGCAAACGCTGCCCGCACCCTCCGGAGCTGCCGCAGGCGCTTCCCCGGGATGAGAGAAGAAATCCGAATGCGGAGAAAAGCTTGCCCATCCCTGATCAAGGGGGACACTCAGCCAGCCGTGCTCCCCCT